>CM038677.1:180884706-181031514 GCA_021605205.1 Aegilops longissima
TGATAGCTCTAAACATTGCAACCTGATGTTATTCCTGCAAAATCTGAAACTGTTATTATTTGCAATCTTGCCATGTGTGTTTGAGCATGTTCTAGTCATTTTTGGAGATAGCTCAGTGCTCATGTTTTGTAATGCTTTACCTGTACATCGTGCCCATGCCTTTTGTTTTCACGTTGAGATACTGTAGCATAGTGTTTTGATGCTTGCAATATGCCTAGTTGCTGTTTTGGACAGATTGTTGTCATGACTTGTGTTGTGTGTGTGTTGCACCGTTGCTCCGTTTTGAGTGTGCTCTATATGAAACTTGCTTAGAATTGCATGTAGATTCATATTATCATGTTGCATCCTTGTTTTGAGGTGTTTTCTTGATGTTTGAATGCATTTCGCATCAATGCCATGTTTGACTTGTTTCGCTCATATCTTCTAGGCCGTAGCTCCGAATTTAATGAACTTTATATGTAACTTGACTAGAATTTCATGTAGATCATCTTGGTGTATCTTAAATTGCTGTTTAAAAACTTGAACTTAAGGTTTAATCAGATCTGGACCAATTTTGAAATTTGCATATGGGGACTTACCGGAATTGTTATATGTCGTTTCCGGCCTCATTTAAACTTGCTTTGATGTGTTGTTCTTGTTTGCATCATCTCTTGCCATGAGTAGCTTCATGTAGCCTTGTCATGCATCATACTTGGTTGAGCATCATGTTTTGTCTATGTGTGGGTGTTTACTTTGTTGTGTGCTTCTTCTCGATAGTTCCCGTTTCGTTGCGATCGTGAGGATTCGTTCGTCTACGCTTGGTTCGGCTTCATCCGTTCGTCTTCTTCATGGACGCGTTCTTCTTCCTAGCGGGATTTCAGGCAAGATGACCGCTACCCTGGATCTCATTACTATCATTGCTATGCTAGTTGCTTCGTTCTATCGCTATGCTGCGTTACCTATCACTTGCTTATCAAGCCTCCCAAATTGCCATGAACCTCTAACCATTGTCACCCTTCCTAGCAAACCGTTGTTTGGCTATGTTACTGCTTTGCTCAGCCCCTCTTATAGCGTTGCTAGTTGCAGGTGAAGATGAAGTTTGCTCCATGTTGGATTATGTTTTTGTTGGGATATCACAATATCTCTTATATTATTAATGCATCTATATACTTGGTAAAGGGTGGAAGGCTCGGCCTTATGCCTGGTGTTTTGTTCCACTCTTGCCGCCCTAATTTCTGTCATACCGGTATTATGTTCCCGGATTTTGCGTCCCTAACGCGGTTGGGTGATTTATGGGACCCCCTTGACAGTTCGCTTTGAATAAAACTCTTCCAGCAAGGCCCAACATTGGTTTAACATTTGCCTCACCTAGCCCTTTTTCCCTTGGGAGTCGCGCTCTCAAGGGTCATCTTCATTTTAGCCCCCGGCCAATGCTTGTCTAAGTGTTGGTCCAAACTAGAGCCACTTGCGCCACCGGGAAACTTGAGGGCTGGTTCTAGTTGTATGCATCGCTCATCCGGTCGTGGCTCCGAGACGAGATCTGCTGCTACTATCGGGATGTCGGCACGCGGGAGGTCTTGCTGGTCTTGTTTTATTATCGCCGAAATGTCTTGTAGCCGGATTCCGAGACTGATCGGGTCTTCCGGGAGAAGGAATATCCTTCGTTGATCGCGAGAGCTTATCATGGGCTAAGTTGGGACACCCCGCAGGGTTTGAACTTTCGAAAGCCGTGCCCGCGGTTATGTGGCAGATGGGAATTTGTTAATATACGGTTGTAGTAACTTGAAGTAAACTCTTCTAAAATACACCAACCGTGTGCGTAACCGTGAGTGTCTCTTTTCGGGGTTGATCGAGAGGAGAACACGGTTCTAGGGTTATGTTTGATGTAAGTAGGAGTTCAGGATCACTTCTTGATCATTGCTAGCTTCACGACCGTTCCGCTTGCTCTCTTCTCGCTCTTATTTTCGTTGGTTAGCCACCATATATGCTTAGTCGCTGCTGCAACCTCACCACTTTACCCCTTCCTTTCCCTTTAAGCTTTGCTAGTCTTGACACCCATGGTAATGGGATTGCTGAGTCCTCGTGGCTCACAGATTACTACACCACCAGTTGCAGGTACAGGTTATGCGATGATCATGACGCGAGAGCGATGTTTATTTGTGTTGGAGTTCTTCTTCTGCTTCTTCGATCAGGGGATAGGTTCCAGGTCGGCAGCCTGGGCTAGCAGGGTGGATATTGTTTGAGTTTCTATTTATGTTTCATCCGTAATCGGATGTTGATCTTGTATGAGATGATGTTGTATTCATGTGACATTGTATGTTTTGGATGTATCCCCACTATTATGTAATGTTGATGTAATGATATCCACCTTGCAAAAGCGTCTTCAAGATGCGCTTCTATCCTTGGTGGGACCTTCGAGTTCCTTTAGGATGGGGTCGCATCTTGGGCGTGACACCAGCCCCCAGACTGCGAACGGCCATGTGAGTGGTATGGTCTGGAGGCCCTGAGCTGGCTGATGCATCTGCTTGGCGTGGAACAGGCAAGCTTCGCAGGACTTCACCCACTCGGCCGCGTCGTTGAGCGCCGTGGGCCAGTAGAATCCACTGCGGAACACCTTGCCGACAAGAGCCCGTGATGACGAGTGGTGTCCGCAGTCCCCATCGTGTATGTCAACCAGCAACTCCCTTCCTTGGTCACTGGAAATGCAGCGCAGCGAAACATCGTTCGGTCACTTTTTGTACAACTCACCGTCCTAGATACATTATGACGTGGCTTGTCGGGCCATGCGCTCTGCGTGCTCTTCCTTCTCCGGCAGCGTCCCTTGCATCAGGTACTCCTTGAATTCCTTGGTCCAACATTCCTCCTGGGGCTCGAGCGCCAAGAGCAGGCAAGCTCCTGAGGTCGGGCCACAGGCTGGGGCTCCCGTGGCAGGTGGTTGCGGGAGCTCCTCCCGAGGCTGAACTATGCTTGAAAGTGCTGGCGTCACTGACGGCTTGAAGAGCCGCTCCTCGAAGACGCCAGGCTCCTGGGGCTATTGTGGGTGTCAAAACCGGTGGATCTCGGGTAGGGGGTCCCGAACTGTGCATCTAGGATCGATGGTAACAGGAGATAGGGGACACGATGTTTACCCAGGTTCGGGCCCTCTCTATGGAGGTAATACCCTACTTCCTGCTTGATTGATCTTGATGAATATGAGTATTACAAGAGTTGATCTACCACGAGATCGTAATGGCTAAAACTCTAGAAGTCTAGCCTATGTGGGTATGGTAATGGGTATATGTGTGTTGTCCTTTCCGGACTATCCCCTTCGGTTTATATAGACACCGAGGGGATCTAGGGTTTACATGGAGTCGGTTACATAAGAAGGAATCTTCGGTCGCCAAGCTTGCCTTCCACGCCAAGTAGAGTCCAATCAGGACACGGTGCAGTCTTCGGGCTTCATGTCTTCACAGCCCATCAGTCCGGCCCATAGATAACAGGCCGGACGTCCAAGGACCCCTTAGTCCAGGACTCCCTCAGTAGCCCCTGAACCTGGCTTCAATGATAAGGAGTCCGGCGCGCAGATTTGTCTTCGGCATTGCAAGGCGGGTTCCCTCCTTCCGAACTCCAGAACAGTCTTCGGTTGAAGTAAGTATATCCGAACCTGTGTATATAATTGCAGAGAGTATAATATCCCACGAGCCTAACTTGTTGATAATTGTTCATGACATCGAATCACGCCTCCCGGGTACTATCTCCAACCGTCGGCTAGCGAGCCGCCCCACGTCTCGGGGCGCGGTTTTACTGGCATGTCTCGTCAAGGCAGAGACCGTGTGCCTTTATTTATGGGATTTTCATTAATGCAGGCGTGGGTAACCCAACCGTCCCCTGAATACAACTCCTTGGTAATAGGTAAGTTTAGAGACCCCGAGGGAGACGCCCAGTATCCGGGGCCTTTATATAGAGAGCATGTCTCGTCTTCTTCCCTTGCGCTTGCTCCTTCCTCAACCCCATCCACCCCAAGTTCCAACCCTCGGGTTCCAATCACCACCAGCCCTAGTCATGTCCGGATCCAACCGTCAGGGCCGGTGGGTGGCTTCTTCTGTCACAGAGGAGGATATTGCGGAGCTTCGCATAGCGAGGTACCTGACCCCGAAAATCTTTCATCGGCTTCCGGCGCAAGGGCAAGTCATACCGACCCCCAGATCTAGCGAGAGGGTAGTATTTGTGTCTCACTTTCTTCACGGGCTAGGGTTCGTGCTTAACCCCTTCGTTCGGGGGCTCATGTTCTACTATGGGCTAGATTTTCACGATTTGACCCCGCACTCTATTCTCCTCATCTCGACATTTATCGTCACGTGTGAGGCCTTACTACGGACTCCTCCGCAATTCGGTTTGTGGCTCAAGACCTTCGATGTGAGGCCACAGGCGGCAGAGGAGGAGCAGGCAGAGTGCGGCAGCGTCATAATAGGCAAGCTGTCCGGCGTGGTTTGGCCCGAAGGATCTTTCACAAAATCTTCAGACCTGTGGCAATAGGGGTGGTTTTATGTCAACGAGCCGCGGAGCTCCAGTGGGCGGCTACACCTGCGTTCTGTCCTGGCCCTCCAACTCAGCTCGCTTCATGGGTCAATAAGGGATTGGATTGGGGATCCGTCAATGAAGTGCAAACTCTGCAAAGTCGCATCCGAAGCCTTACCGAGAAGGGCGTCGATCTTGTGAACATTGTTCAGATAATGCTAGTCCGCCGGATCCTGCCATGTCAGCGGCGGCCTCTTCGTATGTGGGAATTTAACCCAGAAGGGCAGCGGACCTTACAGCACTTCTTCGGCACTACGCATGAAGGAATGTGGAAATTAATATTTCGGGGAACGAGAGCAATGGTCGGACACCATCGAAGACGTTGGCCTTGACCGCAATCATCCGGACACTTCGGTAAGTATTCAGTATCCGAGCACCTTCCATTCAGGTATCTCTTAACAAGATATTGAACAATCCATCCCTGTATAGGACTGGATAAAGAAAGCAGTGCTAATCTGGTGTTCGGCGCCTCTTCCCGAAGGCCCTGCGACCGACCTGCTGACGAGGATGCTGGTTCCGACACCATACCAGGTGGCCATGTTCGGGGAAACCGAAACCCTTTTGCCCAAGCGCAAAAGTGCAGAGGGAGCCTTCCAGGGCAAGAAGAGGGCCGCCTGCAAAGGTCAGGAGGGGAAGCCTTCCAAGAAGGGAAAAACGTCGTCATCGAGCAGCTTGCGCCGGGCGAACGATGACGAGGACAGACCTCGCAGCAAAATGTAAGCGTGGCTGGGGCACCTCATTCTTTTTCTATTAGTGAAGTAATCATCCAATATATGTTCATCCACGCAAGTTAACGCCTGGTGCTTCTCAATTGTCCTCCTCTTCGGGAGATATTCTTCCAGAGATGATGGAAAGTGACACGCCTTCTCCGGCCCCATCGCCCAATAGGGGGGATGATACCGAGGTATCGTCTCGGAGGGCTCCTCCCGAACACCAATTGATACAGGAAACGAAGAAGGTGTTACCCGAAGGCAGTGCCTCTGCCGCTCGGGGTTCCGGGATCAAGATTGGCGTCCTTGAACCGTCCGGTTTACAGCCGGAGACGATTCTGGAGGCAAGTGAGCGGGATCCTTCATAGGAAGGCCATACTCCAGCGGCAGTTTCTGAAGACCCAAGGGCGCCGGAGCCGCTGACGGACTTGCTACGACGAGCATCCATTTCAGAAGAGCACCATACCTTTATGGCTACGGTGGTTAAAAGGATTCTATCCGTGAAGAGTGTATTGAACGAGGCTTTTACGAGCCTTCTACGAGGTTTTGAGGTTTGTGATGTAGTTTTGTCAATTGAATTTTATCGACAGAATGCACCTGTTGTATATGCAGTAGCCCCTGAGGCTCGGATTGTCTTCCAAAGGAAGCGATCGGAGGATCAAAGAGATATTCTCAGGTATTAACCTAGGTTTAATTTGAAATACAGGCTGCTTCCCCTCCCGTGGTTGCCCGTAGTGCGGAAGTGGCCGAACTGCAGCGAAAGCTGGATACTGCGGAGGATGACATTGCATTGATCAACAGGCGTCTTGACGACTCGCAAGGTATGTATTTGGAGCATTCTTTACACCAGTGTGCTTAACGCGGGAAGGAGCTTTATATGAAATGCGCATGAAATGCAGATGGTGCTACCGCCGTTGAAGCTCTTCGGGCGGAGCTAGTCCTGGCCAAGGAGCGGGCCCGATTGAGTGATGCTGCTGTTGAAGAGGCATCGGTTGAACTGAAGGACGAACAAGCTGCACGATGCCTGGACGAGGAAAAGGTATCCACGATGGCACTTGCTTTGGAGAATGCTACTGGTCACTGCGAATTTCTTGAGAACGAGAATGAAGCCTTAACGGCTGAACTGGACAAGGCCCGACAGGAGGCAAGAGAAGCGCGATCGAAGTCCAGGGCACTCCGAGAGGAGGTTAGGCAGGCGAAAGAGATAGTGGCTGGGAAGCCCTTTCTTCTGCAGACTAAGTTCGGTGACCCATACTATGTTCAGCTGAACCAAGTGTGGAGTTCTCCGGACGAGTATTTGGACTTGCCGAAGAGTTCTTCCGATGCAGCGTGGTATTACCAAGCGCGAGCTGGATATGCAACGGAGAAGCTTTTTTGGTCACAGTTCGGTGCATCGAAGCGCCCACTGCTGCTTAACGAACAGATGTCTCAATGGGCCGAACTTCATAGGGTATCCGGCGCTGCCATGAAGGATGTTATAATTCGGTTGTGGCCAACCGAGCCTGTTCCGAGTAGCTATTTTGATTTGGTGCAGAAGCTTATTGATGCGGTGCCACGAATCGATGCTGCAAAGCGATCAGCATGCATTGAAGGTGCACGGATGGCCTTTGCCCGAGTCAAGACAGTCTGGGGAAAGATGAAGGCCATCGACGTCGCAACGAAGGGTCCGCCTGGAGGCAAGGACCGTCCGGAACCGGAGCGTTATTTTGAAGACGTCCTGGAGGCCGCCCGCTTGATAGAGGGTCAATGCTCAAAAAACATAATGTTCGAGTGAGGTGTATGATGATTGTAAAAGACAATTTTATAGTTAATCTATTTTATGTTTTGCTCGAAAAGCTTGAATTCCTCCTGTGCGGTCGTTTTAATATAATCTGAAAGTTTTCCAGTCGTCGGCTTCAACCCCCTCATAGGAAGTACGGGGGTGTTCGACAAAGCATTTAATCACTCTTTATCCAATGTCTTGGTCCGTTTAGGAGGTGATAATGCGGCGAACCAGGCAATCAGACTATAAGGCATTAACACTTTCACTTAACCATAGGAGTTTTATGGTGGGGCTATGACATAGCCCCTGGTGTGTATGCGGCGTGTGGTGCCGTACATATATGATCTAAAAAAGATCCCTCGTGTTACACGGAGAATCACTAAAGATTACGATAAGTCGTCAAGTGGTTGACCAGCTCTCGCCGCATCATGACAGTCAGTTTTCGGCTTTCTCTACTGAGGTGCTCATCCGGTCTAGCCCAGGGCACAATCGCAGTAGTTCTCCCTTTACTACCCTAGCCGATAGAGCGGAACGTAGGGTAGCAAACACAGGAGCTGGGCAACCCAACTATTGACCCAAGACAATGATTCGGAGCTGATGCATATAAGGCCAAACTTGCGACGCCGAAGTATGCTATAGATTTGTTCGGACTTTTGCTGGCGGCTCATTCGTTCCCATGCCGAGCCCCTGGCAGGGTATGCCGAGGTGTATCTGTAGAGCAGCCTATTAAGGCCGTACTTATTGTTGAAAGAGTATGAAAGATCGGTTCGGATAATACTTACTGGGAATGGAGCGATGTGCCAATGATAAATTTATGTATGTATATATAATAATAAAAAGGGAACCACGGACCCGGCTATTTGACATGCTCGGGGTTGGGAACAGAGGAAAGAGGGCATAGTACAGGCTCGTAATAAAGAGTGTGGTCCACAAAAAGTTATTTTGGACCTCCTGTCACACGTCTGCGTCGCCCATCCTCGGGGAGCGAAATCCTTAACGGAAGTACCTCCTTAGGTGAGCATATGGATCCGGACTCCGATAAAGTCCGTTGTAGATGCTGTCCAGCTGGTCACCTATTTTTTACAGAAAAAATAAGGTAAACAGATAAAGAACGTTACGGGAATGCTTGCAGGGTTGTCCGTATTGCGCTTCCGCCGATGCCCATGGTATCTTGAGTGCACAGTGGTGTGCGCATGGGGCAAATTTTTCTAGTATAGTACGTGGGTGGCGGAAGACGAACTGCTATTTGCGTTCCGGGAGTGGTCGAATGTTGGAGGGAAACTATTTCTGGCTCTTGGCATTCTGCTGGCGAGCCGATCCGTCGTCTTTATCGCCTGGTGGCCTCCTTCCCTTGTGATCAGCGTTAAGCTTGCCTGCCTGCTTGAAGACCCAGCAGTTTCGATTGGTATGATTAGCCGGCCTATCCGGGTGACCGTGAATCTGACAAGGTCGGTCCAATATCCTGTCAAGGGTGGATGGTCTGTTCTGTTTCGCCTTTAGTGGCTTCTTCCGTTGACCGGGCTTCAGCTTGTGAAATCCGGCGTTCACCGCTATGTCATGTGTATTACTATGACTGTTGTGTTCGGTTCGTCGTGGCTTGCTGTTGCCATCTCGTATTTCGGAAGTGCCCGCGCCGCTGGTGTCGTTGCTTTTACGAGCAAGCCAGTTGTCTTCTCCCGCGCAGAAGCGGGTCATTAGAGCGGATAGAGCTGCCATGGATTTGGGTCCTTCCTGGCCGAGGTGACGCGCTAGCCATTCATCCCGGACGCTATGCCTGAAGGCCGCAAGGGCTTCTGCGTCCGGACTGTCAACGATTTGGTTCTTTTTAACTAAGAACCTGGTCCAGAGCTCCTTGGCTGACTCGCCGGGCTCCTGGACGATGTGACTCAAGTCATCGGCGTGTAATGGCTGGACATGTGTTTCCTGGAAGTTGACTTGAAAGGCATCTTCCATATCTTCCCAGTTGCCTACAGTATCTTCTGGCAAACTGTTTAGCCAGTACCGAGCTGGCCCTTTGAGCTTGAGGGGTAAGTATTTAATGGCGTGGAGGTCATCTCTGCGGGCCATGTGAATATGGAGGAGGTAATCCTCGATCCATACCGTGGGATCTGTTGTTCCATCGTATGATTCGATGTTAATGGGTTTAAACCCGTCTGGAAATTCGTGCTCCACTACTTTGTTAGTGAAGCAGAGAGGGTGTGCGGCTCCTCTATGTTGGGCCACACTATGAAGCACCTCCGGCAGGCTCCGTTTGCGGTGCTCGGACCGGGCCTAATCGGCTTTATAGCGTCCGAATAGGCGACCATCATCGTCGGTCGAGGTATATCTTCGCGATCTGCACATCGATCTTGTGCGTCCTACTTTGGCTGCTGCTTTGTCTGGACCGAACTGTGGTCGGCCCGCCGCACTGTTCGACGGTGGTATGGGTTCCATCGCCCTGCCATCGTATTTAGGAAGCCACCTATTCTTGGGGTGGCTTTTGACTGGGCTTATAAGGCCGTATTCTTTGGCATCCAAGACCCCAGTCCATCTATCATTGAGCAAATCTTGGCTTGCTTGAAGTTGCAGCTGCTTCTTTCTTAGGCTCCTTGCAGTGGCTATAAGCCGGCGTTTAAAGCGCTCCTGGTCGAGAGGTTCCTTTGGCATGACAAAATCTTTGTTGCCGATGGTCTCCCCTTCCTCGGATAGTGGGAGATAATTGCTGTCCTCCGAGTCCCCATATGTGGTCTGTTCGTCGGAGCTGTCTTGCCCGCCTTCCTGTTCCTCCTGCTTGGATACTACCTCAATAGGTTCTTTGTCGTCCGAAGTATCGTCTTCTCTGGCGTTGGCAGTGTTTTCTCTTGGGCGATGTGACCTGGGGCACCGGTGTCTGGGCTGTGTACCAGGCGGTTTATTCTCGACCGAAACCTTCTTGTCATCCTCGAGAGCGTCGTAAGGTGTGTCTTTCATACACATGTCATACCAGGAAGTGGTCTTCCCGTGTCGAACGGGTAATAAGCTTTGGCCTTGCCCCTCATCGTCGTCCAAACCGTCGATGTCTTAGGGCCAGTGGTCAGGCGTGTTGGTTACGTCTTCAACAGTGGCTATGAGCTGGGTGGCGGGTGGGAAACAAAATTCTCCATCGTCCGCTGAATGTTCGAACCGAACATAGTTCGGCGACGGGTCATTTGACAGGGATAGGTTTTTTAGCGAGTTTAGTATGTCGCCCATAGGCGCGTGTTGGAAGACATCTGCGGTGCTGAACTTGAAGATCGATGACCGATCGAGTTCGATATATGCGGGCTCGCAGGGTTCGGAGTTCGACGTCAGAGGCGAGTCCGGGGTTTCGTTGATGCGGATACTGTAGGAAGTGGAATCTGCGTGCGGCTCCAACACCGCGAAATCGGTAGCCCCTGTGATATAGTCAAGCTTCCCATCTTCAGGCGACTTGATCTGCTCCAGATTTAGAGGCAGAGCTGCTAGAGGAGCTATCTCCTGGGTGCGGCCCGATGACAGGTTTAAGCCATGTTCATCGAGGCAATGGGGAGCGGTTGCCGTGGTCTCGAATCTGTTGAAGATCAAGTCTCCACGGATGTCCGCGACATAATTCAAGCTCCCGAATCTGGCCTGATGGCCAGGGGCGTAGCTATCGATCTGCTCGAGATGGCCAAGCGAGTTGGCCCGCAGTACAAAGCCACCAAACAAGAAGATCTGTCCGGGGAGGAAGGTTCCTCCTTGGACAACGTCATTGTTGACAATCGAAGGGGCCATCGAGCCTTCTGCCCACGTCACAGTGGAACTCTCAATCAAAGCACCAATGTCGGTGTCATAACCGGCGGATCTCGGGTAGGGGGTCCCGAACTGTGCGTCTAGGATCGATGGTAACAGGAGACAGGGGACACAATGTTTACCCAGGTTCGGGCCCTCTCTATGGAGGTAATACCCTACTTCCTGCTTGATTGATCTTGATGAATATGAGTATTACAAGACTTGATCTACCACGAGATCGTAATGGCTAAAACCCTAGAAGTCTAGCCTATGTGGGTATGGTAATGAGTATATGTGTGTTGTCCTTTCCGGACTATCCCCTTCGGTTTATATAGACACCAAGGGGATCTAGGGTTTACATGGAGTCGGTTACATAAGAAGGAATCTTCGGTCGCCAAGCTTGCCTTCCACACCAAGTAGAGTCCAATCCAGACGCGGTGCAGTCTTCGGGCTTCATGTATTCAGAGCCCATCAGTCCGGCCCATAGATAACAGGTTGGACGTCCGAGGACCCCTTAGTCCAGGACTCCCTCAGCTGCCGCTTGGATGTCCTCCTGGCGATGTCATCGGCTTCCTTGTTGGTGCCCCGGGGCACATGCTGCACCTTCAGTCCCATGAACTGTTTTTCCATCTTACGCACTTCTGCGAAGTAAGCCTACATGTGCTCGTCCTTCGGCTCGTACACTTTGTTGGAGAAGTTGACGAGGAGCTGCGAGTCGCCCTTAACAACAAGGCGCTTCACCCCCAGAGCTGCTGCGGCCTTCATGCCAGCTATGAGGCCCTCGTATTCTGCAATGTTGTTGAAGAGCTTCTCGCCCTGCTGAAAACAAGCTGCATGGCGTAGTAGAGCTTGTCCTGAGTGGGCGAGATGAGTACTGCCCCAGCCCCCGCGCCCTGATGCGCGAAGGCGCCGTCGAAATACATGACCCAGCCGTCTGGCGCCTCGCTTCCTGGTGAGGTGGACCGGTCTTCGCCTACTTCAAGTGCCGGGGCATCCGTCCATTCCGCCACGAAATCAGCAAGCGCGGCTCCCTTGATGACCCGGGTAGTGCTGAACTCCAACTGGAATGCTTGCAGCTCGATGTTCCATTCAGCGACCCTTCCAGCAGAGTTCGGGCTCCTGAGCACTCTCTCCAACGGGTAGGCTGAGACGACCTTGATGGGGTGGCCCTGGAAGTAGTGTCGTAGCTTGCGTGAGGCCACCAAGAGTGCGAGCAGGAGCTTCTGATGCATGGGATATCGTGCCCTTGCGTCCCACAGCACCGTGCTAACAAAATACACCGGGTGCTCGACAAGGGCTGGCGCGTTGGTGAGGCTTGTGTCTTGCGGGGGCCTGGACGTCTCCTGAGGTCGTGAAACTCCTGGTGCCTGGTCGCTTGCAGAGGTCTCTGTGACGTCGTCCTACCGAGCTTGGTCTTCTGTTGACGCTGCTGCGGCTCCCGCGGCGCCTTCCCGATCTTGCGTCATTTCAGCTGTAGCTTGGTGTAGCGCGCCCTTGGCTTGATGCTCCTCCTGAACCGCCACCAGCGCTGCGCTGTCAGAGTACGGGGTAGCGGCCAGGTAGAGCACCAGGGGCTCGAGAGGTCGTGGCGCTACCATCACCGGTGGGCTAGTTAGGTATCTCTTGAGGTCTTGGAAGGCTTGGTCGGCCTCCGGGGTCCACTCAAACGGGCCTTTCTTCTTCATCAGTTTGAAGAAGGGCAAGGCGCGTTCTCCTAGTTTAGAGATGAAGCGTCCCAACACAGTCACCCGACCGGCCAGCTTATGCATTTCTCTGAGGGTCTGCGGTGGGCTCATGTCCTCAATGGCCTTGATCTTCTCCGGGTTCGCCTCGATCCCTCTGTGGGACACGAGTAATCCCAGCAACTTGCCGGAAGGGACACCGAACACACACTTCTCCAGGTTAAGCCGGAAGTTCACCTGGCGTAGGCTCTCGAAGGTCTCTTTCAGGTCTTGGATCAGGGTCCTTGCCTCCCAAGATTTCACCACGATGTCGTCGACGTAGGCCTCTGTGTTTCTCCGGAGTTGTCGCCCTAAGGCGATGTGCATCAGCCGCTGGAAGGTCGCGCCCGCGTTGCGCAGCCCGAAGGGCATGCAAGTGTAGCAGTACACCCCACATGGGGTCATGAAGGCTGTCTTCTCTACATCTTCCACCGCCATCTTGATCTGGTGATACCCTGAGAACACATCAAGGAAGCATAGCAAGTCGCACTCGGTGGTGGAGTCGACGATCTGGTCGATGCGTGGGAGAGGGAACGGGTCTTGCGGGCACGCCTTGTTGAGGTTGGTGAAGTCGACGCACATTTGTTCCTTCCCGCCTTTCTTCGGTACTATGACGGGGTTCGCCAGCCATGTGGGGTATTGAACCTCGCGAATGGTACCCACGGCCTCCAATTTGCGGGTCTCTTGGACGATGAAGGCTTCCTTCTCCGTGGATTGCCGCCTCGCCCGTTGCTTGACAGGGCGCACGTTGGGGCACACCCTTAAGTGATGATGAATCACCTCTCTCGGAACCCCCACCAGCTGATTGGGCTCCCATGCGAATATATCCTTGTTTGCGCGCAAGAACTTCACCAACGCCTCTTCTTGGATGGGATTGAGGCCGGCACCTATGGTGAAGGTG
This sequence comes from Aegilops longissima, assembly GCA_021605205.1. Lineage (NCBI taxonomy): Eukaryota > Viridiplantae > Streptophyta > Magnoliopsida > Poales > Poaceae > Aegilops > Aegilops longissima. The sequence goes on from CM038677.1 coordinate 180,898,084, forward strand.
GCTCCTGAGGACTCCTCCCGTCAACCAACACCTGCTTGGTTTCTGCCTTGTCTTGGGTGAACAACTGCTTCTTCTTAGTAGGCGCGGCCTCCTTGGCCTCGAGGGTACCGGCGTCGGCGGGCTGCACCGCCGCTGCGGTTTTGAAGGCAAGCTTGAGTGCTGATACGTCTCCAACGTATCTATAATTTTTGATTGCTCCATGCTATATTATCTTCTGTTTGGACATTATTGGGCTTTATTATTCACTTTTATATTATTTTGGGACTAACCTATTAACCGGAGGCCCAGCCCAGAATTGTTGTTTTTTAACTATTTCAGAGTTTCGCAGAAAAAGAATATCAAACGGAGTCCAAACGGAATGAAACCTTCGGGAGCGTGATTTTGGAACGAACATGATCCAGAGACTTGGACCCTCACGTGAAGAGAAGCTTCAGGAGGCCACGAGGTAGGGGCGCGCCTACCCCCCCCCTCCTCCCGTGCGCGCCTCCACCCTCATGGGCCCCCTGTTGCTCCACCGACGTACTTCTTCCTCCTATATATACCTACGTACCCCCAAACGATCAGAGTAGGAGCCAAAAAAAACCTAATTCCACTTCCGCAACCTTCTGTACCCACGAGATCCCATCTTGGGGCCTGTTCCGGAGCTCCGCCAGAGGGGGCATCCATCACAGAGGGCTTCTACATCATCACCATAGCCCCTCCGATGAAGTGTGAGTAGTTTACCTCAGACCTTCGGGTCCATAGTTATTATCTAGATGGCTTCTTCTCTCTTTTTGGATCTCAATACAATGTTCTCCCCCTCTCTCGTGGAGATCTATTCGATGTAATCTTCTTTTTGCGGTGTGTTTGTTGAGATCGATGAATTGTGGGTTTATGATCAAGTTTATCTATGAACAATATTTGAATCTTCTCTGAATTCTTTTATGTATGATTGGTTATCTTTGCAAGTCTCTTTGAATTATCAGTTTGGTTTGGCCTACTAGATTGATCTTTCTTGCAATGGGAGAAGTGCTTAGCCTTGGGTTCAATCTTGCGGTGTCCTTTCCCGGTGGATGTGAGGGCAGCAAGGCACGATTGTATTGTTGCCATCGAGGATAACAAGATGGGTTTTTATCATATTGCATGAATTTATCCCTCTACATCATGTCATCTTGCTTAGGCGTTACTCTGTTTTCATGAACTTAATACTCTAGATGCATGCTTTGGATAGCGGTCGATGAGTGGAGTAATAGTAGTAGATGCAGGCAGAGTCGGTCTACTTGTCTCGGACATGATGCCTATATACATGATCATACCTAGATATTCTCATAAGTATGCTCAATTACATCAATTGCTCAACAGTAATTTGTTCACCCACCGTAAAATACTTATGCTCTTGAGAGAAGCCACTAGTGAAACCTATGGCCCCCGGGTCTATCTTCATCATATTAATCTTCCAACACTTAGTTATTTCCTTTGCTTTTTTACTTTGCTTTTATTTTACTTTGCATCTTTATCATAAAAATACCAAAAATATTATCCTATCATATCTATCAGATCTCACTCTCGTAAGTGACCGTGAAGGGATTGACAACCCCTTATCGCGTTGGTTGCGAGGATTTATTTGTTTTTTGTAGGTGCGAGGGACTCGCACGTAGCCTCCTACTGGATTGATACATTGGTTCTCAAAAACCGAGGGAAATACTTACGCTACTTTGCTACATCACCCTTTCCTCTTCAAGGGAAAACCAACGCAGTGCTCAAGATGTAGCAAGAAGGATTTCTGGCACCGTTGCCGGGGAGGTCTATGTTGGAAATATGCCCTAGAGGCAATAATAAATTAGTTATTATTATTATATTTCCTTGTTCATGATAATCGTTTATTATCCATGCTATAATTGTATTGATAGGAAACTCAAATACATGTGTGGATACATAGACAACACCATGTCCCTAGCAAGCCTCTATTGGCTAGCTCGTTGATCAATAGATGGTTATGGTTTCCTAACCATGGACATTGGATGTCATTGATAACGGATCACATCATTAGGAGAATGATGTGATGGACAAGACCCAATCCTAAGCATAGCACAAGATCGTAGTTCGTTTTGCTAGAGCTTTTCCAATGTCAAGTATCTCTTCCTTAGACCATGAGATCGTGCAATTCCGGATACCGTAGGAGTGCTTTGGGTGTATCAAACGTCACAACGAATCGGGTGACTATAAAGGTGCACTACAGGTATCTCGAAAGTGACCATTGGGTTGACACGGATCGAGAATGGATTTGTCACTCCGTAAACGGAGAGGTATCTCTGGGCCCACTCGGTAGGACATCATCATAATGTGCACAATGTGACCAAGGGGTTGATCACGGATGATGTGTTACGGAACGAGTAAAGAGACTTGCCGTAACGAGATTGAACAAGGTATCGGTATACCGACGATCGAATCTCGGGCAAGTACAATACCGCTAGACAAAGGGAATTGTATACGGGATCGATTGAGTCCTTGACATCGTGGTTCATCCGATGAGATCATCGTGGAACATGTAGGAGCCAACATGGGTATCCAGATCCGCTGTTGGTTATTGACCGAGAACGCGTCTCGGTCATGTTCAGATGATTCCCGAACCCGTAGGGTCTACACACTTAAGGTTCGATGACGCTAGGGTTATAAAGGAAGTTTGTATGTGGTTACCGAATGTTGTTCGAGTCCGGATGAGATCCCGGACGTCACGAGGAGTTCGGAATGGTCCGGAGGTAAAGATTTATATATGGGAAGTCCTGTTTTGGTAACCGAAAGGTTTGAGGCGATATCGGTAATGTAATGGGACCACCGGAGGGTCCGGGGTCCACCAAGTGGGGCCACATGCTCAAGTGGCATACATGGGCCAAGTGTGAGAGGGCACCAGCCCCTAGGTGGGCTAGGCGCCCCCACCATGGCCCATGCGGCTAAGAAGGGAGAGGGGCAAACCCTAGGCGGATGGGCCCTAAGGCCCATACTCCCGCGCCTCCTCTCCTCCCCTTGTGGCCGCCACCCATTAGATGGGTTTGGGGCTGCCGCCCCTCTAGGGTTGGGAACCCTAGAGGGGGCGCACCCTCCTCCCTCTCCCCTATATAAATAGAGGCCTAGGGCTGCCCATATGACAAGAGAACTTCTCCTCTCGTTGGCGCAGCCCTGCATCTCTTCCTCCTCCTCTCCCTTGGTGCTTGGCGAAGCCCTGCGGGATTGCCACGCTCCTCCATCACCACCATGCCGTTGTGTTGCTGCTGGATGGAGTCTTCCTCAACCTCTCCCTCTCTCCTTGCTGGATCAAGGCGTGGGAGACGCCACCGGCTGTACGTGTGTTGAACACGGAGGTGCCGTCTGCTCGCACTAGGATCTCCGGTGATTTGGATCACGACGAGCACGACTCCTTCAACCCCGTTCTCATGAACGCTTCCGCTTAGCGATCTACAAGGGTATGTAGATGCACTCTCCTTCCCTCGTTGCTGGTTTCTCCATAGATAGATCTTGGTGACACGAGGAAAATTTTGAATTTCTGCCACGTTCCCCAACAATGGCATCATGAGCTAGGTCTATTGCGTAGATTCTTTGCACGAGTAGAACACAAAGTAGTTGTGGGCGTTGATGATGTTCAATATGCTTACCGTTACTAGTCCAATCTTGTTTCGACGGTATTGTGGGATGAAGCGCCCGGACCGACCTTACACGCATTTCACGTGAGGCAGGTTCCACCGACCGACATGCACTTGGTGCATAAGGTGGCTAGCGGTGCGATCTCTCCCACTTTAGTCGGAACGGATTCGATGAAAAGGGTCCTTATGAAGGGTAAATAGCAATTGGCATATCACGTTGTGGTTTTATGAGGTAAGAAACGTTCTTGCTAGAAACCCATAGCAGCCACGTAAAACATGCAAACAACAATTAGAGGACGCCTAACTTGTTTTTGCAGGGTATGCTATGTGATGTGATATGGCCAAGAAGAATGTGATGAATGATATGTGATGTATGAGATTGATCATGTTCTTGTAATAGGATTCACGACTTGCATGTCGATGAGTATGACAACCGGCAGGAGCCATAGGAGTTGTCTTTATTTATTGTATGACCTGCGTGTCATTGAACAACGCCATGTAATTACTTTACTTTATTGCTAACCGTAGCCATAGTAGTAGAAGTAATAGTTGGCGAGACAACTTCATGAAGACACGATGATGGAGATCATGATGATGGAGATCATGGTGTCATGCCGTGACGATGATGATCATGGAGCCCCAAGATGGAGATCAAAGGAGCAAAATGATATTGGCCATATCATGTCACTATATAATTGCATGTGATGTTTATTATGTTTATGCATCTTGTTTACTTAGAACGACGGTAGTAAATAAGATGATCCTTACACAAATTTCAAGAAGTGTTCTCCCCGATCTGTGCACCGTTGCTACAGTTCGTCGCTTCTAAGCACCACGTGATGATCGGGTGTGATGGATTCTTACGTTCACATACAACGGGTGTAAGACAGATTTACACAGCAAAAACACTTGGGGTTAACTTGACGAGCCTAGCATGTGCGGACATGGCCTCGAACACGGAGACCGAAGGTCGAGCATGAGTCGTATAGTAGATACGATCAACATGAAGATGTTCACCGATGATGACTAGTCCGTCTCACGTGATGATCGGACACGGCCTAGTTGACTCGGATCATGTAATCACTTAGATGACCAGAGGGATGTCTATCGAGTGGGAGTTCATAAGATGAACTTAATTATCTTGAACATAGTCAAAAGACCTTTTGCAAATTATGTCGAATGGCGCGCTTTAGTTCCACTGTTTAGATATGTTCCTAGAGAAAATATAGTTGAAAGTTGAAAGAGCGATTATGCGGACAGAGAAAGCTTATGTCCTTAATGCACCGCTCGGTGTGCTGAACCCCAAACGTCGTTTGTGGATGTTGCGAACATCGGACATACACGTTTTGATAACTACGTGATAGTTCGGTTAAACGGTTTAGAGTTGAGGCACCAAAGACGTTTTGAAACATCGCGAAACATATGAGATGTTTGAGGGCTGAAATTGGGATTTCAGGCTCGTGCCCACGCCAAGAGGTATGAGACCTCCGACGATTTTCTTAGCCTGCAAACTAAGGGAGAAAAGCTCAATCGTTGAGCTTGTGCTCAGATTGTCTGAGTGCAACAATCACTTGAATCGAGTGGGAGTTGATCTTCCAGATGAGATAGTGATGTTTCTCCAAAGTCATTGCCACCAAGCTGCTGGAGCTTCGTGATGAACTATAACATATCAAGGATAGAGATGATGATCCTTGAGGTATTCGCGTTGTTTGACATCGCGAAAGTAGAAATCAAGAAGGAGCATCAATTGTTGATGGTTGGTGAAACCACTTGTTTCAAGAAGGGCAAGGGCAATAAGGGATACTTCACGAAACGGCAAATCAGTTGCTGCTCCAGTGAAGAAACCCAAGGTTGAACCCAAACCCGAGACTAAGTGCTTCTGTAATAAGGGGAACAGCCACTGGAGCAGAATTACCCTAGATACTTGGTAGATAAGAAGGCTGGCAAGGTCGATAGAAGTATATTGGATATACATTATGTTAATGTGTACTTTACTAGTACTCCTAGTAGCACCAGGGTATTAGATACCGGTTCGGTTGCTAAGTGTTAGTAACTCGAAATAAAAGCTACGGAATAAACGGAGACTAGCTAAAGGTGAGCTGACGATATGTGTTGGAATTGTTTCCAAGGTTGATATGATCAAACATCGCACGCTCCCTCTACCATCAAGGTTAGTATTAAACCAGAATAATTATCATTTGGTGTTTGCGTTGAGCATAGACATGATTGGATTATGTCTATCGCAATCTGGTTATTCATTTAAGGAGAATAATGGTTACTCTATTTATTTGAATAATACCTTGATGGTCTTGCACCTAAAAATGGTTTATTGAATCTCGATCGTAGTGATACACATTTTCATGCCAAATGTATAAGATAGTAATACCACTTACTTGTGGCAATTGCTATGTAAGTCATATTGGTGTAAACGCATGAAGAAGCTCCATGTTGATGGATCTTTGGACTCACTCGTTTTTGAAAAGTTTGAGACATGCAAACCATGTCTACTGGTGTATATGCATGAAGAAACTCCATGCAGATGGATCGTTTAGACTCACTTGATTTTGAATCACTTGAGATATGCAAAACATACCACATGGGCAAGATGAGTGAAAAGCCTCGTTTGAGAAGATGGAACAAGATAGCAACTTGTTGGAAGTAACACATTTTGATGTGTGCAGCCCAATGAGTGCCGAGGCATGCAAATGAATATCGTTATGTTCTTACTTCACGGATGATTCGAGTAGATGTTGAGTATATTTACTTGATGAAACACAGGTCTGAATTATAGAATGGTTCAAGTAATTTCAGAGTGAAGTTTAAGATCTTCGTGACAAGAGGATAAAATGTCTATGATATGATCATAGAGATGAATATCTGAATTACGAGTTTTGGCACACAATTAAGACATTGTGGAAATAGTTTCACAATAAATACCGCCTGGAATACCATAGTGTGATGGTGTGTCCGAACATCATAGTTGCACTCTATTGGATATGGTGCGTACCATGATATCTCTTATCGAATTACCACTATCGTTCATGGGTTAGGCATTAGTGACAACCGCACTCACTTTAATAGGGCACCACGTAATTCCATTGAGATGACACCGTATGAACTATGGTTTAGAGAAACCTAAGCTGTCATTTCTTAAATGTTTGGGGCTATGACGCTTATGTGAAAAAGTTTCAGGTTGATAAGCTCGAACCCAAAGCGGATAAAATGCATCTTCATAGGACACCCAAAACAGTTGGGTATACCTTCTAATTCAGATCCGGAAGCAATAGGGATTGTTTCTTGAATCGGGTCCTTTCTCGAGGAAAAGTTCGTCTCAAAAAGATGAGTGGGAGGATGGTGGAGACTTGATGAGGTTATTGAACCATCACTTCAACTAGTGTGTAGCAGGGCACAGGAAGTTGTTCCTGTGGCACCTACACCAATTGAAGTCGAAGCTTATGATAGTGATCATGAAGTTTTGGATCAAGTCACTACCGTACCTCGTAGGGTGACAAGGATGCGTACTACTTCAGAGTGGTACGCAATCCTGTCTTGAAGGTCATGTTGCTAGGCAACAATGAACCTACGAGCTATGGAGAAGCGATGGTGGGCCCAAATTCCGACAAATGGTTAGAAACCATGAAATCCGAGGAAGGATCCATGTATCATAACAAAGCATGGACTTTGGTGGACTTGCCCGATGATCGGCAAGCCATTGAGATGAATGGATCTTTAAGAAGAAGACGGACGTGGACGGTAATATCACCGTCTATGAAGCTCGACTTGTGGCGAAGAGTTTTTCACAAGTTCAAGGAGTTGACTACGATGAGATTCTCTCATTCGTAGCGATGCTTAAGTCCGTCGGAATCATGTTAGCATTAGCTGCATTTATGAAATCTGGCGATGGATGTCAAAACGAGTTTCCTTACCAGTTTTATAAGGAAAGGTTGTATGTGATACAATCGAAAAGTTTTTCATAAGGATGCTAAAAGGTATGCTGGCTCCAATGATCCTTTCTAAGGACCGGAGTAAGCATCTCGGAGTTGGAATGTGCACTTTGATGAGATGATCAAAGATTTTGAGTGTATACAAAGTTTATGAGAAACTTGTATTTCCAAAGAAGTGAGTGGGAGCACTATAGAATTTTGATGAGTATATGTTGTTGACATATTGTTGATCGAAATGATATAGAATTTCTCGAAAGCATATAGGGTTATTTGAAAAGTGTTTTCAAGTGAAAACCTGATTAAGCTACTTGAACATTGAGCATCAAGATCTATAGTGATAGATCAAAATGCTTAATGGTACTTTCAAATGAGCATATACCTTGACATGATCTTGAAAGTGTTCAAGATGGATCACCAAAGAAGGAGTTCTTGCACGAGATGTAAGGTATGAAGTTAAGAGTTAAAGCTCGACCACGGCAGAAAAGAGAGAAAGGACGAAGGTCGCCCCTATGCTTTAGACGTAGGCTCTATAGTATGCTATCTTGTGTACCGACCGAAGTGTGCCATGCCATGAGTCACTAAGGGTACAAGAATGATCCAGAATGGGGATCATTGGACAGCGGTCAAAAAATTGTCCTTGGAGTAAATAAGGACATGTTTCTCGATTATGGAGGTGATAAAGAGTTCAGCGTAAAGGGTTACGCCGATGCAAGCTTTAACACCTATCCGAGTGACTCGAGAAGCAAACCGGATACGATAGTGGAGCAACCATTTGGAATAGCTCCAAGTGGAGCGTGAAAGCAGCATTTACAATATGACATAGAGAATTATGAGTACACACGGATCTGAAAGGTTCGGACCGCTGACTAAAACCTCTCTCACAAGCAAAACATGATCAAACCCCGAACTCATTGAGACTTAATCACATGGTGATGTGAACTAGTTTAAGACACTAGTAAACTCTTTGAATGTTGGTCACATGGCGATGTGACCTATCAGTGTTAATCACATGGCGATGTGAACTAGATTATTGACTCTAGTGCAAGTGGGAGACTGTTGGAAATATGCCCTAGAGGCAATAATAAATTAGTTATTATTATTATATTTCCTTGTTCATGATAATCGTTTATTATCCATGCTATAATTGTATTGATAGGAAACTCAAATACATGTGTGGATACATAGACAACACCATGTCCCTAGCAAGCCTCTATTGGCTAGCTCGTTGATCAATAGATGGTTATGGTTTCCTAACCATGGACATTGGATGTCATTGATAACGGATCACATCATTAGGAGAATGATGTGATGGACAAGACCCAATCCTAAGCATAGCACAAGATCGTAGTTCGTTTTGCTAGAGCTTTTCCAATGTCAAGTATCTCTTCCTTAGACCATGAGATCGTGCAATTCCGGATACCGTAGGAGTGCTTTGGGTGTATCAAACGTCACAACGAATCGGGTGACTATAAAGGTGCACTACTGGTATCTCCGAAAGTGACCATTGGGTTGACACGGATCGAGATGGATTTGTCACCCGTAAACGGAGAGGTATCTCTGGGCCCACTCGGTAGGACATCATCATATGTGCACAATGTGACCAAGGGGTTGATCACGGATGATGTGTTACGGAACGAGTAAAGAGACTTGCCGGTAACGAGATTGAACAAGGTATCGGTATACCGACGATCGAATCTCGGGCAAGTACAATACCGCTAGACAAAGGGAATTGTATACGGATCGATTGAGTCCTTGACATCGTGGTTCATCCGATGAGATCATCGTGGAACATGTGGGAGCCAACATGGGTATCCAGATCCCGCTGTTGGTTATTGACCGGAGAACGCCTCGGTCATGTTCAGATGATTCCCGAACCCGTAGGGTCTACACTTAAGGTTCGATGGACGCTAGGGTTATAAAGGAAGTTTGTATGTGGTTACCGAATGTTGTTCGAGTCCGGATGAGATCCCGGACGTCACGAGGAGTTCCGGAATGGTCCGGAGGTAAAGATTTATATATGGGAAGTCCTGTTTTGGTAACCGGAAAGGTTTTGGCGATATCGGTAATGTCTGGGACCACAGGGAGGGTCCGAGGGTCCACCAAGTGGGGCCACATGCTCAAGTGGCATACATGGGCCAAGTGTGAGAGGGCACCAGCCCCTAGGTGGGCTAGGGCGCCCCACCATGGCCCATGCGCTAAGAAGGGAGAGGGGCAAACCCTAAGGGCAGATGGGCCCCAAGGCCCATACTCCTGCGCCTCCCTCTCCTCCCCTTGTGGCCGCCACCCATTAGATGGGTTTGGGGCTGCCGCCCCTCTAGGGTTGGGAACCCCAGAGGGGCGCACCTCCTCCCTCTCCCTATATAATAGAGGCCTAGGGCTGCCCATATGACAAGAGAACTTCTCCTCTCGTTGGCGCAGCCCCGCATCTCTTCCTCCTCCTCTCCCTTGGTGCTTGGCGAAGCCTCGGGATTGCCACGCTCCTCCATCACCACCATGCCGTTGTGTTGCTGCTGGATGGAGTCTTCCTCAACCTCTCCTCTCTCCTTGCTGGATCAAGGCGTGGGAGACGCCACCGGGCTGTACGTGTGTTGAACACGGAGGTGCCGTCCTTCGGCACTAGGATCTCCGGTGATTTGGATCACGACAGTACGACTCCTTCAACCCCGTTCTCATGAACGCTTCCGCTTAGCGATCTACAAGGGTATGTAGATGCACTCTCCTTCCCCTCGTTGCTGGTTTCTCCATAGATAGATCTTGGTGACACGTAGGAAAATTTTGAATTTCTGCTACGTTCCCCAACAGTCTACGCAAAAGTCAACATACCAAGTACCCATCAGAAACCCTTATCTCCCGCATTACATTATTTGCCATTTGCCTCTCGTTTTCCTCTCCCCCACTTCACCCTTGCCGTTTTATTCGCCCTCTTTTTTTTCGTTCGCCTCTTTTTCGTTCGCTTGTCGTTATGGCTAGTCGCTTATCCACTCCGTTGTCCCCTGAGTTTGAAGTCTTTCACTTCAAACAAAGACAAGGAGAAAACTTAAAAGATGCTTGGTTTATAATAATGGAGTCTTATCGTAATTGTACCTTTGAAGTGAACCTGAGAATTTTGCTTCACAATTTTTATGTTGGATTAAATATGTCTCATAGACAACTCTTGGATTGCGTTGCCAAAGGCAATTTTATTGAAATTGATCCCCATATTGCACTTTATAGAAGGTATAATGGGAACACTACCTCAACAAAAGGGGCCTCATCCTACTCAGGAAGAGACACAAGTTTTTGAAAAAAATTGCAAAGTAACTAAGATTTTACAGAAGTCTCTTGAACCTCTTAAGAATGTTAGTGGAAATATTCACCGTATGAATATGTTAATTACTCTTTGCAATAAGCGATTGCATTCTTTAGATTTAAAAATTTCATAATATGAAGGGAAACGTAAAGAACCTCCCGGATTCAAGCTTGATTCCGCTGAAAAGTTGAAAACCAAAGATGGCAATACCTAGATCTATCCTTGCTTTCATGCCTAGCTAGGGGCGTTAAACGATAGCGCTTGTTGGGAGGCAACCCAATTTTATTTTTAGTTTTTTTACTTTTTGCTTCTGTTTAGGAATAAATATTTGTTCTAGCCTCTGGTTAGATGTGTTTTTATGTTTTAATTAGTGTTTGTGCCAAGTTAAACCTACAGGATCTTCTTGGATGATTGTTATTTGATCTTGCAGAAATTTCCAGAAACTTTCTGTTCACGAAAATAATTGTTAAAAATCACAAGAACGTGATAAAATACGGATCCCCATTGCTGCTGATCAATAAACAAATTGCCTAGGTCTTCCTATTTTTGCTGATTGAAGTTCCATAAGTTTGCGTTAGTTACAGATTACTACAGACTGTTCTGTTTTTTACAGATTCTGTTTTTCGTGTGTTGTTTGCTTATTTTGATGAATCTATGGCTAGTAAAATAGTTTATAAACCATAAAGAAGTTGGAATACAATAGGTTTAACACCAATATAAATAAAGAATGAGTTCATTACAGTACCTTGAAGTGGTATTTTGTTTTCTTTCGCTAACGGAGCTCACGAGATTTTCTGTTAAGTTTTGTGCTGTGAAGTTTTCAAGTTTTGGGTGAAAATTTTGATGGATTATGAAACAAGGAGTGGTAAGAGCCTAAGCTTGGGGATGCCCCGGAAGGCATCCCCTCTTTCGTCTACTTCCATCGGTAACTTTACTTGGAGCTATATTTTTATTCACCACATGATATGTGTTTTGCTTGGAGCATCTTGTATGATTTGAGTCTTTGCTTTTTAGTTTAACACAATCATCCTTGCTGTACAAACCTTTTGAGAGAGACACACATGATTTGGAATTTTTTAGAATACTCTATGTGTTTCGCTTATATCTTTTGAGTTATATAGTTTTGCTCTAGTGCTTCACTTATATCTTTTAGAGCACGGTGGTGGATTTGTTTTATAGAAACTATTGATCTCTCATGCTTCACTTATATTATTTTGAGATTCTTAAATGGCATGGTAATTTGCTTAAATAATCCTAATATGCTAGGTATTCAAGATTAGTAAAAAACTTTCTTTTGAGTGTGTTGAATACTAAGAGAGGTTTGATACTTGATGATTGTTTTGAGATATGGAGGTAATAATATCAAAGTCGTGCTAGTTGAGTAGTTGTGAATTTGAGAAATGCTTGTGTTGAAGTTCGCAAGTCCCGTAGCATGCACGTATGGTAAACGTTACAAATTTGAAACATGACGTGTTCTTTCATTGTCCTCCTTATGAGTGGCGTTCGAGGACGAGCGATGGTCTTTTCCTACCAATCTATCCCCCTAGGAGCATGCGTGTAGTGCTTGGTTTTTGATGACTGGTATATTTTTGCAATAAGTATGTGAGTTCTTTATGACTAATGTTGAGTCCATGGATTATACGCACTCTCACCCTTCCATCATTGCTAGCCTCTTGATGCACTGCATTGCCCTTTCTCACATTGAGAGTTGGTGCAAACTTCGCCGGTGCATCCAAACCCCGTGGTATGATACACTCTTTCACACATAAACCTCCTTATATCTTCCTCAAAACAGCCACCATACCTACCTATTATGGCATTTCCATAGTCATTCCGAGATATATTGCCATGCAACTTTCCACCATTCCGTTTATCATGACACGTTCATCATTATCATATTGCTTAGCATGATCATGTAGTTGACATAGTATTTGTGGCAAAGCCACCGTTCATAATTCTTTCATACATGTCACTCTTGGTTCATTGCATATCCCGGTACACCGCCGGAGGCATTCATATAGAGTCATACTTTGTTCTAGTATCGAGTTGTAAATAAATAGAAGTGTGATGATCATCATTTTCTAGAGCATTGTCCCAAGTGAGGAATAATAAAAAAAGAGAGAAAGGACATAAAAAAAGAGAAGGCCCAAAAAAATGAGAGAAAAAGAGAGAAGGGACAATGTTACTATCCTTCGCCACACTTGTGCTTCAAAGTAGCACCATAATCTTTATGATAGAGAGTCTCTTGTTTTTTCACTTTCGTATACTAGTGGGAATTTTTCATTATAGAACTTGGCTTGTATATTCCAACAATGGGCCTCCTCAAGTGCCCTAGGTCTTCGTGAGCAAGCAAGTTGGATGCACACCCACTTAGTTTCTTTTGTTGAGCTTTCATACATTTATAGCTCTAGTGCATCCGTTGCATGGCAATCCCTACTCCTTGCATTAACATCAATCGATGGGCATCTCCATAGCTCATTGATTGGCCTCGTTGATGTGAGACTTTCTCCTTTTTTGTCTTCTCCACATAACCCCCAGCATCATATTCTATTCCACCTATAGTGCTATGTCCATGGCTCGCGCTCATATATTGCGTGAAAGTTTATAGGTTTGAGATTACTAAAGTATGAAACAATTGCTTGGCTTGTCATCGGGGTTGTGCATGATGAGAGCATTCTTGTGTGACGAAAATGGAGCATGACTAAACTATATGATTTTGTAGGGATGAACTTTCTTTGGCCATGTTATTTTGAGAGGACATAATTGCTTCGTTAGTATGCTTGAAGTATTATTATTTTTATGTCAATATGAACTTTTATCTTGAATCTTTCGGATCTGAATATTCATACCACAATTAAGAAGAATTACATTGAAATTATGCCTAGTAGCACTCCGCATCAAAAATTCTGTTTTTATCATTTACCTACTCGAGGACGAGTAGGAATTAAGCTTGGGGATGCTTGATACGTCTCCAATGTATATATAATTTTTTATTGCTCCATGCTATATTATCTTCTGTTTTGGACATTATTGGGATTTATTATTCACTTTTATATTATTTTTGGGACTAACCTATTAACCGGAGGCCCAGCCCAAAACTGTTGTTTTTGCCTATTTGAGTTTCGAAAAAGAATATCAAATGAGTCCAAACGGAATGAAACCTTGGGAGCGTGATTTTGGAATGAACATGATCCAGAGACTTGGACCCTTCAGAAGAGAAGCTTCCAGAGGCCACGAGGTAGGGGTGCGCCTACCCCTGTAGGCGCCCTCCACCCTCGTGGGCCCCCTGCTGCTCCACCGACGCATTTCTTCCTCCTATATATACCTCACGCACCCCAAGCGATCGAGGAGGAGCCAAAAACCTAATTCCACCGCCAAGAACCTTCTGTACTCCACAAGATCCCATCTTGGGGTCTGTTCCTGAGTTCACGAGGGGGCATCCATCACGGAGGGCTTCTACATCATCACCATAGCCTCCGATGAAGTGTGAGTAGTTTACCTCAGACCTTCGGGTCCATAGTTATTAGCTAGGTGGCTTCTTCTCTCTTTTGGATCTCAATACAATGTTCTCCCCTCTCTCGTGGAGATCTATTCGATGTAATCTTCTTTTTGTGTGTGTTTGTTGAGACCGATGAATTGTGGGTTTATGATCAAGTTTATCTATGAACAATATTTGAATCTTCTCTGAATTCTTTTATGTATGATTGGTTATCTTTGCAAGTCTCTTCAATTATCAGTTTGGTTTGGCCTACTAGATTGATCTTTCTTGCAATGGGAGAAGTGCTTAGCTTTGGGTTCAATCTTGCGGTGTCCTTTCCCAAAGTGACAAGAGGCAGTAAGGCACGATTGTATTGTTGCCATCGAGGATAACAAGATGGGGTTTTATCATATTGCATGAATTTATCCTCTACATCATGTCATCTTGCCTAAGGCGTTACTCTGTTTTCATGAACTTAATACTCTAGATGCATGCTGGATAGCGGTCGATGAGTGGAGTAATAGTAGTAGATGCAGCAGGAGTCGGTCTACTTGTCTCGGACATGATGCCTATATACATGATCATACCTAGATATTCTCATAAGTATGCTCAATTCATCAATTGCTCAACAGAATTTGTTCACCCACCGTAAAATACTTATGCTCTTGAGAGAAGCCACTAGTGAAACCTATGGCCCCGGGTCTATCTTCATCATATTAATCTTCCAACACTTAGTTATTTCCTTTGCTTTTATTTTACTTTGCATCTTTATCATAAAATACCAAAAATATTATCCTATCATATCTATCGATCTCACTCGTAAGTGACCATGAAGGATTGACAACCCTTATCGCGTTGGTTGCGAGCATTTATTTGTTTTGTGTAGGTGCGAGGGACTCGCGCGTAGCCTCCTACTGGATTGATACCTTGGTTCTCAAAAACTGAGGGAAATACTTACGCTACTTTGCTGCATCACCCTTTCCTCTTCAAGGGAAAACCAACGCAGTGCTCAAGAGGTAGCAAGTGCCGTCACGGCCTCCTTGGTGTCCCCCTTGATGGTGAGGACACCTTTGCTTCCAGGCATCTTCATGAGGTTATAGGCCGGATGAGTCGCTGCCATGAACTGGGCCAGAGCTGGGTACCCAAGGATGGCATTGTACGGGAGGCCGATGCAGGCGATGTCGAAGTCGACCAACTCGGTGCGGTAGTTGTCGCGCGTGCCGAAGGTGACGGGGAGGCGGATCTACCCCAGGGAGTGGGCAGCAACGCCACCAACCCCTGAGAAAGGTTTGCTGAGGCTGAGCCGCTCGGGCGGCACGTGAAGGAGGCCGAAGGCTTCCACGGAGATCGAGTTGAGGCCAGCGCCGCCATCGATGAGGGTCTTGGTGACGGCCACGTGGCAGATGGTGGGCGTGCAGAGCATCAGAAGCGTGCCCGAGCCGGCGGTGGAGTCGGGGTGGTCTTCTGAGCTGAAGGTGAGGTCGACCTCAGGCGCGGCCCAGCTGGGCGGAGCCCCCGAGCGCTTGGAAGCGGCACCAACCTGGCGGAGGAACGGCTTAACGTGGAGATCCGAAGGAGGCGCCTGAGAGCCTCCTAGCAGGGTCGCGACCGCGTGGTGCGCCGGTGCCGCGTAGCGTGCGGTGAAGAGGTCGCGCAGCTCCTCCCAAGATGCCACCGTGGATCCGGGGAGGTTGAGCAGCCAGGCGCGTGGCTCGCCGGCGAGGGCCATGGGGAGCCAGTTGGCCATGACCTTGTCATCGCCCCCGGCCTCAAGGACGGTCTCCTCGTATGCTAGCAGGAAACCCGTTGGGTCCGCCGCGCCGTCGTAGCGCGGCGGCATCTCTGGCTTGAACTTGGTTGGCCACCGCACCTGCCGCAGGGCAGGGGCCAGGGCTCGGAGCCCCCTGGCCTCGTCGTCGATGCTGGCCGTCAGAGGCGATGACGGGGCACCTGCCATGCGGGCGGAGCGCAGATCGACGGAAGAGAAGCTTCGGTGCACCCCTACCTGGCACGCCAAATGTCGGATCTTGGGTTCCGGTAAAACCCTTAAGGATCGAACTCTAGGGTGCGCGCAAAGTTCTTTCCCTCCTACCGATCTACGCCCTAGCTCGCTAAGATCTCGCGGACGAACTCGACAAACTCGCAACACAGAAAGACACGAAATTTATACTAGTTCGGGCCACCGTTGTGGTGTAATACCCTACTCCAGTGTGTGGGTGGATTGCCTCTTGGGCTGATGATGAACAGTACAAGGGGAAGAACAGCCTCCTCAGGTTGAGGTGTTCTTGTGCTTGTCGAACTTGTGTGGGTGAGGACTCGATGCCTCTTACTATGGTGGCTAGCTCTACTTATATAGGCCCTGGTCCTCTCCCCAAATATTGAGCGGGAAGGGAGCCAACAACGGCGGGCAATTTTGAAAGGGGACAGCTAGTACAAGCTATCCTGACAAAAGTGGTCTTCGCCTGCAAAAGGCTCTGGTGGTGACGTCGTCTTGGGCTCCATGGTGACCTCCGTCTCGCCGTCCTACTGGTCTTCGGTCTCGTTGCACCGATATGGAAACCTTTTCTTGATGCCTCGGTACTCCGCGCCTGCACCTGCCTCCTTAGCACCAAAGAGGAAACGAGGACATTGCGCGCGCTGGCGCCTGCCTGGTGTCGATCGTCATGGCTCACGTCACGCGAGCCTCGTGAGGTTTGCCCACCTTGATATCTCCGCCCCTCGTGAGCCTGCCTAGCTAGGCCGCTCCGGAGGAGGTCTTGCGTCGTCCGCCCCGCGAGGCTTGGCCCCTCGCGAGGGTCTTGAATGCCTTGTCGATGAAGATGGGCCGTACGGCCTGCTAGCATAGCCATGCCGTGGGCCGCAGGCACGCAAGTTTGGGGACCCCCGTTCCCAGGGCGTCGATAGCTGGGCCTTGCTTCATGGGTAGAACTTCCGGAGGTGCTGGATGTTCCACGCATTCTGGATGGGGACCCCGTCCCGCGTCTCCAGGCGCACGGCGTTCAGGCCTGGAGACGTGGGCTACCCTAAACGGGCCCTCCCACATGGGCGAGAGCTTATGCAACCCTTCCCTGGAGATCATCCGCCTTAGGACGAGGTCGCCCACCTCGAGCGTCCTGGAGCGGACGCTGCAGCAGTGATATCGTCGCAGCTCCTGCTGGTATCTTGCCGCTCGGAGCGTGGCTTCATGGCGGCGTTCCTCCCCCAGCACGAGGTCCACCCCCCGCATGGCGTCCTGCTACGTCTCATCAAATGCCAGGACCCACGCGGAGCGAAGCTTGACCTCGTGAGGGAGAACCTCTTCTGCTCCATAGACGAGGAAGAACGGGGTCTCGCCTGTTGGCTTGGTGGTGGCGGTGCGGATGGACCACACAGACTGGAGCTCATCGTGCCAGACTCTGCCATAGGCCTCGAGCTTCTTCTTGAAGGTCCTGGTCTTGAGGCCTCTCAAGACTTCCGGGTTTGTGCGCTCGGCCTGGCCATTGCTCCTAGGGTGCGTCACCGAAGCATAGCAGATCTGCGTTCCAAGATTAGCACAATATGTCTTGAAGAGATTACTAGTGAACTACAAGCCGTTGTCGGTGATGATGCGGTTGGGGACCCTGTACCGGCTCACAAGACCCTCGATGAACTTGACCGCCGATCCGGCCGGGATGGTTGTCGGTGTCAAAACCGGCGGATCTCGGGTAGGGGGTCCCGAACTATGCGTATAGGTTCGATGGTAACAGGAGACAGGGGACACGATGTTTACCCAGGTTCGAGCCCTCTCTATGGAGGTAATATCCTACTTCCTGCTTGATTGATCTTGATGAATATGAGTGTTACAAGAGTTGATCTACCATGAGATCGTAATCGCTAAAACCCTAGAAGTCTAGCCTGTATGACTATGGTAATGAATATCCCCCTTTTCGGACTAAGTCCTCCGGTTTATATAGACACCGGGGAGATCTAGGGTTACATAGAGTCGGTTACATAGAAAGGAATCTACACGTTCGAATGCCAAGCTTGCCTTCCATGCCAAGGAGAGTCCTATCCGGACACGGGTACAGTCTTCAGCCTTCGTGTCTTCACAGCCCATCAGTCTGGCCCATGGGTAACAGGCTGGACGCCCGAGGACCCCTTAGTCCAGGACTCCCTCAGTAGCCCCTGAACCTGGCTTCAATGACAAGGAGTCCGGCGCGCAGATTGTCTTCGGCATTGCAAGGCGGGTTCCCCTTTCCGAACTCCAAGATAGTCTTCAGACGTAATGATTGTATCTGGACCTGTATACACAACTGCAGAGAATATAATATTCCATGAGTCCAATCCGCTGACAACTTTTTGGTAACATGACATCACGCCTGCCCGGTCATTATTTTCGAACCGTTGGCTAGCCCGTCGTCCCACGTTTTGAGACACGGTTTTATTGGCACGTCTTATCCAAGCGGAGATTGTGTTGCCCTTTTTTAAGGGATTATTATCAACCTGGACGTGGGTAACCCAACCGTCACTTGGGTACAACTCCTTGGGAATAGGCAAGTTTTGAGGCCCGGGTGGAGACGTTCTATATTCGTGGTCTTTATATAGGGGTACAGACCCGTCTTTTTCTTTCACGCTTGCTTCTTCCTCAACCCTTGCTACCTCGAGTTCCAACACCCAGGTTTCAATCGACACAAGCTCCAATCATGTCCAGATCCAACCGTCAAGGCCGGTGGGTGGCTTCTTCTGTCATAGAGGAGGATATTGCAAAGCTTTGGGCGGCGAGGTATCTGACCGCAGAAATCCTTCACCGGCTTCCTGTTGAGGGGCAGGTTATCCCTACCCCCAGATTTGGCGAGAGGGTCGTGTTTGTGTCCCACTTCCTCCGCGGGTTAGGGTTCGCGCTTAACCCCTTCGTCCGAGGGCTCATGTTTTATTATGGGCTAGATTTTCACGATCTGGCCCCAAACTCTGTTCTTCTCATCTCGGCGTTTATCGTCACATGCGAAGCCTTCCTCCGAACTCCTCCGCACTTTGTCTTGTGGCTCAAGACCTTCAACGTGAAGCTGCAAGTGATAGAGGGGGAGCAGGCGAAGTGCAGTGGCACCACAGTGAGCAAGCTTGCTGGCACTGTTTGGCTAAAAGGATCCTTCGCCGAATCTTCCGATTTACGGTAGCAGGGGTGGTTCTATATCACCGAGCCTCGTGGCTCCAAGTGGGCAGCTGCGCCGGCGTTCTGATCTAGCCCCCCAATTCAACTTGGTTCATGGATCAATAAGGGGTTGGACTGGGGATCAGTTGATGAAGTGCGGACTCTGCAGAATCGCATCCGAAGCCTTGCCAAGAAGGACATCGATCTTGTTAACGTTGTTCAAGTAATGCTAGTCCGCCGGACCCTGCCGTGCCAGCGATGGCCTCTCCGCATGTGGGAGTTTAATCCAGAAGGGCCGCGGACTCTTCAGCACTTCTTCGGCGCTACGCACGAAGGAATGTGGAGATTGTTTTTCGGGAAATGAAAGCAATGGCCGGACACCACTGAAGATATCGGCCTTGACTGTAACCATCTGGACACCTCAGTAAGTATTCAATTTCCGAACCCCTTTTAGTCAAGCATCCTGCAATAAGATACTAAGAAAACTATCCCTTTCCAGGGTTGGATAAAGAAAGTGGAACGAATCAGGTGTCTGGCCCCCCTTCCGAAGACTCAGCGGACACCATGCTGACGAGGATGCTGGCCCCGACACCATACCAGGTGCCTATGAAGGGGGGCGAGAACCGGGAGACTAGAGGTGACCTCTGTCCCGGAGATAGACTAGACACTGTGTTCGGGGAAACCAAAACTTCTTCGCCCGAAGGCAAAGGTATGGGAGAAGCGAACATCCCTTCTTCCCATGGCAAGAAGAGGGCCGCCTCCGAAAATCGGGAGGGGAAGTCTCCCAAGAGAGGCAGAATGCCATCATCGGGCGGCTCGGGCCTGGTAAGCGATGTCGCCGTATAGCTCCATGATGAGGACAAGCCTCCGGTCAAATTGTAAGTGAAGCAGGGTGCTTTAAACATACCCCACTCCTTTCCTGTTACCGAAGTAACATCTAACATATGTACATCCTCACAGTTTGACGCCCAGTGTTCCTCAACCATCCTCTTCCTCGGGAGATCTTCTTCTGGAGATGATGGAGAGTGATACGCCTTCCATGGCCTCCTCGCCCAACAGGGCATACGACTTTGAGGTGTCGTCCCGGAGGGTTTCTCCCGACTGACGAGCAGTGCGGGGAACGAAAAAGGCATTACCCGAAGGTGTTGCCTCTGTCGCCCAGGGTTCGGGGGTCAAGAATGACGGCCCCGTACTATCTGGTTTATAGCCAGAGATGATTCTGGAGACGAGTAAACGGATTCCTTCAAAGGAAGGCCGTACTCCTGCGGCGGCTTCCGAAGATCTGGGAGCGCTGGACATGTTGACAGACATGCTACGACAAGCGTCCGTCTCAGAGGAACACCGTGCCTTGATGGGTATAGTGGTCGAGAGGGTTCTGTCTGCGAAGAGCGGATTGAATGAAGCCTTCACGAGCCTGCTAAGAGGCTTCGAGGTTTGTGATGTAATTTTTCCAACTATACTTTATTCGCAGAATGCACCTGTGTATATATAATAGCCCCTGAGACTCGGATTGCCTTCCCAAAGGAGGCGGTCGGAGGATCAAAAAGATATGCTCGGGTAATAATCTGATGTAATTGGAATATAGGTCGTTTCCCCCCTGGCGACTACCCGGACTACGGAGGTAGCCGAACTGCAGCGAAAGCTTGATATGGCAGGGGATGACATTGCACTGATCAACAGGCGTCTTGACGAATCACAAGGTATGTATTTCGAGCCTGCATTACACAGATGTGCTTATGATGTAAGCCTGACGCTGAAAATTGTATACTGGATATATGTGACTGCAGATGGTGTTGCCGCCGCTGAAATTCTTCGGGCGGAGCTGGCCCGGGCCAAGGAGCAGGCCCGGTTTAGTAATGCGGCTGCTAAAATGGCATCGGCTGAGTTAAAAGCCGAACAAGCTGCTCGGCGCCAAGACGAGGAGAAGATATCCACGATGGTGCTCGAACTAAAAATGCTACTAGCCGCTGTGAACTTCTTGAGAAGGAGAATAAAGCCAAAACGGCTGAACTTGACAAAGCCTTACAAGAGGCGAGAGAAGCGCGGTCTGAATCCAGAGCAGCACGTGCGGAGATCCGGCAAGCTGGGGAGATTGCGGCTGGTAAGCCCTTTTTGCTACAGACTAAGTTCGGCGATCCGAACTATGCTTAGCTTAACCAGGTGTGGAGTTCTCCGGACGAGTTTTTAGACTTGCCAAAGAGTTCTTGCGATGCAGCGCAGTTTTATCAAGCGCGAGAGGGTATGCAATGGAGAAGCTTTTCTGGTCACAATTTGGCGCATCAAAACGCCCTCTATTGCTGAATGAACAGATGTCCCAATGGCACGAGCTTCATAGGATATCCGGCGCTGCCATGAAGAACGTCATAATCCGGTTGTGGCCAACCGAGCCTGTTCCGAATAGCTACTTCGGCTTGGTGCAGCGGCTTGTTGATGCGGTGCCACGAATCGACGCTGTGAAGCGGTCGGTGTGCATTGAGGGTGCACGGATGGCCTTTGCCCGAGTCAAGACATTTTGGGGATAGATGAAGGCCATCGATGTTGTAGCAAAGAGTCCACCCAAGGGCAAGGACTGCCCTGAACCGGAGCATTATTTTGAAGACATCCTAGAGGCTGCCCGCTTGATAGAGGATCAATGCTCGAAAGACATAATGTTCGAGTGAGGTGTATGAGAATTGTAAAAGACAATTTTATAGTTAATCTATTTTTATGTTTTGCTCAAAAGCTTATGTTCCTCCTGTGCGGCCATTTTAATATAATCTGAAAGTTTTCCAGTCGTCGGCTTCAGCCCCCTCGTAGGAAGTACGGGGGTGTTCGGAAAAGCATTTAATCACTCTTGATCCAACGTCTTGGTCCATGAAGGAGGTGATAATGCGGCGAACCAGGCAATCGGACTATATGGCGTTAACACTTTCACTTAGCCATAGGAGTTTTAAGGTGGGTCTACGACATAGCCCCTGGTATGTACGAGGCGTATTATAATACGATGCTTTACATATTTGAATAGAAAAAGATCCTTCGTGTGACACGGAGAGAATCGCTAAAGATTCCAATAAGTTGTCAAGTGGTTGACTAGCTCTCGCCGCATCATGACAGTCAGTTTTCGGCTTTCTCTACTGAGGTACTTGACCAGATGAACCGGAAGTACAATCGCAGTAGTTCTCTCTTTACTACCCTAGCCGATGGAGCGGAACGTAGGGTAGCAAGCACAGGAGCCGGGCAACCCAACTATTGACTCAAGACAATGATTCGGAGCTGATGCATATAAGGCCAAACTTGCGACGCCGAAGTACGCTGTGAAGCTATTCGGACTTTGTTGGCAACTCATTTGTTCCCATACCGAGCCCCTGGCAGGTTATGCCGAGGTATATCTGTGAAACAACCATAGGAGCCATATTCATTGGTGAAAAGACACAAATGATTAATTCGGATAATGTTTACTGGGACCTGAGTGATATACCAATGATTACTTTATATATATAAAGACTACAACCCCGGCCATTGACATGCCCGGGGTCGAAGGCGAAGGAAAAAGGGATATTACAGGCTTGAAATAAAGAGTGCGGTCTACAAAAAGTTATTTTGGACCTCCTGTCGCACGTCTGCGCCGCCTGTCCTCGGTGAGGGGAATCCTTGACGGAAGTAGCCTCTTAGGTGAGTGTACGGATCCAAACTCCGATAAAGTCAGTTTTAAATGTTTGTCCTTTTCGTCACCTATTTTTAAGAGATAATGAAGAAAGAAATAAAAAGAAAATAGATAAAAAAAATGTTACGGGAATGCTTGCAGGCTTGTTCGTATTGTGCTTCTGCCAATGCCCATGGTATCTTGAGTGCGTAATGATGTATGCGCGGCACAAATTTTGCGGGTATATGACGTGGGTGGCGGAAGCCGAACTGCTATTTCCGCTCCCGAATTGGTCGATCCTCGGGGAGAAATTGCTTCTGACCCCCGGTATTTGGTTGGTGAACCTCTCCGTCGTCCCTTGGCGGCCTCCTCCCCTTGTGTCCGGCGTTGAGCTTGTCGGCCTGCTTGAAGACCCAATAGCTTCTGTTGGTATGGTTAGCTGGTTTATCGGGGTGGCCGTGAATCTGGCAGGGTCGGTCCAATATCCTGTCTTGGTTGGATGGTTTGTCTCGGTTCGGCTTGAATGGCTTCTTCCGTTGACCGGGCTTGGGATTGCTGAATCCGGCGTTGACCGCTGTGTCGCGTGATCTTTCATTATCATTGCGACTGCTGTGTTTGCTTCATCGTGGCTTGCCATTGCCATCTCGGATTTCGGAAGTGCCCGAGTCGCTGGCGTTGTTGCTTCTACGAGCGAGCCAGCTGTCTTCTCCCATGCAAAAGCGGGTCATTAGAGCAGTAAGGGCTGTCATGGATTTAGGTCCTTCTTGACCGAGGTGGCGTGCAAGCCATTCGTCCCAAACGCTGTGTCTGAAAGCCGTAAGGGCTTCCGCGTCCGGACAGTCGACGATTTGGTTCTTTTTAGCTAAGAACCTAGTCCAGAGCTTCCTGGCTGACTCTCCGAGCTCCTGGACAATATGACTTAAATCATCGGCATCCGGTGGCCGGACATATGTTCCTTGGAAGTTGTCGTGAAAGGCGTCTTCCAAATCTTCTCAGCTGCTAATAGAATTTTTCGGCAGACTGTTTAACCAGTACCGAGTTGGTCCTTTGAGTTTTAGTGGTAGGTATTTGATGGCAAGAAGGTCATCTCCGCGGGCCATGTGGATATGGAGGAGGAAGTCCTCGATCCATACTGCGTGATCCGTTGTTCCATCGTATGATTCAATATTCATGGGTTTGGACCCGTCTGGGAATTCATGCTCCATTACTTCGTCTATGAAACAAAGAGGGTGTGCGGCGCCTCTATGTTGGGCCACACTGCGTCGTACCTCCGAAGGAGTCCATTTGCGGTTTTCGGCCCGGGCGTGGCTAGGTTTGTCACATCCGAATAGGTAGCCGTCATCGCGTGTCGAGGCATACCCTCGCGATCCGTAGATCGATCTTGCGTGTCCTGCTCTACTGTCCAAGTCCTGTCGAAGGTCGTATGTACAGCCCCGAGCTATTTTATTCTTGCCTTTACAGCAAGGTGGGGCGGTCTGGTGTTCGGCTTGAGTTGCCGCTTTATCCGGACCAAGTTGTTGTCGGCCTGCCGCATTGTGCGATGATGGTACGGGCTCCAGCGCCTCGTCATCGAACTTAGGTAGCGATCTATGCTTCGGGTAGCTTTTGGATGGGCCACTAAGACCGTATTGTTCGGCGGCCAGGACTTCGGTCCATCTATCATTGAGCAGATATTGGTCCGCTTGAAGCTGCAGCTGCTTCTTTCTCAGGCTTCTTGCAGTGGCTATTAGCCGGTGTTTGAAGCGCCCCCGCTCGAGAGGTTCCTTAGGCACGATGAAATCCTAGTCGCTAAGGCTTACCTCATCTTCGGAGAGTGGAAGGTAGTTGTCGTCCTCCGAATTATCGCTGGGCAGGGCCTGTTCATCAGGGCCGGCTTGCCCATTTTCTTGTTCCTCCTGTTCGGATGTTGCTCCGACAGGGTCTTCATTGTTTTCGGTGTCTTCCGGAGTATTATTTTCTCCGGTGCCAGTGTTGCTGTTTTTTGAGTGACGTGAATTAGAACGGCGCCGAGGACGCCAGCGACTGGACTGTGTCTTAGGAGGTTTATTCACGACTGGATCTTCTTTGTCATCGTTGTTGGCTTCTTTAGGTGTATCAACCATGTACACATCGTACGAAGAGGTGACCGCCCAACGTCCAGCGAATGGCGGGTCTTGGCCCTGCTCCTTGTCGGCATCGTCGTCCATACCGTCGATGTCTTCGGAGCTATAATCAAGCATGTCGGTTAAGTCCTCGACAGTGGCTATAAAGTGGGTGGCGGGTGGGAAGCAAAATTCTCTGTCATCAGCCCCTGGTTCGAACCGGACATACTTCGGCTGTGAGTCCCCCGCTAAGGACAGGTTCTTTAATGAGTTTAGCACATCGCCCAAGGGCGGGTGTTGGAAGATGTCTGCGGCACTGAACTCGAAAATCGATAACCGATCAAGTTCGGTATCCGCGGACTCACGTGGTTTGGAACTTATACCCAGAGAAGAGTCCGGGGTTTCGGTGACACGAGTATTGGGTGAGATTAAGTCCATGTGTGGCTCCAATGCCAGAGAGTCGGTGGCCTCCGTGGTGGGGTTGAACCTCCAATCCTTGGATGCCGCAGTGTGCTCTGGATCTAAGGCCGGAGTGTTCACATGAGCTATCTCCTGGATGCGGTCTGACGACAGATTTAGGTCATGTTCGTCAAGGTGACCGGGAGCGGTTGCCGCGGTCTCGAATCCAGCGAAGATCAAATCTCCACGGATGTCCGTGATGTAGTTCAAACTCCCAAATCTGACCTGATGGCCAGGGGCATAGCTATCGATCTGCTCCAGGTGGCCAAACGAGTTGGCCCGCAGTGCAAAGCCACCGAATACGAAGATCTGTCTAGGGAGGAAGGTTTCTCCATGGACAATGTCACTACCGACGATTGAAGGGGGCATCGAACCTTTCGCCGATGGCACAGTGGAACTCTCAATGAAAGCACCAATGTCGGTGTCAAAACCAGCGGATCTCGGGTAGGGGGTCCCGAACTGTGCGTCTAGGTTCGATGGTAACCGGAGACAGGGGACACGACGTTTACCCAGGTTCGGGCCCTCTCTATGGAGGTAATATCCTACTTCCTGCTTGATTGATCTTGATGAATATGAGTGTTACAAGAGTTGATCTACCACGAGATCGTAATTGCTAAAACCCTAGAAATCTAGCATGTATGATTATGGTAATGAATATCCCCCTTTCTGGACTAAGTCCTCCGGTTTATATAGACACTGGGGAGATCTAGGGTTACATAGAGTCGGTTACATAGAAAGGAATCTACACGGTCAAACGCCAAGCTTGCCTTCCACGCCAAGGAGAGTCCTATCTGGACACGGGTACAGTCTTCGGCCTTCATGTCTTCAAAACCCATCAGTCCGGCCCATGGGTGACAGGCCGGACGCCCGAGGACCCCTTAGTCCAGGACTCCCTCAATGGTGCGGATAGCTTCTACCTCTTCCCATTTGGTGAACTTTTCGATGGCGACGTAGAGATAGCAGTAGCCCCCAGGCGCTCAAGGGAACAGGCCTAAGATGTCCAGCCCCCAGACCGCGAATGGCCACGAGAGCGGAATGGTCTAGAGGCCCTGAGCTGGCTGATGGATCTGATTGGCATGGAATTGGCAGGCCTAGCAGGACTTCACCAACTCGGTCGCGTTGTTGAGTGCCATAGGCCAGTAGATCCCGCTGCAGAACACCCTGCCAATGAGAGTTCGTGACGACGAGTGGTGCCCGCAGTCTCCATTGTGTATGTCAGCCAACAACTTGTTCCCCTGTTCCCTGGAGATGCATCACAAGGAAACATCATTTGGCCGCTTCCTGTATAGCTCACCGTCCTGGATGCAGTACGTCGTAGCCTGTCGGGCCACGTGCTCCGCGTCCTCCTCTTTCTCCGGCAGCATCCCTTGCGTCAGGTATTCCTTGAATTCCTTAGTCCAGCACCCCTCCTGAGGCTCGAGTGCCAGGAGTAGGCGCGCTCCCGAGGTCAGGCCGCAGGCCGGGGCTCCCGAGGCCGGTGGTTGCGGGAGTTCCTCCCGAGGCGGCGCCGGACCTGAAAAGCGGAGGTGCCGCCGAAGGCTTGAAGAGCCGCTCCTCAAAGACGCCAGGCTCTTGGGGTTGGCCCTTGGATGACCTTTTGGTGATGTCGTCGGCCTCCTTGTTGGTGCCATGGGGGCACGTGCTGCAACTCTAGGCCCAAGAACTGCTTTTCCATTTTGCGTACCTCAGCGAGATATGCCTCCATGTGCTCGTCCCTTGGCTCGTATACCTTGTTGGATAAGTTGACGAGGAGTTGCGAGTCGCCCCTGATGGTGAGGCGCTTCACCCCCAGGGCCACCGCAGCCTTGAGGCCAGCGATGAGGCCTTCGTACTCCGTGATGTTGTTGGAGACCTTCTCACCTTGCTGGAAGCAGAGCTGCACGGCGTAGCAGAGCTTGTCCTGAGTGGGCAAGATGAGCACTGCTCCAGCCCACGCGCCTTGGCGTGCGAACGCGCCATCGAAGTACATGACCCAGCCATCCGGTGCTTCACTTCCTCGCGAGAGGGATCGATCCTCGCCCGCTTCAAGCCCCAGGGTGTTAGTCAATCCTGCCACGAAGTCGGCGAGCGTGGCTCCCTTGATGACCCTGGTTGTGCTGAACTCCAGCTGGAATGCTTGCAGCTCGATGTTCCACTCGGTGACTCTTCCAGCAGCGTTGGGGCTCCTGAGTACCCTCTCCAGCGGGTAGGCCGAGACGACCTTGATTGGGTGGCCTTGGAAGTAGTGACGCAGCTTACGTGAAGCCACCAAGAGCGCTAGTAAGAGCTTCTGAGGCATGGGGTACCGTGCCCTCGCATCCCGCAGTACCGTGCTGACGAAGTACACTAGATGCTCAACGAGGGTGGGAGCATCGATGGAGCCTGCGTCTACTGGAGGTTGGGGCGCCTCCTGAGGTGACGGGACCCCAAGAGCCAGGTCGCTCGTTGGGGCCTCTGTAAGCCCATGAACGCCGTCTTGTTGGGCCTGATCATTCGCTGGCGTTGCTGCGGCCTTTGCGGTGCCCTCTAGGTCCCGTATCGCCCCGGCTGGAGGGGCGGCACAGCGCGGCGGACCCTTGTCCTGGCGCTCTTCCCAAACTGCCACTAGAGCTGCGCTAGCGGAGTAGGGAGTGGCGGCAAGGTAAAGCACCAGGGGCTCGAGAGGGCGAGGCGCCACCATCACCGGGGGGCTGGTCAGGTATCTCTTGAGGTCTTGAAACGCTTGGTCGGCCTCCGGGGTCCACTCGAATGGGCCCTTCTTCTTCATCAGCTTGAAGAACGGCAAGGCCCACTCTCCCAGCTTGGAGATGAAGCGCTCCAGTGAGGTCACGCAGCCCGCAAACTTCTACATCTCCTTGAGAGTTTGTGGTGGGCTCATATCTTCTATCGCCTTGACCTTCTCTGGGTTAGCCTCGATCCCCCTATGGGATACGAGGAAGCCCAGTAGCTTACCGGAGGGGACACCGAACACGCACTTCTCTGGGTTGAGCCGCAAGTCCACCTGGCACAGGCTTGCAAAGGTCTCCTCCAGGTCCTGAATTAGAGTTCTCGTCTCCCGAGACTTTACCACAATGTCGTTGATGTAGGCTTTAGTGTTCCTCCCGAGCTGCTGACCCAAGGCGATGTGCATCAGCCGTTGGAAGGTCGCGCCTACGTTGCGCAGCCCGAGCGACATGCAAGTGTAGCAGTACACCCCACACGGGGTCAGGAAGGCCGTCTTCTCCACATCCTCTACCGCCATCTTGATCTGGTGATAGCCTGAGAACGCATCCAGGAAGCATAGCAGCTCACACTCGGCGGTGGAGTCGACAATCTGGTCGATGCGCGGGAGCGAGAACGGGTCTAGGGGACAGGCTTTGTTGAGGTTGGTGAAGTCAACACACATCCGCTCCTTCCCGCCTTTCCTCGGTACGACGACGGGGTTCGCCAGCCACTCAGGGTATCGAACCTCGCGAATGACACCTGCTGCCTCCAACTTGCGGGTTTCCTGGATGATGAAGGACTACTTCTCCGTGGACTATTGCCGTGCCTTCTGCTTCACGGGGTGCACATTGGGGCACACCCTCAAGTGATGCTCGATCACCCCCTCGGGACCCCCTCTAACTGCTTGGGTTCCTAGGCGAATACATCCTTGTTTGCACGGAGGAACCTCACCAATGCCTCCTCTTGGTCCTGGTCAAGGTTGGCGCCTACGGTGAAGGTGGCCCTCGAGGACCCATCTTCCTCGACCGGCACCTGCTTAGTTTCGGCTCGGTCTCAAGTGAACAACCGCTTCTTCTTTGCCGACGCGGCCTCCTTAGCTTCAGGGGTGTCCTCGCCGGCAGTCCGTGCTGACGCGGCGGCTTTGAGGGAAAGCTTGAGCGCCGCCAGAGCCTCCTTGGTGTCTCCAACTATGATGAGGACGTCCTTGCTCCCGGGCATCTTCATGAGGTTGTAGGCCGGATGGGTTGCCGCCATAAACTGAGCCAGAGCCGGGTACCCGAGGATGGCGTTGTACGGGAGGCTAATGCGGGCGATGTCGAAGTCAACCAGCTCGGTGCGGTAGTTGTCACGAGTGCCGAAGGTCACGGGAAGGCAGATCTGCCCCAAGGCGCTGGCGGAGCCACCGCCGACCCCGGAGAAGGGCTTGCTGGGGCGGAGCCGTTCGAGTGGTGCATGAAGAAGGCTAAAAGCCTCCACAGAGAGCATGTTGAGGCCGGCGCTGCCGTCGATGAGGGTCTTGGTGACAGCCACATTGTAGATGGTGGGCGTGCAAAGCATTGGGAGCACACCCGAGCCGACGGTGGTGACGGGATGATCTCCCGAGTCGAAGGTGAGGTCGGCCTTGGGCGCCGCCCAACCCGGGGGAGCTCCTTGCTGCACGGAAGCGGTGCCGATCTGGCGAAGGAACTGCTTGGTGTGACGGTACGAGGGCGGTGCTTGCGAGCCGCCGAGGAGGGCAGCGATGGCGAGGGGCGCCGGTACCGCGAAGCACACGACGAAGAGGCCGCGCAGCTCCTCCCAAGATGCCACTGAGGATTCCGGGAGGGTGAGCAGCCAGGCGCGCGGTGCACCAACGAGGGCCATGGGAAGCCATTTGTCCATGACTTTGTCGTCGCCCCAGCCCTTAGGACGGCCTCTTCATATGCCAGCAGGAAGGCCGTCGGGTCCGCCGTGCCGTCGTAACACGGCGGCATCTCCGGCTTGAACTTGGGCGGCCATTGTACTCATCGCAAGGCGGGGGCAAGGACTCTGAGCCCCCTAGCACCGCCGTGGGCGTCCGCCATCCTAGCTGGAGGAGCAACGCTGGCAATGGGGACACGGCGCGAATGTGGTGGAGCGTGGATCGACGGAAGGAAAGCTTCAGCGCACCCCTACCTGGTGCGCCAAATGTCAGATTTCGGGTTCCGGCAAAACCCTCAAGGTTCGAACTCTGGGGTGGGCACAAAGATCTCTCCCTCCCCTAGCTCACACGCTCACCACGATCTCAAGGCTCAGCACGTCGAACTCGCAGAACAAGGGACACGAGGTTTATACTGGTTCGGGCCAGATGTGGTGTAATACCCTACTCCAGTGTGGTGTGGTGGATTGCCTCTTGGGCTGAGGATGAACTAGTACAAGGGAAGAACAACCTCCTGAGGATAGGTGTTCTTGTGCTTCGGTGAGCTTGCTTGGATGAGGATGATCTGAGTCTCGATCCATCTTTTTCCCTAATGTGGTGGCTAGTCCTATTTATAGAGGTCCTGGTCCTCTTCCCAAATATTGAGCGGGAAGGGATCCAACAACGACCAATTTTGGAGGGGGACAACTAGTACAAGTTATGCTGACTAAAGGTGGTCTTTGCCTGCCAAAGGCTCTGGTGGTGACGCCGTCCTGGGCTCCATGATGACCTCTGTCCTGCCGTCCTGCTGGTCTTGGTCTTGTTGCACCAATATGGAAACCTTTGCCTGATGCCTCGGAACTCCTCGCATGCGCCTGCCTCTTTAGCACCAAAGAGGAAACGAGTACACTGCACGCCGGCACCCGCCTGGCCTTGGTCGTCATGGCTTGCGTCACAGGAACCTCGCGAGGTGCCCCTCGCCTTGATCTCTCCGCCCCTCGCGAGGGTCTTGAGCGCTCACCGGTGAAGATGGGTCGTACGGGGCCGCTGGTGGAGCCACGCCGTGGGCCGCAGGCAGGCAAGTCTGGAGACCCCCGTTCCCAGGACGCCGACAGATACATAAACAAATACCGTGTCCCTAGTGAGCCTCTACTAGACTAGCTCGTTGATCAAAAGATGGTTAAGGTTTCCTGACCATAGAGATGAGTTGTCATTTGATAACGGGATCACATCATTAGAAGAATGATGTGATGGACAAGACCCATCCGTTAGCTTAGCATATGATTGTTCAGTTATTGCTACTGCTTTCTTAATGTCAAATACATATTCCTTCGACCATGAGATCATGCAACTCCCTGGTACCGTAGAAATATCTTGTGTGCTATCAAACGTCACAACATAATTGGGTGGTCATAAAGATGCTCTACAGGTATCTCCGAAGGTGTCTGTTGAGTTGTCATGGATCAAGATTGGGATTTGTCACTCTGTGTGACGGAGAGGTATCTCTGGGCCCTCTCGGTAATATGGCATCACAAGAAGCTTGCAAGCAAAGTGATTAAGGGGTTAGTTATGAGATGATATATTACGAAACGAGTAAAGAGACTTGCCGGTAACGAGATTGAACTAGGTATGGAGATACCGACGATCGAATCTTGGGCAAGTAACATACTGACAGACAAAGGGAACTACGTATGTTGTCATAAAGGTTCGACCAGTAAAGATCTTCATAGAATATGTACTCCCTCCGTCCGGAAATACTTGTCGGGGAAATGGATGTATCTAGATGTATTTTAGTTCTAGATACATCTACTTTTATTCATTTCTCTGACAAGTATTTCCGGACGGAGGGAGTAGGAACCAATATGGGCAACCAGGTCCCGCTATTGGTTATTGACCGGAGAAGCATCTCGGTCATGTCTACATCATTCTTGAACCCGTAGGGTCCGCACGCTTAACGTTCGTTGATGATATAGTATTATATGAGTTATGTATGTTGGTAACTGAATGTTGTTCAGAGTCCCGACGAGATCACGGACATGACGAGGAGCTCCGGAATGGTCCGGAGGTAAAGATTGATATATGGGATAATAGTGTTTGGTCTCCGGGAGGGTTCCGAAATTCACCGGAAGGGGTTTCAGATGTTTCCTGAAATGTTCTAGTGCGAGAACACTTTATTTGGGCCAAGGGGTAAAGCCCACGAGGTTTAAGGAAGGTGCAAAAGGAATTTTTGCGGAGGCCAGGGCCAGACGCCAGGGATCCTGGCGTTTGGGCCAGACACCAAGGACCCTGGCGTCTGGTCCTGGAGTCGAAGAAGGACTCTTGCCTTGCATGCCAAACCGACTTTGAGGAGGCTCTTTCTCCAAGAAACAACCCTAGGACTCAACATATAAATAGAGGGGCAAGGCTAGCACCCGGAACACACCACGATTCACCAAGCTGTGTGCCGGCGCCCCCTCTCCCCTAGTTCTTCCTTTATCCTAAATCTGATGTGCTTGGCGAAGCCCTGCGGAGATAGTTTCACCACCACCGTCACCACGCCGTCGTGCTGCCGGAACTCATCTACTACTTCGCCTCTCTTGCTGGATCGAGAAAGCAAGGACGTCATCGAGCTGAATGTGTGCTGAACGCGGAGGTGTCGTACTTTCAGTACTTGATCGGGACGGATCATGAAGGTGTACGACTACATCAACCGCGTTGATAAACGCTTCTGCTTAGCGATCTACAAGGGTATGTAGATGCTCTCCCCCTCTCGTAGCTATGCATCTTCATAGATAGATATTGCGTGTGCGTATAATTTTTTTCCATGCAAAGTTCCCCAACAATTCCAACACTTTTGCTAGAAGTAATGGTAAACCCATCCGGTTCCGACCCTTTTTTTCTTGGGCATATCCTTGATCGCATCCCAAATTATGTTCTGCTTAGAAGGGACATCAATAGTAGGAAGTCCCAGGAAATATATGAAGAGTGTTGCCAAACAACCCGGACGCCTAATCTGTTCTGAAGTGATTAGAATGATTTTTTTAAAATTTCCTTGTGCAAAGATATGAAGGAGTCACTATCCAATGAGATTCTTCCTTATTCTTTGGTTTGCATGGACATGGAAATACTTTTTGTTAGAATCTCCTTCTTCAAGACAAGAGACCCGGGAACGTTGTCTAGACATACTCTATTCAATCGTGCACAGGCCCAATAGCTTTTTTGTAACTTCTCTTCTCAGACTTCTTTCCTCAAAAGATAGCATACCTGAATCTTTGGCTTGATCAAACAACTCAAGTACTCAACTATACCTCTGGCCCAAATCATCTATTCGTGTACTTCACTGAACTTTTTGGCGTTCCAGCTTTGAAGGGCCCAAACCGTTTTCTCAGCTTAGCTTGGAACCGAGCAATAGAATTTGCCTCAAAGATCCGACTATAAGTCCACGCTTATGAAACCACATCCAGAAATCCTTCTTTATTCAACCAAAAAGCTTCAAATTTCAACCTTTTGCATTTGTATGCATTTACAACCGTGTAAAGCAATAAAGCGCAATTATATGACATATCCATAGACAAGCCTTGCAAAAGGACGACAAGAGCGTGAGCAACGATGGAGTACAAGGTCTAATTTTTCTATATGTTGTACTTCTTCATTTTTTTAGAAAAGGAGAATGACCCCCGGGCTCTGCATCTGGGAGATGCATACGGCCACTTTATTGATTATTCTCGAGGACCTTACAAAGTATTACAACAATATGCCTGAATCCGCCATCGTGGCAACATATGCCACTACTCCTATCCATATAATGAAGGAGTGCTACCTGGGCCAAATACCCGGACCACTCACCTAAGCCTATCATCAAAGCCGAAGCCCGGTCGAGCCACATACCGGTGCGGGGCATAAACTGGTCCGACGACTCACATGTGTCGTCGCCGCCATCTTTCACAGTCCGTCTTGAGCAGATATTGAGACTTCTACCTTGTCAGGCCACTCGCCATCGACGCCACCATGACGCCGAACAACCGCCTCCACTCGCTGAGTCCATCATCGCAAGATCGGGCGCCGAGTCTCCATCGCACCACGCCGCCGAGATCCGCCGTCATCAATGTGTAGGATGAAGCATCGCTCCACCAAAAAGGCGCCCATCGGTCCCTTGATCCTCGGCTGCCGCCACCGACCCCATACCGAGCCCGCCACCACACCGCCCTCAAGGCGACGCCTTCAAGAAGGTCACGGCGCCAAGGACGCCACCGCCCACCGGAGTTAGGTTTTCACCGAGAAGCAAGGTGGTGGGGTGTGGAAGGCGACCTCGACCACGTCTCCATGAAGAAATCGGCGCCATGACGTCGTCGTTGTCGCGGCATTGGAGCCGACCAGGGTTTCCCCAACGGATCCCGACCACCGAATCACCCGCAACCCAGAGGCGGACAGACTTTGCATGCCAGGGACCGCCGAGGGTGAAAGCGAACGAGCAGGAAAGATGGCCAGAGCGGATCGACGCCGCCACCACCGTGGCAGCCACGCGAGGTCCCAGCCCACCGAAGATCCGCTGGCCACCCGACTAGATCGCCGGCACCGCGCCCACCCCACTCCTCACCGCAGGTGACAAGGGGCCTCGCCGGGGGGCGCCGCCCAGATCCAAGACCCTCCGATGTGAACCAGAGCAGCGCATGCCCCGCCGCCGTAGTCCTCGGCTACGCCATGGGCCTTGCCCGGCGGCAGCCTCGTGCGGCGGCGAGGGGGAGAGGGGAAGGAGAGGGGCTACTCCGGCGAGGGGGGAGTTGCCCCCGAGACGCCCACTAGGGGCGGCGCGGGGGAGGGGAGGGGGGAGGGGGTTAGCTTCTCAATGAGTTCTTCATGGATGCATCATTCGTATGCTCCACCTTCTACATGCACAACTGCACCATGCACCTCCAACATCAAAACAAGTTCCACGCACACCCATTCAACAGAAGGCACACTTGTGGCATCAGGAAAAACTTTGTCTTACTTTGCTTTCACGGGGCACATAGGAAATATTTCACCACAAATGCAAAGGGTTTGGTCATTTTCATCGGAACAAATATTTCACTAGCACATCATGATTTTGATGAAGAGACTGAACAAGACTATGACAATTTGGTTTTATATCAAGACGACAAGACATGGAAAAAAAGGAACAATACTGATTTATAATAAATATTTGGATTAACGGTTGAATTATTTGTGCGATTTAATGCTTTGTGAGATGCACATTTGTTTGATAAACTTGGGAAGTGCATCATTTGCACCGGCTAAGCATCATGTTGTTACTTTACAATGCATTGATCTTGATAAAGTTGTTCAGATTTGGCCGCCTTCTAAAATTGTCACTCCAAGTGACGCGGATAAAGCGGGTAACTATAAGCTGTTTATGAAAGATTTTAGCATCGTTAGAACTCCAAGTTCTATGACGATTTGAAAAACACCGCTTGACTGAAAGACTTTTCTGTTTGAACCTTAGCAAGGTCTAGCCAACAGACGCTGTTTTTTATCTGATCATCAATATTAATCTCCAGAACATCCAAATCCTCATCATGTAGGCTCAGTTGATCAAAGAAATCACCAGGTCACCTTGACCCTGCCCTTAGAGCCGCCACTCATCGCCGACTGCGTGTACGACATAGCCGCATAAGTAGCGATCCACATGAGCCCTAATCTTGAGCCTTGAAGATAAATAATGTGTGCCGTACTACGGGCGGATTAGTGAAGGACTCACTGGAAATCACCGAAAGGAGATTAACCTTAGTCACGCATAGGGGGAAATATCAGAAAAAGTCATATGTTGATTTAACTAATTCAAAACACTGACATTATTGCTATCAACAAAAACACTGAAATTATTTATAGTCATCTCATGGGCTGGTTCTTCGGCCCTGACCGAAAGCGTCGACGGACCGGACCACACACAGTCGACAGTCCACTACTCCACAGTCCACACCACATCCAGTCGACGACACCATGACCCGCCGCCGCCGCCGCCGCCGCGGCGCCCGCCCCGCCTCGCCACCGGCGGCGCTGGAAGACGACGACCTCCTGCTGAAGATTTTCCTCCTCCTCCCGCCTCAGCCCTCCACCCTTCCCCGCCTCTCCGTCGTCTGCAAGCAGTGGCGCGACGTCATCACCGACCCCCAATTCCTCCGCGGCTTCGGCGACCACCACCGGAAACCTCCCCTCCTCGGCCTCGTCATGGGCCACACCGGGTCCCCCTACTTCAGGTCCGATCTCGACCCTCCAGACCACATCCCGCACGAGCGCTTCTTCCCTCGAGACATCCGCAGCATGAACATGGACATATTCGACTGCTTTCGGAGATTGGCGTCTTCAACGCCGCCGTGATTTGCGTTTCCGATGACGAAGGCCACGTGCACGGCGATTGCCACACCAGTCCATTTCAGGTGGTCTTGATGGGCATCAGTGACGACTACAATCGAGCATTCGCCTCTGTATACTCATCCGAGTCCGGCATATGGGGTGATATCATCTCAATAGAGAACCGTCCGATGTATGATTTGAGCCAACCCAGTACACTTATCGGGAATGCCCTTTACTGGTTGTTTGATGGAGATGAGGGAGGCATGCTGGAGTTTGATCTGGGAAGGCAAAGCCTAGCCAACATCGAGATGCCGCACGGTCTGGAGTACTATAGTCCTCGCAGCCTTCAGGTCATGGTAGCAGACGGTGGCTGTGTTGGCCTCGCCATTCTGTCATGCTATAGAATCGAAATGTGGGAGAGGAAGGTCAGTTGTGATGATGGTGTTGCTGGATGGGTGTTGCAGAAGACCGTTCAACTGAACACGATCCTTGGATTGGGGCCTATGGGGGGACTGGACAATTTACTAATGGGATATGATGAAGTTGATCATGTGATTTATATAAGGACGGACATTGGTTTCTGCATGGTTCGACTTGAGTCAATGCAGTTCAGGAATCTTGGCAAAGACAATTTCAGCAATACTTCCTATCTTCCCTACAGAAGTTTCTATACTGCAGGTAGTTCTCTGTCTTTACATTGGAGGCAGATAAAAATATTGAATTAGTTTTAGTAGTGCCTGTTTCCTGGAATAATGTCATAGTAGTACTGAAGTGCTTGTGTAACTGCTTAACTCTACTTGTCGTATTCATATTCTCTTTGATATTAGTGAAGACTGGACTATTGTCATGTTCAGAGAATGCAGATAGTTTTAACTAATTTTATTCCATGACTGGATGTAAAACCATTACAGGACTTGGCAAAACTTCCACTGTTTAGTCATTGTGCTTTCTATTATTCTCCGCTCGTTTCGTATCCTATGGAATCAGGAAGAGGTCCACTTATTATTAGATGATTTTCTGTGTATCAATGTTAAAACTAGTGTGTTTTCTGTTTGTGTTTTTTGTCATTTTCCACATCTTTCCTATCTTGTGACATTAGGCTGAGGATTATAAGTTCTTGTTACTGACTAGTTAGTGTGTGTGTGTGTGCCGAGAAAATGTAAAAACGTGAGGCTAGGTGATGAAACAATGTTCTTGCAACACTTTCAGTTTTGGATGTTCAATTCCCCCTTTGCTGCTTTTAGTTCTTACAGTTATTCTGTTAAAAGTAGTACTTTTTCCCACAATATCACACCAACGACCATTTATCATTTGTCTGTGCAACAAACTCATCTGTCACCTACTCACACTAACACTCAAGACAAGACTATGGGGTCTGAGTCATAGTTGCCATGTTTCCGGTACGGTGGGAACGAGGAACGGGAACGGGGGACGAGAGTCGGAGGCTGGAAAAAAGAGGGTACATCTCTAGAACGATTTTTCTAAAGCGGAAACGCGATCCAATCAATTCGGGTACGATGAATCCGGTACGGTACCATGGAACGAGGAACGTGAATCTTATACAGGGAACTGGCTGGGCTGGGAGCAACTGGCTGCATCGTCGATCCATGAAGACTAAAATAAATCATCTTCCCAATGGAAAATTTATTAGAAGACTTGGAGTAATTGGAGAGCAGAACGAGGAGTTATTTAGGGGAGTGGAAAAGAACGGGGTAGAGAGTAAAACGAGGAGTTCGTGATTGATATGGCTGACCTTTTACTTACTCGATCGATTCAAGAACCAAGACTGTCGAGTCGCTGAACCTGAATCGACGATCCGGCTGCGGAAACGCCGAATCCGCATCGAATCTTACCGAATTGACCCTCGTTCCTGAATCTGATTCTGGGTCGATGAATCCGGATCGAGGGACGGCCCACCGTTCCCCGCTTTCGGCTACTTTGGTCTGAGTTCATCTTCTTTGCTTGTTTTCTCAGTCTCTTGGTCTTCCCTCTTGTCCCCCTTTTTTTTCTATTTTCCCATTCTGATGATATCACTTCTCTGTGCTAGTGAGTGACTTGGCAGTATGCGAGAGGACTGGTGAACTCTTTGCACCTCTTGCAAATGATCACCTCCTTGCTTCATGGGGTGTAGGAGCAGTAGGAGGTAACGAAGCAGCTACCTCGAGTGAAACCTCACCGGAAGGAGGTAACGTACATGTATCTTGGAATTTACGGGTCTGTAACCCTTTATACATCGGAGATTTGGACTTTGGTAGGTCGATTAGTAACTGAATTGTGGGCTGCTGTTAGCAATGTCGTTAATTTGAAATATGATTTCACCTGCTGCTCTGCTAGTTACTGATTTGTTATTACCTCATTCCTGTCAAACTTTTTACAATAAAAATAAAATAAAATAACAGGTTTGTGTGTGCCAATTTCATTACTAAGTTTCCAAGCGGGGATTTGGAATGCATGGATATTGTGGGTTGGTCTGACTTGGGGTTTGACTCTTTCATTCTCTTCTCGCCCTGCAGGTACGGTCGGCATGTCAAAGCACATAGATCAAGGAAAGGATGCAGATCCTGTGTCTAGCCGGGCACTAAAACAAACACGAATTGACGTGATATTCAAGAAGGAGACCGAGACAAGATCAAAGCTTAGCAAAGCTTGGGCAAAATGGTTTCGGAGCAATGGTGTTCCTGGAAATAAAGCAGACTGCCCACTCTTTCGTAGTGCCTTGAAGCTAACACAGCAGCTAGGTACCCGTTTCATTGCTCCTACAGGCAACGAAATAGACGGTGCAAATCTGGATGCCAGTGATGAAGAACTTCCGTAGGTATATGGAAGGTGAACCGCTTGACGACGTGGGAAAGCTAACTACTTTATATCATGTTTGTACAAACGGCTCGTGACTATGAACTGATGATCCATGCTTTTGTAAGTTGGTTGTAGGGCTAGTTGAGTACTGCTTCATGAAGTGTACCGGATCTTCTTGACCCTTGTTCCTCATGAGTATGCGAGCTATTTTCCTTACTAAGTTGACTAGAGTTCTAATAAGATCCTTGTCTATTATGCTATGAGTGTCCTCTCCTCTTCCTCTAAAGGATGCAGTATAGGATGCCTGCATTATCAGGTCAAAGCTAAGTATTCCGTAGGTGACAGCTAGTAATGCAACATGGTTTATAAATTTTGTTTGATTGTTTTGCATCATTTTTTAACACCCCCTTACTTTTGATTTTAGAAAGCTTCTTCCTGTTCCCCAACTACACATGAAAATCTTCAATTTCTGTGGCCAACCCAATGACGGTTTACTGCAAAAATCAAGCGGCATGACAAATCGACAAGAGATCGATGGCTGATGAGAGCGAAGATCGTTCCGGAGACAGCGCTCCATGATTGTCACATTTTCAGGCCATGCAAGAAGCTTGAGCTTTTCTGTGAAGAGTACACCCCAAGCCTGGCCGGTGTGATATATTGCCCACTAACCAATCAACCTTTCCAATAATCACACCCTTGAATCCACAATTCCACATACAGTGGAATCTACCTTTGCTTGCGCTACTCCGCCGTCTCTTCCAACATTGCGCGGAGTCATTAGCGCCTTTCAACGCCTCTATCAGGCTAGAAAGTCAAGTAGTTTAGCCACACTTTATGGCAGTTTTTAAGTTGGTGGTTGCCTGCTTACCCGGTCAAAAAACCACCCATCTGGAGCCCCTGTCTTTCAGAACCCTCTCATGGCTAATCTTAGCAACACTGCACTGGTTCCTGGAGCAGGCAAGCAGATCTGGATCCGTGTATGCTGACTGCTAAACAAAGGTTGGTTGAGGCTTGAGACTTGGGTGGTTGCAAGGCATGCAGCAGAGAAGCAACGGCCTCTGCTGAAGTGCTTAGGTTATGGTTCACACATCAAAGGAGCTACAATTAGAAGACGTTGGCTGCACACCTGACCTGAGTTGGTCGGTAATGCCCTATTTTCATGGAGTATCTTCTCAATTGTTCTCTGTAATAATAACTGTAAGGAAGTCGCTGCCATATCATCGTTGTAGCGTTAGATACATGTTGTCGCTGCCATCCGGTTAGATACATGTTATGCATATATCGTTGTAGCGTTAGATACATGTTATGCATATCTGTGAGGACGGGGCGTCGGCCCGTTGGTTGGGCAGCTGAGGTTCCTACCAGCCCATCCGAGTTCGAGTGCCGGCACGGACGCGCGGTGCTCACGGAGTTTCTTCTATAAAAAAAGCCAACAAAGGTTATGCATATCTTTCTCACAAGTTGGAGTGTGACCTGATCCTTTGGCTGTAGGTGCAGTGCAACTTTGCAAGTGCCCGCGCCTGCTATTCCGAGGATGCGGTGCACTGCTGGTTCTGAAGCCGAAGACCTGATCACGGGCTGTGCTGTTTGGCTTTAAGTCAATTTGGAACTGCCAGTTGTGTGATCTTGGCATTAACTGTATTTAAAAAAGGTCTACCAAATATAATGAGGTAAAAATCATTTTGTGGAGAATCAAGAACTCGGAAATCAGTAGGGTATTTAATTTTTCCACACAAGACTTCAACATCTCTAACAATCCCAAGTGATGAAATAGTGTTTCTATTTGCAAGTTTAATAGTAACATCTATATCTTCTATCTCAGCAGGTGCAATATCATTCATAATTTCTTAATATAGAGTTAATGAAATAGCACTGACACTCGCACCCAAACCACATAAGGCATGATAACAATGATCTCCTATTTTAATAAAGACAATAGGCATGCCAACCACAGGCTTATTCTTATCTTTATCATCGGGTTTAGCAATTCTAAAAGCTTCACCACATATAAATAAATAACATGCCCATCAATATTATTAACCAAAATATCTTTAACCATAGCAAAATTAGGTTCAACTTTAATTTGTTCAGAGGGTGTAAGTATTCTTATATAACTTTTGTTGACCACAGTTGAAACCTTAGCGTGTTCCTTTATCCTAACAAGAAAAAAGGGTTTCTCAATATAAGCAGTAGGAATAACTGAATTAGCACTATAAGCAATACTTTCTTCTTTAGCTTTAGTGGGTTCTTCTATTTCTATTTCAATGGGAGGATGATATTTAAACCACTTCTTCATTAGGAGATGGTAGATCAACATGAGTAGCAAAAGATTCACAGAAAGAAGCTACTATCTCAGAGTCAAGTCCATATTTAGTGCTAAACTTGTGAAAAACATCGGTATCCATAAAAGATTTAACACAATCAAACTCAAGTTTTATATCTGAACTCTTTACCTTTGTCGAGTTCCCAATCTTCAGATTTGCATTTAATTCTTTCCAAAAGATCCCATCTGAATTCAATAGTCTTCTTTATAAAAGAAACCGGTACAAGAAGTATCGAGCATGGATTGATCATCACGAGAAAGCCTAGCATAAAAATTATGTATAATATTTTCTCTTGAAAGCTCATGATTGGGGTATTAATACATCATTGACTTAAGCCCCCCCCCCCCCCAAGCTTGAGCGATACTTTCTCCTTCACGAGGCCAAAAATTATATATATAATTCCGATCACGATGAACTAGATGCATAGGATAACTTTTTTGATGAAATTCCAATTTCAATCGATTCCAATCCCAAACTCCAATATTCACATAGCCTATACCATGTCAATGTCTTTCCCTTCAAAGATAAAGGGAAGACCTTCTTCTTAACTTCATCTCCGTGTAAACCTGCAAGCTTAAATAATCCACAAACTTCATCCACATAGATTAGGTGCATATCAGGATGTATGTTCCATCTGTTGCATAGCGATTAGCTAGCAGTTTCTCTATCATACCTGAAGGAATTTCATTATAAATATTTTCAGTAGGTGCAGTAGGTTGAGGAGCAACTCTTTGTGCTTCCGGTTGAGGTGAAGATACCTCGAACAAACTCCTCAAAGGATTGTTTTCATAGTGACAAGTAACAGTAAATTTCAGCACACTATATAAAATTTTCCTAACCAAATTCCACTCACCAAAAGCGTGTGACGCCCGGATAATTAAGCTGCAGTAACCCTCTACTAATGTTGCCACGTCCTCACGATTATTGTTGCTAATCTCGCAAAGATTCAAATCCCGTTCGAATTCAAATTTAAAGTAAAGTTAAACAATAAAACTTTTCAAACATTAAAACTAAAATGTTTTAAATGTGACAAATAAATTCATGAGTAATAATGTTGGAGAAACCAACATTTCTTATAATATTTTAATGCACTAAAACAACCAAAACAGAGGACATAATAATTAATTTAATGCCTTTTATAAAGCTACATTGATATAACTAATTTAGTAGTGTGCCAAAATAATTGTGGCAGTAGACTAATTAGTAATACTAATTTAGTTGCTCACTTCGTATTTTATAAAACAAAAATTAAATGAAACTTTAAAAGAAAACAGTAAAAGAAAAATTTAGAAAAACACAACACAAAAAAAAAAAGAGAACACCCCCTCCCCCTGACTGGGCTTCGGCCCAGTAGGCCACCAGGCCGCCTGGCCAGCTCACTCCCACACCCCTCCCTGGCCTATATGGCCCGGCTCCCCCCCCCTCCGACCTAACCCTAACCCCACCGACACTCCCCCCCCCCCCTCTCCAAAATATCTTCCCCCCTCTTCCCCAATTGGATCAGGATCAAGGGAGGAGACCGCCGACGCCGCCGCCTGGATCGTCCATCGCCGCCCGGACCCCTTCGCCGGCCTGCATCCGCTCCGCCGTGTCGTCCCGCCCCCACCACGACCCCGCTGCCCTTGCCCTATAATCCCCTGTGAGGCCCCTCCTCCTCTCTCTCAAGACGCGCCCAAGACCGGCCGCGCCACCATGCCACCCGGCGTCCCCCTCCTCAGCGCCGCACTTCGCTTTGCCGCCAAGCCCGCCTTTGCTTTTCCCCGTGCTCGCCACAAGACGGGCGTTGCCGTGCACAACCCAGCCCAGCGCTTGCGCGCCGCTGCCGCCGCCAGGTTTTGTTGCGGCTCCGCCCATGTGCCGTCACCTGCCTTGCCTCGCGCCCTCGCCTCGTCTTCCTCCGCAGCGCCGTCCTCCTCCCCGGCCACTGCTGTTGTTGCACCATCATGGCGCCGCTTGTCGCGCTTGCCATCGCGTGTATCAAGGCCGCCCTGCTCCTCTTGTTGCGTCCCTCCCCCACGCCGCTGGGTTTCTCCAAGCCGCTGCACTCGCCGCCACGTCCTGCACCCCTGCGCGCTGACGCCGCACACACCAGGCCAACTCCGCACCGGCCCCAGCGCCCGCCTCCCTGCGCCCGCATCTCGCCTGCCTCACCCACTACCTGCCTGGCCTCCGCCCTTCTTGCGCCATCGCCGCCGCCACCTTTGGCCATCGCCCCCAAGATCTTGCCTCGCCGGTGGCGCCCGTAAACCTCGCCGGCGCCCTACCGCTCCCACCGTCCGTGGACAGCGCTTGACTGTCTCGGCGCCAGCGCACGCCTGCGTTCGGAGGCGGTGCCGCCTTCAGACCGCCACATGCCGTTAGGCCCTTGGGGCCCACAGACATGTGGGGCCCGGCCCCGAACGTATTTAAAAATTAAAAATAAAAAATTAATTAATTAATTAAAGAAATAATTAACTTATTTAATTTTGATTAATTAAATTAAGCAACTAATTAAACTAATTACACATTAGTTACCTAATTAACCTGATTAGTTAATTAGTTAATCAAGTAGTCAATGACAGTGGGGCCCACCCCTAACTAATCTTGATTAGGTTAATTAATGTATTTAATTAAAATGTGTCA
Source organism: Aegilops longissima (assembly GCA_021605205.1). Lineage (NCBI taxonomy): Eukaryota > Viridiplantae > Streptophyta > Magnoliopsida > Poales > Poaceae > Aegilops > Aegilops longissima. The sequence goes on from CM038677.1 coordinate 180,942,293, forward strand.
CTGACAGGTGGGACCCACACGTCAGTTTGACCAGTCAACACCCATGTTGACTGCTGACGTCATGCTGACGTCAGCAAACACTATTCTGGATAATGTTGATTAAATTAATTAAATAAATCCTAAAAATGATTTAAATATTTTAAAATTAATATAAAATAAACCGTAGCTCGGATGGAAAAACTTTGTACATGAAAGTTGCTCAGTACGACAATACGAATCCGGATATGCAGCCCATTCGTCCGCCACGCATCCCTAGCTTAGCGAACACGCAACTTTCCCCCTTCGTTTCATCTGTCCGAAAACGCGAAACACTGGGGATATTTTCCCGGATGTTTCCCCCCTTCACCGGTATCACCTCATACCGCGTTAGGGCACACCTAGCACCGCCACTTGACATGTCATGCATCGTCACGCTTATGTTTGCATTATATTTATTTTTTCTTCCCCCTCTTCTCTCGTTAGACACCGAGACCGACGCCGCTGCTACCCAGTACGACTACGGTGTTGATGACCCCTCCTTCTTGCCAGAGCTTCCAGGCAAGCCCCCCCCCCCCCTTTGATCACCATATATCGCCTATCTTCTCTATACTGCTTGCATTAGAAGAGTGTAGCATGTTCTTGCTTTAGGTTAATCCTATTACGCTGCATAGCTTTGTCATTGTTGCTACAGCTTGTTACCCTTACCGCTATCCTACTTCTTAGTATAGGATGCTAGTGTTCCATCGGTGGCCCTACACTCTTGTCCAAATCGCCATGCTATACTACTAGGCCGTGATCACTTCGGGAGGTGATCACGGGCATATGCTATATACTATATCTCGTTATTCTTTGTTGGGGAGCGTAGTAATTTCAAAAATTTCCACGCACACGCAAGACCATGGTGATGGCATAGCAACGAGAGGGAGAGTGTCGTCCCACGCCCTCGTGAGACCGAAGCGAAGCGTTATAACAACGCGGTTGATGTAGTCGACGTCTTCACGATCCGACCGATCCAAGTACCGAACGTCGGCACCTCCGTGTTCAAAGACACGTTCAGCTCGATGGCGATCCCGGCTCCGATCCAAAGAAAGCGTCGGGGATGAGTTCCGTCGACGACGGCGTGGTGGCGATGATGATGCTCCACCGACGCAGGCTTCGCCTAAGCTCCACGACGATATGACTTCACGGGCGCAGGCTTCGCCTAAGCTCATGACGATATGACCGAAGTGGAATATGGTGGAGGGGCACCGACACGGCTAAGGAACGATCCGTAGATCAACTTGTGTGTCATGGGTGCCCCCGCCTCGTATATAAAGGAGCAAGGGGGTGCGGCCAGCCCTAGGGGAGGCGGCGCTGAGGAGTCCTACTCCCAGGAGTAGGACTCCCCCTTCCTAGTTGGATTAGGATTGGGGAAGGGGGAAGAGGGAAGGGGGGCGCCGCCCCCCCTCTCCTTGTCCTATTCGGACTAGAGGGGGAGGGGGGCGCGTGGCCTGCCTGGCCGGCCCTTTCCTCTTCTCCCTATGGCCCATCAAGGCCCATAGACCCCCGGGGTTCCGTAACCCCGGTGTTCGGTAACTTCCTGTTTTCATCCGGAACCTTCCAAGTCAAACATAGGCTTCCAATATATCAATATTTATGTCTCGACCATTTCGAGACTCCTCTTCATGTCCGTGATCACATCCGGACTCGAACAACCTTGGTACATCAATACTTATAAACTCATAATGAACTATCATCGAAGCGTTAAGCGTGCGGACCCTACGGGTTCGAGAACTATGTAGACATGACCTAGAACCATTCTCGGTCAATAACCAATAGCGGAACACGGATGCCCATATTGGTTCCTACATATTCTACGAAGATCTTTATCGGTCAAACCGCATAACGACATCGTTGTTCCCTTTGTCATCGGTATGTTACTTACCGAGATTCGATCGTCGGTATCCAATACCTAGTTCAATCTCATTACCGGTAAGTCTCTTTACTCGTTCCGTAATACATCATCTCACAACTAACTCATTAGTTGCAATGCTTGCAAGGCTTATGTGATGTGTATTACCGAGAAGGCCCAGAGATACCTCTCCGACAATCGGAGTGACAAAACCTAATCTTGATTCATGCCAACTCAACATATACTTTTGGAGACACCTGTAGAGTACCTTTATAATCACCCAGTTACGTTGTGACGTTTGGTAGCACACAAAGTGTTCCTCCGGTAAACGGGTGTTGCACAATCTCATAGTTTCAGGAACTTTGTATAAGTCATGAAGAAAGCATAAGCAACATACTAAATGATCAAGTGCTAAGCTAACGGAATGGGTCAAGTCAATCACATCATTCTCCTAATGATGTGATCTCGTTAATCAAATGACAACTCATGTCTATGGTTAGGAAACATAACCATCTTTGATTTAACGAGCTAGTAAAGTAGAGGCATACTAGTGACACTCTGTTTGTCTACGTATTCACACATGTATTATGTTTCCGGTTAATACAATTCTAGCATGAATAATAAACATTTATCATGATATAAGGAAATAAATAATAACTTTATTATTGCCTCTAGGGCATATTTCCTTGATCTCCCACTTGCACTAGAGTCAATAATCTAGATTACACAGTAATGATTCTAACACCCATGGAGTCTTGGTGCTGATCATGTTTTGCTCATGGAAGAGGCTTAGTCAGCGGTCGCAACATTCAGATCCGTATGTATCTTGCAAATCTCTATGTCTCCCACTTGGACTTGGTCCCGAATGGAATTGAAGCGTCTCTTGATATGCTTGGTCCTCTTGTGAAATCTGGATTCCTTTGCCAAGGCAATTGCACCAGTATTGTCACAGAAGATCTTCATTGGTCCCGATGCACTAGGTATGACACCTAGATCGGAAATGAACTCTTTCATCCAGACTCCTTCATTTGCTGCTTCGAAGCAGCTATGTACTCCGCTTCACATGTAGATCCCGCCACGATGCTTTGTTTAGAACTGCACCAACCGACAGCTCCACCGTTTAATAAAGATACGTATCCGGTTTGCGATTTAGAATCGTCGGATCAGTGTCAAAGCTTGCATCGGCGTAACCATTTACGATTAGCTCTTTGTCACCTCCATATCGAGAAACATATCCTTAGTCCTTTTCGGTATTTCAGGATGTTCTTGACCGCTGTCCGATGATCCACTCTGGATTACTTTGGTACCTTCTGCCAAGCTTATTGCTAAGCACCGTCGGTCTGGTACACAGCATTGCATACATGATAGAGCCTATGGCTGAAGCATAGGGAACATTTTTCATTTCTCTCTATCTTCTGCTGTGGTCGGGCATTGAGTCGACTCAATTTCACACCTTGTAACACGGGTAAAAGACCTTTCTTTGCACGATCCATTTTGAACTTTTTCAAAACTTTATCAAGGTATGTGCTTTGTGAAAGTCAATTAAGCGTCTTGATCTATCTCTATAGATCTTAATGCCCAATATGTAAGCAGCTTCACCGAGGTCTTTCATTGAAATTTTTTATTCAAGTATCCTTTTATGCTATCCAGAAATTCTATATCATTTCCAATTAACAATATGTCGTCCACATATAATATTAGAAATGCTCTGAGCTCCCACTCACTTTCTTGTAAATCTGAGGCTTCTCCAAAAGTCATGTAAAACCATATGCTTTGATCACACTATCAAAGCGTTTATTCCAACTCGAGAGGCTTGCACTGACCATAAATTGATCATTGGAGCTTGCACACTTTGTTAGCACTTTTGGATCAACAAAACCTTCGGTTGCATCATATACAACTCTTCTTCTAGAAATCCATTCAAGAATGCAGTTTTACATCCATTTGCCAAATTTCATAATCATAAAATGCAGCAATTGCTAACATGATTCGGACAGACTTAAGCATCGCCACTGGTGAGAAATTCTCATCGTAGTCAACCCCTTGAACTTGTCGAAAACCTTTTGCAACAAGTCGAGCTTTATAGACAGTTATGTTACCATCAGCGTCGTCTTCTTCTTAAAGATCCATTTATTCTCAATGGCTTGCCGATCATCGGAAAGTCAACCAAAGTCCATACTTTGTTCTCGTACATGGATCCCATCTCAGATTTCATGGCTTCAAGCCATTTTATGGAATCTGGGCTCACCATCGCTTCTTCATAGTTCGTAGGTTCACCATGATCTAGTAGCATGACTTCCGAATAGGATTACCGTACCACTCAGTGCGGATTTTATTCTGGTTGATCTCTGAGTTCGGTGACAACTTGATCTGAAGTTTCATGATCATTATCATTATCTTCCTCGCTAATTGGTGTAGGTGTCACGAAACCGATTTCGTGATGAACTACTTTCCAATAAGGGAGCTGGTACTATTACCTCATCAAGTTCCACTTTCCTCCCACTCACTTCTTTCGAGAGAAACTCCTTCTCTAGAAAGGATCCATTCTTAGCAACGAATGTCTTGCCTTCGGATCTGTGATAGAAGGTATACCCAATTGTCTCCTTTGGGTATCCTATGAAGACACATTTTTCCGATTTGGGTTCAAGCTTATCGGTTGAAGTTTTTCACATAAGCATCGCAACCCCAAACTTTCGAAGCGACAACTTTGGTTTCTTGCTAAACCATAGTTCATAAGGTGTCGTCTCAACGGATTTTGACGGTGTCCTATTTAACGTGAATGCGGCCGTCTCTAAAGCATAACCCCAAAGCGATAGCGGTAAATCGGAAATAGACATCATAGATCGCACCATATCTAGTAAAGTACGATTCGACGTTCGTACACACCATTCGCTGTGGTGTTCCGGTGGCGTGAGTTGCGAAACTATTCCGCATTGCTTTAAATGTAGACCAAAGTCGTAACTCAAATATTCTCCTCCACGATCAGATCGTAGAAACTTTATTTTCTTGTTACGATGATTTTCAACTTCACTCTGAAATTCTTTGAACTTTTCAAATGTTTCAGATTTATGCTTCATCAAGTAGATATACCCGTATCTGCTCAAATCATCTGTGAAGGTGAGAAAATAACGATATCCGCCACGAGCTTCAACATTCATCGGACCACATACATACGTATGTATGATTTCCAATAAGTCTGTTGCTCTCTCCATACAACCGGAGAAGCGGTGTTTTAGTCATCTTGCCCATGAGGCACGGTTACTTAAGTACCAAGTGATTCATAATCAAGTGATTCCAAAAGTCCATCTGTATGGAGTTTCTTCATGCGTTTTACACCGATATGACCTAAATGGCAGTGCCACAAATAAGTTGCACTATCATTATCAACTCTGCATCTTTTGGCTTCGACATTATGAATATGTGTATCACTACTGTCGAGATTCAACAAGAATAGACCATTCTTCAAGGGTGCATGACCATAAAAGATATTACTCATATAAATAGAACAACCATTATTCTATGATTTAAATGAATAACCGTCTCGCATCAAACAAGATCCAGATATAATGTTCATGCTCAACGCGGCACCAAATAACAATTATTTAGGTCTAAAACTAATCCCGAAGGTAGATGTAGAGGTAGCGTTCGACCGCGATCACATTGACTTTGGAACCGTTTCCCACGCATCGTCACCTCGTCCTTTGCGGTGCTCGCCTATTCCGTAGTCCTGTTTGAGTTGCAAATATTAGCAGAACCGATATCAAATACCAGTGCTACTACGAGCTCTAGTAAGGTACACATCAATAACATGTATATCACATATACCTTTGTTCACCTTGCCATCCTTCTTATCCGCCAAATACTTGGGGCAGTTCCGCTTCGGTGTCGATCGCTTGCGGTAAAACACTCGATTTCAGGCTTAGGTCCAGACTTGGGTTTCTTCTCTTGAGCAGCAACTTTCTTGCTGTTCTTTTGAAGTTTCCTTCTTCTTTCCTTTGCCCTTTTCTTGAAACTAGTGGTCTTGTTGACCATCAACACTTGATGCTCTTTCTTGATTTCTACCTCCGCTGCTTTTAGCATTGCGAAGAGCTCAGAATTGTCTTAGTCATCCCTTGCATATTATAGTTCATCACGAAGCTCTTGTAGCTTGGTGGCGATGATTGGAGAATTCATCAATGACACTATCATCCGGAAGATTAACTCCCAGCTGAATTAAGTGATTATTATACCCGGACATTTTGAGTATGTGCTCACCGATGAACTATTTTCCTCCATCTTGCAGCTATAGAACTTATTGGAGACTTCATATCTCTCAATCCGGGCATTTGCTTGAAATATTAACTTCAACTCTTGGAACATCTCATATGCTCCATAGCGTTCACAACGTCGTTGAAGACCGGTTCTAAGCCGTAAAGCATGGCACACTGAACTATAGAGTAGACATCAGCTTTGCTCGCCAGACGTTCACAACCACGGCGTTGCTCTCTGCAGCAGGCCTGGCACCCAGCGGTGCTTCGGGGCGTAATTCTTCATGCAGGAATGAGGATAATCCTCAAATTACGGACCCAGATCCGTGTAATTGCTACCATCATCTTTCAACTTTGCTTTCTCAAGGAATGCATTAAAATTCAACGGAACAACAGACGATCCATCTATCTACAGTAAACATAGACAAGCAAAATACTATCGGTACTAAGTTCATGATAAATTTAAGTTCAATTAATCATATTAAAAAACTCCCACTTAGACAGATATCTCTCTAGTCATCTAAGTGATCACGTGATCCAAATCAACTAAACCATAACCGATCATCACGTGAGATGGAGTAGTTTTCAATGGTGAACATCACTATGTTGATCATATCTACTATATGATTCACGCTCGACCTTCGGTCTCCGTGTTCGAGGCCATATCTGCATATGCTAGGCTCGTCAAGTTTAAACTGAGTATTCTGCGTGTGCAAAACTGGCTTGCACCCGTTGTAGATGGACGTAGAACTTATCACACCCGATCATCACGTGGTGTCCGGGTACTCTGAACTTTTAGCAACGGTGCATACTCGGGAGAATACTTCTTGATAATTTTAGTGAGAGATCATCTTATAATGCTACCGTCAATCAAAGCAAGATAAGATGCATAAAGGATAAACATCACATGCAATCAATATAAGTGATATGCTATGGTCATCATCATCTTGTGCTTGTGATCTCCATCGCCAAGCACCGTCATGATCACCATCGTCACCGGTAGCGACACCTTGATCTCCATCGTAGCATCGTTGTCGTCTCGCCAACTATTGCTTCTACGACTATCGCTATTGCTTAGTGATAAAGTAAAGCAATTACATGGCGTTGCATTTCATACAATAAGCGACAACCATATGGCTCCTGCCGATTGCCGATAACTCGGTTACAAAACATGATCATCTCATACAATAAAATATAGCATCACGTCTTGACCACATCACATCACAACATGCCCTGCAAAAACAAGTTAGGCGTCCTCTACTTTGTTGTTGCAAGTTTTACGTGGCTGCTACGGAATGAGCAAGAACCGTTCTTACCTACGCATCAAAACCACAGCGATAGTTTGTCAAGTTGGTGCTGTTTTAACCTTCGCAAGGACCGGGCGTAGCCACACTCAGTTCAACTAAAGTGAGAGAGCAGACACCGCCGGTCACCTTTAAGCAACTAGTGCTCGAACGGTGAAACCAGTCTCGCGTAAGCGTCTGGCGTAATGTTGGTCCGGCCGCTTCATCTCACAATACCGCTGAACCAAAGTATGACATGCTGGTAAGCGGTATGACTTATATCGCCCACAACTCACTTGTGTTCTACTCGTGCATATGACATCAACGCATAAAACCAGGCTCGATACCACTATTGGGGAGCGTAGTAATTTCAAAAATTTCCACGCACACGCAAGACCATGGTGATGGCATAGCAACGAGAGGGAGAATGTCGTCCACGTACCCTCGTGAGACCGAAGCGAAGCGTTATAACAACGCGGTTGATGTAGTCGACGTCTTCACGATCCGACCGATCCAAGTACCGAGCGACGGCACCTCCGTGTTCAGACACGTTCAGCTCGATGGCGATCCCGGGCTCCGATCCAGCAAAGCGTCGGGGATGAGTTCCGTCAAGACGACGGCGTGGTGACGATGATGATGCTCCACCGACGCAGGGCTTCGCCTAAGCTCATGACGATATGACTTCACGGCGCGAGGGCTTCGCCTAAGCTCGCGACGATATGACCGAAGTGGAATATGGTGGAGGGGGCACCGCACACGGCTAAGGAACGATCCGTAGATCAACTTGTGTGTCATGGGGTGCCCCCCTGCCCCGTATATAAAGGAGCAAGGGGTGCGGCCAGCCCTAGGGGAGGCGCGCCTGGAGGAGTCCTACTCCCACCGGGAGTAGGACTCCCCCCTTCCTAGTTGGATTAGGATTGGGGAAGGGGGAAGAGGGAAGGGGGGCGCCCCCCTCTCCTTGTCCTATTCAGACTAGAGGGGGGGGGCGCGCCTGCCTGGCCGGCCCTTTCCTCTTCTCCCTATGGCCCATCAAGGCCCATAGACCCCCCGGGGGGTTCCGGTAACCCCCCGGTGTTCCGGTAACTTCCTGTTTTCATCCGGAACCTTTCCGAAGTCCAAACATAGGCTTCCAATATATCAATCTTTATGTCTCGACCATTTCGAGACTCCTCGTCATGTCCGTGATCACATCCGGGACTCCGAACAACCTTCGGTACATCAATACTTATAAACTCATAATGAACTGTCATCGAAACGTTAAGCGTGCGGACCCTACGGGTTCGAGAACTATGTAGACATGACCTAGAACCATTCTCGGTCAATAACCAATAGCGGAACCTGGATGCCCATATTGGTTCCTACATATTCTACGAAGATCTTTATCGGTCAAACCGCATAACGACATACGTTGTTCCTTTGTCATCGGTATGTTACTTACCCGAGATTCGATCGTCGGTATCCAATACCTAGTTCAATCTCGTTATCGTAAGTCTCTTTACTCGTTCGTAATACATCATCTCACAACTAACTCATTAGTTGCAATGCTTGCAAGGCTTATGTGATGTGTATTACCGAGAAGGCCAGAGATACCTCTCCGACAATCGGAGTGACAAAACCTAATCTTGATTCATGCCAACTCAACATATACTTTTGGAGACACCTGTAGAGTACCTTTATAATCACCCGATTACGTTGTGACGTTTGGTAGCACACAAAGTGTTCCTCCGTAAGCGGAGTTGCATAATCTCATAGTTTCGGGAACTTTGTATAAGTCATGAAGAAAGCATAAGCAACATACTAAATGATCAAGTGCTAAGCTAACGGAATGGGTCAAGTCAATCACATCATTCTCCTAATGATGTGATCTCGTTAATCAAATGACAACTCATGTCTATGGTTAGGAAACATAACCATCTTTGATTTAACGAGCTAGTAAAGTAGAGGCATACTAGTGACACTCTGTTTGTCTACGTATTCACACATGTATTATGTTTCCGGTTAATACAATTCTAGCATGAAAATAATAAACATTTATCATGATATAAGGAAATAAATAATAACTTTATTATTGCCTCTAGGGCATATTTCCTTTAGTTACATTACTTATGATAATGTTCGAAGATGGGGGCTGAAGGGGCAGGTGGCTCCATCCCGGTAGAGGTGCGCCTGGGTTCCTGATACGTCCATTTTGCATCATGCTTTTATATTGATATTTATTGCATTATGGGCTGTTATTACACGTTATGTCACAATACTTATGCCTATTCTCTCTTATTTTACAAGGTTTACATAAGGAGGGAGAATGTCGGCAGCTGGAATTCTGGGCTAGAAAAGGTGCAAATATTAGAGACCTGTTCTGCACAACTCCAAGAGTCCTAAAACTCCATGAAAGTCATTTTTGGAAATAATAAAAAATATTGAGCGGAAGAAGTTCACCAGAGGGGGCCCCACCTGGGTGCGCCCCCTGCCTCGTGGGCCCCCAGTTGGCTCTCCGATGGCCATCTTCTGCTATATGATGTCTTTCGTCAAGGAAAAAAAATCATAAGCAACCTTTCGGGACGAAACTCCGCCACCACGAGGCGGAACCTTGGCGAAACCAATCTAGGGCTCCGGCAGAGCTGTTCTGCTGGGGATACTTCCCTCCGGGAGGGGGAAATCATCGCCATCGTCATCACCAACGCTCCTCTCATTGGGAGAGGGCAATCTCCATCAACATCTTCACCAGCACCATCTCCTCTCAAAACCCTAGTTCATCTCTTGTATCCAATTCTTGTCCCCAAGTCCGGGATTGGTACTAGTAGGTTGCTAGTAGTGTTGATTACTCCTTGTAGTTGATGCTAGTTGGTTTACTTGGTGAAAGATTATATGTTCAGATCCTTTATGCATATTAATACCCCTCTGATTATGAACATGAATATGCTTTGTGAGTAGTTACGTTTGTTCCTGAGGACGTGGGAGAAGTCTTGCTATTAGTAGTCACGTGAATTTGGTATCCATTCGATATTTTGATGAGATGTATGTTGTCTAGCCTCTAGTGGTGTTATGTGAACGTCTACTACATAACACTTCACCATTATTTGGGCCTAGAGGAGGGCATTGGGAAGTAATAAGTAGATGATGGGTTGCTAGAGTGACAGAAGCTTAAACCCTAGTTTATGTGTTGCTTCGTAAGGGGCTGATTTGGATCCATATGTTTCATGCTATGGTTAGGTTTACCTTAATACTTTTGTTGTAGTTGCGGATGCTTGCAATAGAGGCTAATCATAAGTGGGATGCTTGTTCAAGTAAGAACAACACCCAAGCACCGGTCCACCCACATATCAAATTATTAAAGTACCGAACGTGAATCATATGAACGTGATGAAACCTAGCTTGACGATATTCCCATGTGTCCTCGGGAGCGCTTTTCCTTATATAAGAGTTTGTCCAGGCTTGTCCTTTGCTACAAAAAGGATTGGTCCATCTTGCTGCACTTTATTTACTTTTGTTACTTGTTGCTCGTTACAAATTATCTTATCACAAAACTACCCGTTACCACTTATTCAGTACTTGCAGAGAATACCTTGCTGAAAACCACTTATCATTTCCTTTTGCTCCTCGTTGGGCTCGACACTCTTACTTATCGAAAGGACTATGATAGATGCCCTATACTTGTGGGTCATCAAGACTCTTTTCTGGCACCGTTGCCGGGGAGTGAGGTGCCTTTGGTAGGTGGAATTTGGTAAGGAAAAATTTATATAGTGTGCTGAAATTTACTGTCACTTGTTACTATGGAAAGTAATCCTCTGAGGGGCTTGTTCGGGGTATCTTCACCCCGAGCAGTAGAGCAAAGAGTTGCTCCTCAACCTACTGAACCTACTGAAGATGAAAATGTCTACTTTGAATTTCCTTCGTGTATGTTAGAAAAACTGCTAGCTAATCCTTTTGCAGGAGATGGAACCAAGCATCCTGATGAGCACCTAATATATGTGGATGAAGTTTGTGGATTATTTAAGCTTGCAGGTATACCCGATGATGTTGTCAAGAAGAAGGTTTTCCCTTTATCTTTGAAGGGAGATGCATTGACATGGTATAGGCTATGTGATGATACGAGATCGTGGAACTACAGACGATTGAAATTGGAATTTCATCAAAAAAATTATCCTATGCATCTTGTTCATCGTGATCGCAATTATATATATAATTTTTGGCCTCGCGAAGGAGAAAGCATCGCTCAAGCATGGGGGAGGCTTAAGTCAATGTTATATTCATGCCCCAATCATGAGCTCTCGAGAGAAATAATTATTCAAAGTTTTTATGCTCGGCTTTCTGATAACAATCACACCATGCTCGATACTTCTTGTGCTGGCTCTTTTATGATGAAGACTATTGAATTCAAATGGGATTTATTGGATAGAATTAAACGCAACTCTCAAGATTGGGATCTCGACGAAGGTAAGGAGTCAGGTATAACACCTAAGTTTGATTGTGTTAAATCTTTTATGGATACCGATGTTTTCCGTAAATTTAGCACTAAATATGGACTTGACTCTGAGATAGTAGCTTCTTTCTGTGAATCTTTTTCTACCTATGTTGATCTCCCCAAGGAGAAGTGGTTTAAATATCATCCTCCCATAGAAGTAAAAGTAGCTGCACCTACTAAAGTTGAGGAAAAGATTGTCACTTATAATGATCCTGTTGTTCCTACTTCCTATGTTGAGAAACCACCTTTTCCTGTTAGAATAAAGCATCATGCTAAAGCTTCAACTATGGTTCGTAAAAGCAATATTAGAACTTATACACCTCCTGAGCAAGTTAAAGTTGAACCTAATATTGCTATTGTTAAAGATCTCTTATCTGATAATATTGATGGGCATGTTATTCAGTTCTGCGTTGAAACCGCTAGAATTGCTAAACCTTGTGCTAAAGATAAACATAGACCTGTGGTAGGCGTGCCTGTTATTTCTGTTAAAATAGGAGATCATTGTTATCATGGCTTATGTGATATGGGTGCTGGTGCTAGTGTTATACCTCATACTTTATATGAAGAAATTAAGCATGAAATTGCACCTGCTGAGTTAGAAGGAATTGAATTAAACTTGCCAATAGAGATACTATATCCGCAATGGGAACTGTTAGAGATGTTGAAGTCTTGTGTGGGAAAACTAAATATCCTGCTGATTTTCTTGTTCTTGGTTCCCCACAATATAGCTTTTGTCCCATTATATTTGGTAGACCCTTCTTGAACACCGTTAATGCTAAGGTCGACTGCGAAAAGAACGTTGTTACTATTGGTTTCGGTGATATGTCTCATGAGTTTAATTTCTCTAAATTTAGTAGACAACACCGTGAAGAAGAATTGCCTAGTAAGGATGAAATTATTGGTCTTGCTTCTATTGCCGTACCTCCTAGCGATCCTTTAGAACGATATTTGCTAGACCATGAAAATGATATGTTCATGAATGAAAGAAGGGAAATAGATGAAGTATTATTTAAACAGGAATCTATTCTGAAACACAATTTGCCTGTTGAAATCCTAGGGGATCCTCCTCCACCCAAGGGTGATCCTGTGTTTGAGCTTAAACCGTTGCCTGATAATCTTAAATATGCTTATCTTGATGAAAATAAGATATATCCTGTTATTATTAGTGCTAACCTTTCAAAGCATGAAGAAGAGAGATTATTGAAAACTCTGAAGAAGCACCGTGCTGCTATTGGATATACTCTTGATGATCTTAAGGGCATTAGTCCCACTCTATGTCAACATAAAATAAATTTGGAAGAAGATGCCAAACCGGTTCATGATCATCAACGACGGTTGAATCCTAAGATGAAAGAAGTGGTAAGAAAAGAAATACTAAAGCTTCTAGAGGCAGGTCTAATTTATCCCGTTGCTGATAGTCAATGGGTAAGTCCTGTTCATTGTGTCCCTAAGAAGGGAGGTGTTACTGTTGTTCCTAATGATAAAGATGAATTGATTCCGCAAAGAATTATTACAGGTTATAGGATGGTAATTGATTTCTGCAAATTAAATAAGGCTACTAAGAAAGATCATTACCCCTTACCTTTTATCGATCAAATTCTAGAAAGATTATGCAAACATACACACTATTGCTTTCTAGATGGTTACTCTGGATTCTCTCAAATACCTGTGTCAGCTAAAGATCAATCAAAGACTACTTTTACATGCCCTTTTGGTACTTTTGCTTATAGACGTATGCCTTTTGGTTTATGTAATGCACCTGCTACCTTTCAAAGATGCATGATGGCTATATTCTCTGACTTTTGTGAAAAGATTTGTGAGGTTTTCTTGGACGACTTTTCCGTCTATGGATCTTCCTTTGATGATTGCTTGAGCAATCTTGATCGAGTTTTGCAGAGATGTGAAGAAACTAATATTGTCTTGAATTGGGAAAAGTGCCACTTTATGGTTAATGAAGGTATTGTCTTGGGGCATAAAGTTTCCGAAAGAGGTATTGAAGTTGACAAAGCCAAGGTTGACGCTATTGAAAAGATGCCATGTCCCAAGAACATCAAAGGTATAAGAAGTTTCCTTGGTCACGCCGGTTTTTATAGGAGGTTCATTAAGGACTTCTCAAAAATTTCTCGGCCTCTGACTAATTTATTACAAAAAGATTTACCATTTGTCTTTGATGATGATTGTGTAGAAGCATTTGAAATACTTAAGAAAGCATTGATCCCTGCACCTATTGTTCAGCCACCTGATTGGGATTTACCCTTTGAAATTATGTGTGATGCTAGTGATTATGCTGTAGGTGTTGTTATAGGGCAAAGAGTTGATAAGAAATTAAATGTTATCCATTATGCTAGTAAGACTCTCGACAATGCTCAAAGAAATTATGCTACTACTGAAAAAGAATTCTTAGCTGTTGTATTTGCTTGTGATAACTTAAGACCTTATTTTTTTGATTCTAAAGTAACTATTCACACTGATCATGCTGCTATTAAATATCTTATGGAAAAGAAAGATGCTAAACCTAGACTTATTAGATGGGTTCTCTTGCTACAAGAATTTGATTTTCATATTGTTGATAGAAAGGAGCTGAGAACCCGCTATGAGACAACTTGTCTAGGTTAGAAAATGTTCTTGATGACCCACTACCTACTGATGATAGCTTTCCTGATGAACAATTAAATGTTATAAGTACTTCTCGTAGCACTCCATGGTATGCTGATTATGCTAATTACATTGTTGCTAAATTCATACCACCTAGTTTCACATACCAACAAAAGAAAAAGTTCTTCTATGATTTGAGACATTACTTTTGGGATGACCCACATCTTTATAAAGAAGGAGTAGATGGTGTTATTAGACGTTGTGTACCTGAGCACGAACAGGAATAGATCCTATGCAAGTGCCACTCCGAAGCTTATGGAGGACACCACGCGGGAGATAGAACTGCACATAAGGTATTGCAATCCGGTTTTTATTGGCCTACTCTCTTCAAGGATGCCCGTAAGTTTGTCTTGTCTTGTGATGAATGCCAAAGAATTGGTAATATTAGTAGATGTCAAGAAATGCCTATGAATTATTCACTTGTTATTAAACCATTTGATGTTTGGGGCTTTGATTATATGGGACCTTTTCACGCCTCTAATGGTTACACACATATTTTAGTTCTTTGTTGATTACGTTACTAAGTGGGTAGAAGCTATTCCAACTAGTAGTGCTGATCATAACACTTCTATTAAAATGCTTAAAGAAGTTATTTTTTCCGAGGTTTGGAGTCCCTAGATATTTGATGACTGATGGTGGTTCACACTTTATTCATGGTGCTTTCCGTAAAATTCTTGCTAAGTATGATGTTAATCATAGAATTGCATCTCCGTATCACCCGCAGTCTAGTGGTCAAGTAGAATTGAGTAATAGAGAGCTCAAATTAATTTTGCAAAAGACTGTTAATAGATCTAGAAAGAATTGGTCCAAGAAACTTGATGATGCATTATGGGCCTATAGAACTGCATATAAAAATCCTATGGGTATGTCTCCGTATAAAATGGTTTATGGAAAAGCATGTCACTTACCTCTCGAACTAGAACATAAGGCATATTGGGCTATTTAAGAGCTCAATTATGATTTCAAACTTGCCGGTGAGAAGAGGTTATTTGATACTCCCTCCATTCCTAAATATAGGGTGTATAGTTTTTGGCACGGAAATTAAAGAACACACATGGAGGGAAAATTTCACAAGTTTTGGGCGATATTAGACCTGACTAATTGGCATGAGAAAATAGAGGAGATTGCCTAATATAGGTAAATGTAATCAAATCCCTAAAAAAATTATCCAAACGAGTGATGCAACGCAATACACCTTATATTTTGGGTTTTTTCTCAAAAATCTATACACCTTATATCAAGGAACGGAGAGAGTATTAGCTCACTTGATGAATGGAGAACCCACGCTTATGAAAATGCCAAGTTGTTTAAAGAAAAAGTTAAAAGATGGCATGAAAAAAGGATACAAAAGCGTGAGTTTAATGTAGGTGATTATGTATGGCTATACAACTCTCGTTTAAGATTTTTTGCAGGAAAACTTCTCTCTAAATGGGAAGGCCCCTACGTCATCGAGGAGGTCTATCGTTCCGGTGCCATAAAAATCAACAACTTCGAAGGCACAAATCCGAAGGTGGTAAACGGTCAAAGAATCAAACATTATATCTCAGGTAATCCCATAAATGTTGAAACCAATGTCATTGAAACCGTAACCCCGGAGGAATACATAAGAGACACTTTCCAGAACGTTTCAGACTCCGAAAAGGAATAGGTATGTGGTACGGTAAGTAAACCGACTCCAAAACAGTTTTTAAGGCAATATTTCTCCATTTTGGAGTATTTAGAAAAATAGAAAATAAGTAGCAGTCCGGGAAGGACACAAGGGCCCCACGAGGGTGGAGGGCGCGCCCTACCCCCTGGGCGCGCCCCCTACCTCGTGGACACCTCGTGTGCCTTCCGGACTCTGTTTTCTTGCACGATACGTATTTTGGTCAGTAAAAACTCGTTATATAATCTCCCGAAGGTTTTGACCACCGTATCACGCAAATATCCTCTGTTTTTGTTTCGATCTGTTGCTGCTGCAGATTAGAGCAAGATGTCTTCTCAAGAGTCAATCGGGGAGAGCCGGGTGTCTCATCCGGCATTGGAACCAAGGGCAAGCAACAGCGCTGACCACTTTGGGTCAGCAACGGAGGAAGAGATGGAGGCTGACTTAATGAGAGTAGATGCCATGGAGGATCAAGAAGTCACTTCTCGCTTCCGAGTTGGGTTCACGATGGGGGAACTACAGAGCTCAGCTATTCCAAA
Organism: Aegilops longissima; assembly: GCA_021605205.1. Classification (NCBI taxonomy): domain Eukaryota; kingdom Viridiplantae; phylum Streptophyta; class Magnoliopsida; order Poales; family Poaceae; genus Aegilops; species Aegilops longissima. The sequence goes on from CM038677.1 coordinate 180,958,994, forward strand.
CTCAGTTATCCCTTCCAATGTTAGATTTCTTTCTTATGAAAATATGAAGAGGAGTGTCACTTGTTCTCCCACAGCTATGCAACACCCTTGGGTGCAAGGAGCTTTAGCGGTTACAGGAAAGCTTCGTAAGGAAATAATGGACCTCAAGCAGCAAGTCAATAAGCTCGAGGAGGAGAATCGTATCCTATAGGGCATCATCGCCAAGAATATTTCACCACCAACAAAGAAGGAGACACAATTATACGAGTATGGGCACTCCCCTTGGCAACTGCTAAGCTTGGGGTGGGTGCCCCGGTATCGTATCACAACCACATCTCCTATCTTTACCGTTTTTCTTAGTTCGATCTTATTATTAGCATCTTGATCTAGTACAATAAAGTTTATGGCATGACCTAGTTTTGAGTTTTTGCTTTATGATCTCTCTATGTAATCGAGTCCGTGAGCTATATAATAAAGATTAGTGTTGAGTCAATGGCTTGATTATTTTGCCATGATCTTGAGTGAATAAAAGAAAAGAGAAAAAGAATAAAAAGAAACAAAGAGTTCATATTGATCTTATTAAGAGTAATGGATTCACATAGAAAGAGTATGATGATTAAAAGTTGTTGGGAGTTGGCAGACATAGCTTTGGTCATCGTTGCAATTAATAGGAAGTAATAAGGAAAGAGAGGTTTCACATATAAATATATTATCATTGACATCTCTTATGATTGGGAGCACTCATTAAAATATGACATGCTAAAGAGTTAATGTTGGACAAGGAAGACAACATAATGGGTTATGTTTTATTATATATGAGATAAAGTATGTTGTCATGGATCATCCAACATGTTGAGCTTGCCTTTCCCCCTCATGCTAACCAAATTCTCAGCACCAATTAGAGATACTACTTGTGCTTCCAAAACCCTTAAACCAGTTTTGCCATGAGCGTCCACCATATCTACCTATGGATTGAGTAAGATTGAGGGAGTCCTGGATTAGGGGGTGTCCGGATGGCCGGACTATAACCTTTGGCCGGACTCCTGGACTATGAAGATACAAGATTGAAGACTTCGTCCCGTGTCCGGATGGGACTTTCCTTGGCGTGGAAGGCAAGCTTGGCGATACGGATATGTAGATCTCCTCCCATTGTAACCGACTCTGTGTAACCCTAGCCCTCTCCTGTGTCTATATAAACCGAAGGGTTTTAGTCCGTAGGACGAACAACAATCATACCACAGGCTAGCTTCTAGGGTTTAGCCTCTCTGATCTCGTGGTAGATCTACTCTTGTACTACCCATATCATCAATATTAATCAAGCAGGAGTAGGGTTTTACCTCCATCGAGAGGGCCCGAACCTGGGTAAAAACATCGTGTCCCTTGTCTCCTGTTACCATCCGCCTAGACGCACAGTTCGGGACCCCCTACCCGAGATTCGCCGGTTTTGACACCGACATTAGTGCTTTCATTGAGAGTTCCGCTGTGCCGTCGCCATCAGGAAGGATGCCGCATCCCGTCTTTAAAGACGGCACTGTTGCTAAAGGAGCTTTGGCTATCGGCCAAACTCTCCGACTAGGCGGTTTTCTTATGACCGTCTGTTCGGCCGCCGCGCCGATGATGACTTCTCGGGTCATCGAAAGCAATCTTCACGTCAACTCGAAACTCGCCGATCAGTTAGATCCGATGGAGCTATCTTTCTTAAACGAGCTATTGGATTGCATCGCTGCCCTGGGAGTCGCTATAGACTACGATCAGATTGGGCCTAAACCCGATCCGAGAGAGACTAACTCTCCCCAGGTCACCCATCACGTTGCAGTGGTGGAGGAACAATGCAGCAAGCCTTCATCTATCTTAAGGACTAGTTATGTCCGGATTCCCGATCCTCAAGCGGATACTCGCGGAGGGAGGGCGTCACTCAAGCCACGAGCCTAAAGTCGGGCAGCGGGCGATTCATTGGACAACATCCAAGAACCCAAGCTTCCAAGTTCGGAAACTCCTTGGCCCTCGAGTCTCAGATTAGGCGAGGTTCGGATTTAATTCCACCCGCCCACCCAAACATAAGCGATCTATCCCAAATTAGGCAAGAGCCCGCGAAAGCGATACACCATTATTGGGCGATTCCTCCTGGTCATGAACAGGATAAAGGACTGCCGCGAGGAGGATGCAATTTCATTCTTCGTAATAATTGCACGGACAACGGAATCCTCAACGCCATAAGTCGCCGTGAAATTACGCGCCGCTGACTTGGCGTCCATAGTACGAAATCTTGTGCGATGGAAAGCGCTGGAAAACCGAAATAAAACTTTGGGACAATCCGTACTGAATACAACCCGATCCGAAATAAAAGGGTGCATTATCGCGGGCACTGGGTTAAACACCAAAAAGCAAAAACCCTCTATAGGGCATGGAACCGTACTGGAGGGATGGCTCAATGGACCCTGTAAAATTCATAGTACAGAGGGCGCCACACCAACTCATAGCCTTAGAGCATGTTGGATACTCCGGCAGGTGGCCAGAAGTGGCGAAGAGCTTCTAACTCCAGAATCCACAGAGCACCAGCCCAAGGATACCAGTACGGTATTAACAGTCTTCGAGACTTTCGCATCAAATAACATGCGGAAACGAACACTCCGCAGCCTTGCCAAAGTCTACCAAGTAGCAATAATAAACCCATGGAGTGACACGGCTATTACCTTTAATGCCAGTGATGAACCTAAATTCCGAACAGCCCGAGCACCAGCCGCATTGGTCCTCAGTCCAATAGTGGATGGCTTTCGCCTTACCAAGGTACTCATGGATGGTGGCAGCGGATTGAACCTCATTTACGAGGAAACCCTTCGAAAAATGGAAATAGTGGAGCCGCATTGAGCGAAGCAGCACAACCTTTAGAGGAATAATCCCGATCGGAAGCTTATTTGTCAGGAAAAATCTGCTTGGATGTGGTGTTTGACACGCCGGATAATTACAGGTCCGAGGAGGTCACGTTCCAAGTGGCCCCATTCAGCAGCGGATACCACGCTCTATTAGGGCGAGAGGCATTTACAATTTTTCAAGCTATACCCCATTACACATGAAGCTCAAAATGCCCGGGCCCAACGGAATCATCACTCTTGCTAGTGACCCAGACATAGCACTCCACGCCGAAAATAAGACAGCCGCACTGGCCCTTGAGGCACTATCCGAGGCCCTAGCGGCCAAGGAACTGACTGCGCTGCGCTCCACGGTGAACAGGGACGACGTGATACTCGATAAAAGATCCAAGTCCACCTCCTTTAAACCGGCAGACGAAATAGTCAAATTCCAAGTCCATCCAACAGACCCTACAAAAACGGCATCCATCGGGGCGCAATTAAACCACGATGTAGGCGCGACTACGAGAATTCCTCGCGAAAATTGGGACATTTTGCCTGGCACCCTTCAGACATGCCAGGAATCCCACGCCGGCTGGCCGAGCACAGCCTAAACATCCTAAAAGGATTCAAACCAGTCAAGCAGGCTCTTCGGCGTTTCTCCGAACCTAAGAGACAAGCCATGGAGAGGAGCTAGCCAAACCATCGGAGGCGGATTCATCGAGATATAAAACATCCGGACTGGCTAGCAAACCTGGTGATGGTACCAAAGAAGGACAAATCCTAGCGCCTATGTGTCGATTTCAAGGACCTCAACAAGGCTTGCCCAAAGGATCCCTTCCCCCTCCCCCGCATCGATCAAATTATCGACGCTACCGCAGGACACGATTCATTGTGTTTCCTCGACGCATACTCCGTCTACCATCAAATTAAGATGGCAGAGCCAGACCAAGCCGCAACGACATTCATCACCCCATACGGCCCATTCTGCTTCAACACAATGCCCTTCGGGCTCAAAAACACCGGCGCAACATATCAGCGCATGATTCAGACATGTCTGGCAAACCAGATCGGCAAAATAGTGGAGGCATACGTAGATGACGTGGTCATCAAAACCAAGCATGTCGAAACTCTAGTAGACAACTTGAGGCTCACATTCGATAACCTCCGAACATATGACATCAAGCTTAACCCGGAAAAATGCATTTTCGGCGTACCAGCCGGAAAGCTCTTGGGCTTCATTGTATCCGGTAGAGGAATTGAAGCAAACCGGCCAAGATCCGAGCTCTGTCACAATTGGATATCCCAAAGGACCTCAAACAAATACAAAATTGACGGATCGTGGCGGCTCTAAGCCGCTTTATCTCCCGCTTGGGAGAAAAGGCATTACCCTTTATCGCCTCCTCCAAGCACCGAACACTTTGAGTGGGCCGGATGCCGCCATGGCGGACTCGAAGAAATAAAAGCCATATTGGCAGCGGAGGCTCGCCAGCAGTAACATCCTCAGCCCACGTAATAATGGCAGTCATTGCCCGTGGGCGAGAACCATTCCTAGCCTACCTAACTAGGCAGGAACTTCCCGAGGACCAAAACGAGGCACGCTGCATAGTGCGGTGATCTAAAGCCTATAAAGTCCATGAGGAGAGCTTTATAAGAAAAGCACCACGGAGTCCTTCAAAGGTGTATCTCGAAGAGGAAGGGTGGAATCTTCGGCTGAAATTCATCTTTGGACTCGGCGGGCACCACGCCGCAGCCCGGCCCTTGTAAGCAAGGCCTTACATGCAGGATTTTATTGGCGATGGCGGGCAGATGCTCGGGACTTAGTCCAACGATCGTCGGTTGCCGGATCTTTGCTAACCAAAGCCATATGCCACCCACGCCCTCCAAACTATACCCATCACCTGGCCCTTGGCAGTGCAGGGGCTTGACATGGTTGGACCCCTTAAAGGAGGAACCCACAAGCAAAAATACCTACTGGTCATGGTGGATAAGTTCACCAAATGGATAGAGGCCAGGCCTGTTAAGACGGCCGAATCCGGACCAGTGATAGACTTCATATCCGGGGTCGTACACCGTTACGGCGTCCCCCACAGCATCATCACTGATAACGGCACGAACTTTATGGCCGACGAGGTCAAACTCTGGTGCAAAAACATGGGCATCAAGCTCGACTATGCTTTAGTCTATCACCCACAAACTAACGGTCAAGTCGGCGAGCAAATGGTCTAATCATGGCGGCATCAAACCCAGATTAGTGTGGTCCTCAAGGAATCTAACACGCCTTTGGGTAGAGGAGCTCGACTCCGTACTACTGGGGCTGCGGACCACGCCGAATCGCACTACTGGATACACACCATTCTTTATGGTATACGGCGCAGAGGCGGTTACGCCTGCGACATAATTCATGACTCACCTCGCGTGCGCATGTATACGAAGAAAGATAAGCGAACTCGATCGGCAGGACAGTTGGGCGCCTTGGAGGAGGGCGTGGCGTGGCAAAAGCCGCTCCGCATTCTATCAACAGCAGCTCGAAGATACCAAAAGAGAAATGCGGGCCAAAACTTACAATGTTGGCGAGTCAGTTCTCGCTTTGCCGGACAAGAAAAGGACAAACTCAAGCCCAAATGGGAAGGTCCCTTTATTATTGACCAAGTCTCGGTGGTGGGCGTACCGTCTGCGAGATGCATCGGATAACCGACTCGAGCGAACCCATGGAGCGCAACCCGTCCCCGAAGATTCTACGCCTAGCGCCGGACTCTGTGTTCGTCTCCTTCCTCTGTCTATTTTTTTATACACTAGTTGTCTTATATTTCTCTCCTTCTCCCTCCCTTTCTCTTACAGCCTTTAAGGGCTCGTTGGCGCCTTGTTCAAGCATTACAATTGACGCGCTATCGCGCTCATTATACCAGGGCCTTCTTTAATGAAGCTTATTTATCGGGCTTCATGCCCAACACATGTGTCACACTTCCGCATGTACCTTTTATTCGCCATTATATGCATCAATATGACTTAAGTTTTGGCCAAGCTGGGTTGCTCGGCTCTGTGCTTACCCCTACATTCCCGATTGTTCGCTAGGCGGTAAAGGAGCACCTCTGCGATTATTCTTGCCGGGTCAGCGGATGTGTACCTCGACCGGTGAAGCCGAAAGCTAAGCGTTCTTAAGGGAATATTGGTCGGTGAACTAAAGATGATTTCTCACTTGTTTATTTATCCACCTCAGATGCTTTTCTTTTTACTTGATCAGGACATGCACTTTAGGGCATGCCTCCTAGGGAAAGGAACCCCTAACGGAACTATTCTCCTGGAAGATGTTTCTTACTAACCATGTAATATAACATAACTAGTTGGGCACTTGTCTATTCAAGCACTAATGACCCCTACGCTTTGGTCTCCACGCATGCCCGGTTCTTACATAACCGAGAGGGTATTGGACACACTCCGGACTATTGGGTCCCGAGGTTGAAGCGAAAAGGTCCGCCATGACAAGCGATCTACAATCCGGCTAGAAGTCATTTTACATGTCATCTTAAATTACATAGTCAATTTGGTGGGTATATTCCTCTTCAATACCATCCAACAGGCTGTCTAGTTTGATCTGTTGGGAATATTAATGACCAACTCTACCTAGCCGTACACTAAGCTCACAGGGATCTCCTTCCCATCGGGCCCCACAGGTCCGACCTCGGCCATGTGGTTTGGGTCAGCCTTCGTGTACCGCATCTTCACCATGGCCTAGGCCTCCCTGGCGCCTTGACAGCAGGCCGATATCTTCCATAATCGGAAGCGCCGCCCGCTCCCTCAAGCTTCTCTGCAAGCTCTTCAAGGCCTTCGGGCATGGAGACAGATGGCCACAAGGCCTGGGCGACACCTTTCATCACCTGCCGAACTCGTTCGTGTAGTTGTAAGAGCTCGGGAAGAAGGTCACCCGTAGAACCGGGCATTTCCTCTGCAGGACGACCTGTTAGCATACCTACAGACATAGTCGACTTCCTCGCCGAACTATTTTTCAAAGTTCGTTCAAGCACTTACTAAACATGCCGCGTCGAAGCCGCCGATTCTCCTTAACGGAGTCCCACAGTTGGGCACGAACATCCTTTAGTTCCACGCCCAGCTGGGTGTTGGCATCTTGGAGATCATTCTTCTCCTGCCTCACCTTTGTCAGCATGCTCTCACCAGCCTTTAGCTGGTGTAGGAGTCTTTGCTTCTCGGATCTAATCCGCGCCATCTGCAATTTTATTGTCGGACTTGCATACACGCCGCACTCTACATGATACTTATCAATTGAGGCATATAATACGGAGGGGCCCTTCTTGGGCTCCCTGCTGTGACTAGTGCGGCTGAAGTTGGGCTTTGCACTCTTCCGGCTCACCGGGACGAGGGTATTCTCTTACTGAAGAACTCAGCACAATAAATGATCCTTAAATCAGTTATTCTAACTGTTTCAAGTCTCGGAGCTCTTGATATATATATATAATCATCAAATTTTCTCACCCGTATGTCTTTTACATCTTTGCTCCGTATTACTGGTTAGACCATTTTGAGCGGCACGGAGGTACGCATCTCCTGAGTTGAAGGCATCCAATGCCTCTTGGGAGAAACAAGTGTTGCGAAGAACTGTTCGGCGGCGCCTGTGATTCATGGCACTCTCCACCTCGGAATTGGTGGCGGACAGTCTGTCGCATCCTCTGTCGGAGGGCGTCAAGCGCATGCCTCGTGTTCGCCTCGCTTCGGACTGGCTTTGGAGCCTGGCTGGTGGAGGCGCGATTGGCAACCTCTCCGGATATAGTCCGTCTAGCCCTCTTTTTCCTAAAAAGAGCACGGGCGTTAGTATGCATCGTAAGAATAATACCTCGGAATAAGGCGGGGCACCTTACTACTGCGCCGGTGCCTCGACTCGGACTGCGTGTCTCTTTAGCCTGCCCGCCCTCGCGGTCCCTTGTTGGCTAGTCGCCGCAGGCTCGGCATTCCGCCTTGAGATCCTCCCCTACGAAACACCATTGGTATACGGTGATAAAAAATAAGCACGGACGGATCATCTTCCAAGTATTGGGACTTCGGTCTCGGTTACTTGTGAGGCGGGGAGCAGTCCAGGATAATCGGCTGTAATAGCCACCAAGGCATTGTCGATGCTCAGTTGGTAAAATACCCCATCGATCAGCTCCACGGATATGTCCGGATCCTTTTGGGAGGCCGGATCGAGGGACCGTTCCGGATCCTCCGGTTGTGGAGGAGGGCTGTTTATATCCTTTACGGCATGGCGCAATTCCTGCGTCGAAATCACAAGATGAGATACTTAACCACGGGAATATGGAACGGATGGGCAAAAAGAAGTGTCCGCTTACCCAGTTTGGGGGATTGTGCATAGAAAATCCGCCCTGTGGATTAACGCGGAGAAATTCCTCCTCTTCTCCCTTGTACAATGCGGACAAGATCTTCGTCAGAGCGGCAACCGATTCCGGCCCCTTACGGCCACAGCGGGTGGCATCATCCTCCCCATTGAAATCCCACATGGGGTGGCCTCTATACTGAAGCGGCTGCACCCCCCGCATAATGCATGTGGCCATGACCTCGATCATGGTCAATCCGGAATGAGCTAACAACCTTATTCGGCTCATCAGGTAAAGGACGTCCTTGTCATTTTCCTTCTGAGGGCTCCGTGGACGCCAGCTTAGGCGCTTCTTCAAAGGAGCATTATCGAACTCAGGGAGGCCGATCCGAATAGGGTCCGGCAGGGGGACATCTTCTATATAAAACCATTCTGAAGGCCAGTCTTCGGACGCCTTCTTTGGGGTTCCGGATAGATATCCGGTCCCGGTGATGCACCATAGTTCGGCTCCGCCCACTTGATATATTGACCCCTCCTGAGAATGGGGCACGAGGCAGAACAACTTCTTCCACAGCGCGAAATGAGCCTCACAGCCCAAAAACAGCTCGCAAAGGGCTATGAAGCCCGCGATATGCAATATGGAGGTTGGCGTAAGGTTGTGCAGCTGGAGGCCATAGAACTCCAGCAGCCCCTGGAAAAACGGATGAATTGGAAATCCGAGCCCTCTTATCAAATAAGGGACAAGGCATACCCGCTCTCCTTTTGAGGGATTAGGGATGCTCTCCGCTTGCTCTCCGCCATTATAGGTGGCAAGTCCGGCTCGAACCGGGACCATGTAGGCTGGGGGAAGGAATCCCTTGGCTTGGAGCGCCACTAGCTCGCTGTGTGGGATGGAACATCTCTTCCAATCTCCTGGTTGAGGATTGGGAGGGCGAGAGGAGGAGCTACGACGATCGGCCAAGATGGAATGGATCTCTGTCGGGTGTGCTCTGATGAAAGCTCGTGAAGGGAAGGTGGTGTGATTTGGTTCTAAATCCTCGTCTCTTTAATAGATAGCTCATTTGTGCAGCTAGGGGGGTAAATGTAAAACACCCTGGCTTTTCGCATTCGTTTGACACGTGGAAGATGGCCATTATTGGGCGCGGAAGCCAAGGAGCGCAATATTCACAAGGAGCCGGACACTATTCAACAGGTACACGGAATTTGGAGAAGAACCCGCCTTGCAATGCCGAAGATAATCTGTGCACCGGACTCGCTGTCATTGAAGCCTGGTTCGGGGGCTACTGAGGGAGTCCTGGATTAGGGGGTGTCCGGATGGCCGGACTATAACCTTTGGACAGACTCCTGGACTATGAAGATACAAGATTGAAGACTTCGTCCCGTGTCCGGATGGGACTTTCCTTGGCGTGGAAGGCAAGCTTGGCGATACGGATATGTAGATCTCCTCCCATTGTAACCGACTCTGTGTAACCCTAGCCCTCTTCGATGTCTATATAAACCGGAGGGTTTTAGTCCATAGGATGAACAACAATCAAACCATAGGCTAGCTTCTAGGGTTTAGCCTCTCCGATCTCGTGGTAGATCTACTCTTGTACTACCCATATCATCAATATTAATCAAGCAGGAGTAGGGTTTTACCTCCATCGAGAGGGCCCGAACCTGGGTAAAAACATCGTGTCCCTTGTCTCCTGTTACCATCCGCCTAGACGCACAGTTCGGGACCCCCTACCCGAGATCCGCCGGTTTTGACACCGACAAAGATCCTTCAAGTAAGTTGTCATCGGTGCAAAGCAATAAAAATTGCTCTAAATATGTATGATTGATTGGTGTGGGAGAAATAAGCTTTATACGATCTTGTGATGTGGAAGTAATAAAAGCGACGGACTGCATAATAAAGGTTCATATCACAAGGGGCAATATAAAGTGACATTCTTTCACATTAAGATTTTGTGCATCCAACCATAAAAGCGCATGGCAACCTTTGCTTCCCTCTGCGAAGGGCCTATCTTTTATTATTATCTTCTACCTTATGCAAGATTCATGGTGATCTTCACCTTTCCTTTTTTTACATTTTATCCTTTGGCAAGCACAGTATGTTGGAAGGATCTATATATATATATATATATATATATATATATATATATATATATATATATATATATATATATATATATATATATATATATATATATATATATATATATATATATATATATATATATATATATCTAATTGGATCTAGGGGAGCATGAGTTATTATTGTTGACATTACCCTTGAGGTAAAAGGTTGGGAGGCGAAACTATAAGCCCCTATCTTTCTCTGTGTCCGATTAAAACTCCGTAACCACAAGTATTGCGTGAGTGTTAGCAATTATGAAAGACTAAATGATAGTTGAGTATGTGGACTTGCTATTAAGCTCTGACATAGACTCTTTCTGATGTTATGATAAACTGCAATTGCTTCAATGACTGAGATTATAGTTTGTTGGTTCTCAATAAAGTTTATGATTCGTACTCTGCATTGTGAATGGATTATTACTTGAGCATAAGAAATCACATGACAATATCTATATATGTTGTTGTTATAAGAATAATCATGATGCCTTCATGTCCGTATTTTATTTTTATCGACACCTCTACCTCTAAACATGGGGACATATTTATCGTTATCGGCTTCCGCTTGAGGACAAGCGAGGTCTAAGCTTGGGGGAGTTGATACGTACATTTTGCATCATGCTTTTATATTGATATTTATTGCATTATGGGCTGTTATTACACGTTATGTCACAATACTTATGCCTATTCTCTCTTATTTTACAAGGTTTACATAAGGAGGAGAATGCGGCAATTTGGAATTACAGGCTGGGAAAGGAGCAAATATTAGAGACCTATTCTGCACAACTCCAAAAGTCTGAAACTCCACGAGTCATTTTGGAAATACTAAAAATATTGAGCGGAAGAAGTTCACGGAGGGCCCCACGACCACGAGGGTGGGGCGCGCCTACCCCTCGCGCGCCCCGCCTCGTGGGCCCCTGTTGGCTCTCCGATGGCCATCTTCTGCTATATGAGGTCTTTCGTCGAGGAAAAAATCATAAGCAACCTTTCGGGACGAAACTCCACCGCCACGAGGCGGAACCAATCTAGGGCTCCGGCAGAGCTGTTCTGCCGGGGACGCTTCCCTTCGGGAGGGGAAATCATCGACATCGTCATTGCTACCTCTTAAGCACTACGTTGGATTTCCCCGAAGAGGAGAGGATGATGCAGCAAAGTAGCGTAAGTATTTCCCTCAGTTTTTGAGAACCAAGGTATCAATCCAGTAGGAGGCTACGCACAAGTCCCTCGTACCTGCACAAAACAATAGCTCCTCGCAACCAACGCGATTAGGGGTTGTCAATCCCTTCATGGTCACTTACGAGAGTGAGATCTAATAGAGATGATAAATAATATTTTTGGTATTTTTGGTATAGAGATGCAAAGTGAAAAGTAAAAGGCAAAGTAAAAACAAAGCAAGTATTAAAGTAATGGAGATTGATGTGATGAGAATAGACCCGGGGGCCATAGGTTTCACTAGTGGCTTCTCTCAAGAGCATAAGTATTCTACGGTGGGTGAACAAATTACTGTTGAGCAATTGACAGAATTGAGCATGGTTATGAGAATATCTAGGTATGATCATGTATATAGGCATCACGTCCGAGACAAGTAGACCGACTCCTGCCCGCATCTACTACTATTACTCCACTCATCGACCGATGTCCAGCATGCATCTAGAGTATTAAGTTAAAATCAAAGTAACGCCTTAAGCAAGATGACATGATGTAGAGGGATAAATTCATGCTATATGATTAAAACCCCATCTTGTTATCCTCGATGGCAACAATACAATACGTGCCTTGCTGCCCCTTACATCCTTTGGGAAAGGACACCGCAAGATTGAACCCAAAGCTAAGCACTTCTCCCATTGCAAGAACTACCAATCTAGTTGGCCAAACCAAACGGATAATTCGAAGAGACTTGCAAAGATCATACATAAAATAATTCAGAGGAGATTCAAATATTGTTCGTAGATAATCTTGATCATAAATCCACAATTCATCGATCTCAACAAACACACCGCAAAAAGAAGATTACATCGAATAGATCTCCACGAGATAGGGGGAGAACATTGTATTGAGATCCAAAAAGAGAGAAGAAGTCATCTAGCTACTAGCTATGGACCGAAGGTCTGAAGTAAACTACTCACGCTTCATCGGAGGGCTATGGTGATGATGTAGAAGCCCTCGTGGTGGATGCCCCCCTCGTGAAGCTCCGAACAGGCCCCAAGATGGGATCTCGTGGATACATAAAGTTGCGGCGGTGAATTAGGTTTTGGCTCCTGTTACGATCGTTTGGGAGTGCGTGAGGTATATATAGGAGGAAGAATGCGTCGGTGGAGCAATAGGGGCCCACGAGGCGGGGCGCGCCCTGGGGCGTGCCCCCACCCTCGTGACCGCCTCTGTTACTTCTTGGAGTAGGGTCCAAGTCTCACGGATCACGTTAGGTGAGAAATCACGTTCCCGAAGGTTTAGTTCTGTTTGGACTCCGTTTGATATTCATTTCTTGAAACAACTTGAAATAGGCAAAAAACAGCAATTACAGGCTGGGCCTCCGGTTAATAGGTTAGTCCCAAAAATAATATAGAAGTGGAAAATAAAGCCCAATATAGTCCAAAACAGTAGATAAAGTAGCATGGAGCAATCAAAAATTATAGATACGTTGGAGACGTATCATTCATCACCAACGCTCCTATCATCGGGAGAGGGCAATCTCCATCAACATCTTCACCAGCACCATCTCCTCTCAAAACCCTAGTTCATCTCTTGTATCCAATTCTTGTCCCCAAGTCCGGGATTGGTACTAGTAGGTTGCTAGTAGTGTTGATTACTCCTTGCAGTTGATGCTAGTTGGTTTACTTGCTGAAAGATTATATGTTCAGATCCTTTATGCATATTAATACCCCTCTGATTATGAACATGAATATGCTTTGTGATTAGTTACGTTTGTTCCTGAGGACGTGGGAGAAGTCTTGCTATTGGTAGTCATGTGAATTTGGTATTCGTTCGATATTTTGATAACATGTATGTTGTCTAGCCTCTAGTGGTGTTATGTGAACGTCGACTACATAACACTTCACCATTATTTGGGCCTAGAGGAGGGCATTGGGAAGTAATAAGTAGATGATGGGTTGCTAGAGTGACTGAAGCTTAAACCATAGTTTATCGTTGCTTAAAAGGGCTGATTTGGATCCATATGTTTCATGCTATGGTTAGGTTTACCTTAATACTTTTGTTGTAGTTGCGGATGCTTGCAATAGAGGTTAATCATAAGTGGGATGCTTGTTCAAGTAAGAATAGCACCCAAGCACCGGTCCACCCACATATCAAATTATCAAAGTACTGAACGTGAATCATATGAACGTGATGAAACCTAGCTTGACGATATTCCCATGTGTCCTCGGGAGCGCTTTTCCTTATATAAGAGTTTGTCCAGGCTTGTCCTTTGCTACAAAAAGGATTGGGCCATCTTGCTGCACTTTATTTACTTTTGTTACTTGTTGCTCGTTACAAATTATCTGATCACAAAACTACTCGTTACCACTTATTTCAATACTTGCAGAGAATACCTTGCTGAAAACCGCTTATCATTTCCTTCTGCTCCTCGTTGGGTTCGACACTCTTACTTATCGAAAGGACTATGATAGATCCCCTATACTTGTGGGTCATCAGTTCCCGATGGCCCCCGACTGTTACTTTGTGGCGGAGCGACAGGGCAGGTTGAGACCACCTAGGAGAGAGGTGGGCCTGGCCCTGGTCGGCATCCGTGGTTACTTCACAAGTTGCTATTAGAGCCGACTGCCTGTAGGAATCCCCCTTTCCAACTTCTTGGCCGAAGTCGAGTCTAGTCATTGAAAAAGTTTTTACTAACATAGCTGTGCGGCTTACGGGCCCACGTCGCCATTGGGTGGTATTAGGATCTTTTATTCCTCGTCTATACTCTGGGACTCTGATCTCTCTTCTATTCGGGTTAAATAATTTTACAAAATCTGACTTTAGGTTCTCGTAACTACTTCCTCCCGGAGAGCCCCTTCATTCCAGATGATGGCTTGATTCAACCGTAGACCTCGAAGATACTCTCGATGTTATCCCGATAACTTGTGCTCATGCTTGTGCAATTCCCTACCACCGAAATATCCCTATGGATAATTGCATACACTTGCCGTTCTTACTTTTATTCCCAGTTGATCTTGTTATAACAAGATACCCTGAAATCCCCTCTATTGTTCCTACTGCCTTGCAATTCCTTGCCACCTGAATACCCCTACGGATAATTTCTCGCCTCTATCGAGTATCCGCTCATCCCCAGTTGTTCAGGTGTTTCACAATTGTCTTCGAAATACTATTCGATCCTCCAAAATTCCTCAGTAGCTTATTGTTCTGCAATACTTGTTTGCTTGCATTATGGATGCTTTCCATATGTCTGGCAATATTTGTTAGTATCCTTAGACACCGTGATTTTGATCCTATTGATTCAACATGAGTGCGAATGCACGCAATCATCAGTTGATCCTTTTAAATTATCTTTCCGGCTCAGACTGAGCTGGTTCTCAACCAATCCAATTGTTGTTGATTGTACCCCTAAGGCTATTCAACTTATCCATCCCTAATCAGAACAATGCTTCTGATCCCTTGATTTGAAAATCACAATTCCTTTGCATTTGAGCTCTGGATTAGTCAGTTGTTTCTATAATCCAATGCCTTTGCATTATTACTTCCTCTGGTTGTGTGCCTATGCTCACATCAGCTCTGTTATGGACCGGCAGATCCTTTAATGGATTTTATCCGACAGTGTCCTTCATATCCAATAACCTTGTGAGCCTTCCCTCGGATACATAATGCCTTTGGTAAATTGTATCCTCTACTTTCTCAACCTTGCTCTGCTTTCGAGCTGGTGATATTTACTCTTGAAGCTTGTGGTATATGTTTCTAAGATACCCTGATGGGTTGAATCTATGCCTTTTCTAAACCGTGTGAACCCGAAAGTTTTCACGAGTCGTACTCTTCTGGTGCTTCGCTAGATAAAATTTCAACACTACAACTTCTTCGAAAATGTGAAGTGAATGAAAGGTTATGCATTGGAGAAGTGGGGGTCGACCTTGAACTTTGTGTTCATGCCCATGGACCCGATGTGGAACTTATCATAAAAGCTTCTTGTAATAATAACTATTTCCTTGATATGATATCATTTGGTATCTATGTATTGATCCTTTGCAATCGCGGTCCTGGCCACATTTTCTCCTTGATTCCATTTCTCAGACAAGTTAAAGCACTTGTCTTCTGTTGATCGATACATATCCGCAACCTCTGTTTTGATCTTCCTCGAGTATTAACCTCTAGTATCTCGAGAACTGTGTTGCTTCCTGCGAGTCTTCATCTAGTATTGCTTCTCACTGATCTCAGATTTCCCCCAGGTTCTGAGTTATTAGTCACTCGAGAACACCGATAAGTGAATCGATTCCGCACTCTGATTCAATAACTCTAAGTAGTTCTAGTTACTTACGAGTTTAATAATCCTTCAAGTCATCTCCAAGCCTTATCGGCTATATCATTATCGTGCAAACTTTTAACTGTGCTACCTGGTCCTTCTTCCCGGAACACAATTTTCGATGATGAGCTAAGCTTACGTCGATTTTCTTCATCATATCATTTCTCCTTAAACCACAAGCTTGGTTTCGAGTTTGTGTCGTACCCGTGGTTCCAATTACATTTCGCTTCATCATTCCTTTGACTTGATGTCATCGTTGATCGATTACATCTTCATGAAACCTCTCGACAAATGTGTCATGATCATCATAAACATTCTGAGCTCTTCCAAGATATCTATCGAATTCTTGATGAGAAATACCATCCTTTCCCTCGATGATTTGTGTTATCATCGACCACTTTTTTGCCTTCCGTTCAACACAAACTTGTTCGTGTTTCTTGATATACCTTGAGATCCTTACTATCCAGCATTTGTTCTTTACCTTGGAGTATTACCATCTTTTATGTCAAGAAGGTCGTGAGAATTTCACCACCTCTTAAGAATTCTTGATACAGGTGATACTTATAACCATCACCATTCCTTCTTGGTCCCCGCGTTGTTTCTAACCAGAATACCGGCAAATGGACTGAGAGGTGTAAATTTCAAAACCTATAGCAACCCTATTGCTTTGAAGTTAATGGTCGATAGTTTCATTCTAAGTCTATTTCTTATTGGATCATCATTCAAACATTGATCGTGCTACCTAGTCCAGATTTCCGGGTGCACCCTTCTGTCATTGTTAAATTGTGTATGTTTTCCTCAAGCATATCTCATTATACCATTTGATATGACTAATGCTATCTCCTTGTTCACATAATTGTGGAAATCCATCTTTTTGGAAATCCCAATGAATTGTCGCTGTGTCCATCTGCCACCTCCTCATCCTCTCCATGGATTACTGATGAACTCTTGCTTCGGAACTTGCTTCTATACTTCCCGAGAATCTTATAATGACATCTCGTCGATTTTTGCTGCACCTCTTCTCAAGCATCCTAAGTCTGAGGTATCCTGACACCAATCAGATCTGAATCTTTCCTTTCCATTGTTCTGTTTAATTTGATAATCATCTATTCCTATCCATTGTTTGGTTTAACCTTCCTTGTGATCTATATGACCTAAGCACTAATATTCTCCTGCTTATGTAAACACCTCGTTGTACCATTTTGTCAGCAATATCCTGTTACTATTGTTGATGACATTCCGGTAGCCACCGATGGACGAGAACTTTGCCTATTGGTCCGCCTCGTTCAACGTGCAGGAAAATGGTTCTCTTCGTCCCCCGCCCTTGGTACCGATGTTGTTGCCGACATGACCGACAGACTATCCTCTGACATGCCTTGCTTACATGATCATGCAAGATGTCATCGACCTTCCTACTTTTAACCACATGGTGGGCCCATAACCCACAGTTCCACAGGATCGAAACCTGACTCTCCAGCACACCTTGTTGACAAAGTTATCCCTTGCTCTTGGTTTCGTAGGTAATTCGCGAGCCACCCTCCTAGTGCTCCATTCTGGTATCAGACGCAATACTTACTCTCGCTGCTCTGAACCCCTTTCTCACTCTGGTTCAGACTTTGAGCAGCTATCTATCCGCTTGGACCCTCTCATTGTACCTTCGTACCTTACTCTCGATGTATTTTATATGTTCAACTCAAGAGATAATCTTATGCTCACTCATGGGTTAACCCAAAATTGTTTCCCTCATAAGCATTCGGCCGTGGCAAAGCTGCCTACCTATTAAATGAGCACGTTGGAGTTCCCGAAGAAAAGGACGACTTCACCATGATGACCTGAAGCAGAGAAATGAAGACGTCAATGTAAGGGATCGACCTCTTAAGAAGAGCATCCAAGACCAAGAAGATTCGTTAGATTTTCGTAACCAGATCTTTCCCCCTTGCTCTACCTCTTAAATCTCGGGACGAGATTTCTTGTAGTGGAGGAGAATTGTGACGCCCGGATAATTAAGCTACAGTAACCCTCTACTAATGTTGCCACGTCCTCCCGATTACTGTTGCTAATCTCGCAAAGATTCAAATCCTGTTCGAATTCAAATTTAAAATAAAGTTAAACAATAAAACTTTTCAAACATTAAAACTAAAATGTTCTAAATGTGAAAAATAAATTCATGAGTAATAATGTTGGAGAAACCAACATTTCTTATAATATTTCAATGCACTAAAACAACCAAAACAGAGGACATAATAATTAATTTAATGCCTTTTATAAAGTTACATTGATATAACTAATTTAGTAGTGTGCCAAAATAATTGTGGCAGTAGACTAATTAGTAATACTAATTTAGTTGCTCACTTCGTATTTTATAAAACAAAAATTAAATGAAACTTTAAAAGAAAACAGTAAAAGAAAACAGTAAAAGAAAAATTTAGAAAATCACAATACAAAAAAAAGAGAACACCCCCTCCCCCTCACTGGGCTTTGGCCCAGCACGCCACCAGGCCGCCTGGCCGGCCCACTCCCACACCCTCCTGGCCTATGCCCGGCTCCCCCGACCTAACCCTAACCCACCGCACTCCCCCTCTCCAAAATATCTTCCCCCCTCTTCCCCGATTGGATCGGGATCGAGGGAGGAGACCGCCGACACCGATGCCCGAATCGTCCATCGCCTTGAGACCCCTCGCCGGCCTGCATCCGCTCCGCTGTGTCGTCCCCGTCCCCCACCACGACCCTCGCTGCCCTTGCCCTACAATCCCCCTGTGAGGCCCCCTCCTCCTCTCTCCCCCACACGCGTCCGCACCGGCCGCGCTCACCCTGACCACCCAGCGTCCCCCCCCTCACGCGCCCGCAATCGCCTGCCGCCAAGCCCGCCTTTGCTTTTCCCAGCTTCGCCAGCTTGCCTTGGCGTTGCCCGTCTTGCAGCCCCCTGCGCCGCGCCCTGCGCCCGCCGACGCCGTGGGGTCTGCTGCTCAGCTCCGTGCGCCGTCACCTGCCTTGCCTCGCGCCCTCACCTCGTCTTCCTCACTGCACGCCGTCCTCCGCCCCCCTGCAGCTGCTGCACAGCTGCTGGCGCCGCTTATCACGCCTGACCACAGCGTGTCTGTAGCGCCGCCCTGCTCCTCTCGCTCGCGCCCCCCCCACGCCACCTGTTTCTCCACGCCGCTGCACTCGCCGCCACGTCCTGCACCCCCCCTCCCCCTGCGCCGTGATACGTCCATTTTGCATCATGCTTTTATATTGATATTTATTGCATTATGGGTTGTTATTACACGTTATGTCACAATACTTATGCATATTCTCTCTTATTTTACAAGGTTTACATAAGGAGGAGAATGGCGGCTGGAATTCTGGGCTGGAAAAGGAGCAAATATTAGAGACCTATTCTACACAGCTCCAAAAGTCCTAAAACTCCACGAAAGTCATTTTGGGAAATAAAAAAAAATATCAAGCGGAAGAAGTTCACCAGAGGGGGGGCCACCTGTCCACGAGGGTGGGGGCGCGCCCTACCCCCTGGGTGCGCCCCCCTACCTCGTGGGCCCCCTGTTGGTCCTCCGATGCCCATCTTCTGCTATATGAGGTCTTTCGTCGAGGAAAAATTGATAAGCAACCTTTCGGGACGAAACTCCGCCGCCACGAGGCGGAACCTTTGGAACCAATCTAGGGCTCCGTGAGCTGTTCTGCTGGGACACTTCCCTCCGGGAGGAAATCATCGCCATCGTCATCACCTGCGCTCCTCTCATCGGGAGAGGGCAATCTCCATCAACATCTTCGCCAGCACCATCTCCTCTCAAAACCCTAGTTCATCTCTTGTACCCAATTTTTGTCTCCAAGTCCGGGATTGGTACTAGTAGGTTGCTAGTAGTGTTGATTACTCCTTGTAGTTGATGCTCGTTGGTTTATTTTGTGGAAGATCATATGTTCATATCCTTTATGCATATTAATACCCCTGTGATTATGAACATGAATATGATTTGTGTGTAGTTACGTTTGTTCCTGAGGACACGGGAGAAGTCTTGCTATTAGTAGTCATGTGAATTTGGTATTCGTTTGATATTTTGATGAGATGTATGTTGTCTAGCCTCTAGTGGTGTTATGTGAACGTCGACTACATAACACTTCACCATTATTTGGGCCTAGAGGAAGGCATTGGGAAGTAATAAGTAGATGATGGGTTGCTAGAGTGACAAAAGCTTAAACCCTCGTTTATCGTTGTAGCCGTGAGGGCTGATTTGGATCCACATGTTTCATGCTAGGGTTAGGTTTACCTTAATACTTTTGTTGTAGTTGCGGATGCTTGCAATAGAGGTTAATCATAAGTCGGATGCTTGTTCAAGTAAGAACAACACCCAAGCACCGGTCCACCCACATATCAAATTATCAAAGTACGAACGCGAATCATATGAGCGTGATGAAAACTAGCTTGACGATATTCCCATGTGTCCTCGGGGCGCTTTTCCTATTATAAGAGTTTGTCGGGCTTGTCCTTTGCTACAAAAGGATTGGGCCACCTTGCTGCACTTTATTTACTTTTGTTACTTGTTGCTCGTTAGCAATTATCTTATCACAAAACTATCTGTTACCACTTATTTGATGCTTGCAGAGAATACCTTCTGAAAACCGCTTATCATTTCATACGCTCCTCGTTGGGTTCGACACTCGACTTATCGAAAGGACTATGATAGATCCCCTATACTTGTGGGTCATCATGCACGACTCCGCACCCCGCCCCCACGCCCTGCTCCCCTATGCCCGCGTCTCGCCGGCCTCGCCCTTTGCCCGTCGGCCTCCGCCCATTCTTGCGCTCACCACCGCCGCCACCTTTGCCACCCCCCGCCAAGATTGCTCGGCCGGTGGCGCCCGGCCAAACCTCGGCTGGCGCCCTACCGCTCCCACCGTCCGTGAAGCGCTGGACCGTCTCGGCGCCAGCGCCACGCCCGTTCGGGCGGTGCCCGCGCTCGCACCGCCATGTGCCCGTTAGGCCCTTGGGGCCACAGACATGTGGGGCCCGGCCCTAGAACGTAATTAAAAATAAAAAAATAAAAAAATAAAAATTAATTAATTAAAGAAATAATTAACTCAATTAATATTGATTAATTAAGTTAAACAACTAATTAAACTAATTACACATTAGTTACCTAATTAACCTGATTAGTTAATTAGTTAATTAAGTAGTCAATGACAGTGGGGCCCACCCCTAACTAATCCTGATTAGGTTAATTAATGTGTTTAATTAAAATGTGTCACTAACAGGTGGGACCCACACGTCAGTTTGACCAGTCAACACCCCTGTTGACTGCTGACGTCATGCTGACGTCAGCAAACACTATTCTGGATAATGTTGATTAAATTAATTAAATAAATCCTAAAAATGATTTAAATCTTTTAAAAGTAATATAAAATACACCATAGCTCGGATGGAAAAACTTTGTACATGAAAGTTGCTCAGAACGACGAGACGAATCCGGATATGCAGCCCGTTCGTCCGCCACGCATCCCTAGCTTAGCGAACACGCAACTTTCCCCTCCGTTTCATCTGTCCGAAAACGCGAAACACCTCCCGGATGTTTCCCCCCTTCATCGGTCTCACCTCATACAGCGTTAGGGCACACCTAGCACCGCTACTTGACATGTCATGCATCGTCACGCTTATGTTTGCATTATATTTATTGTTTCTTCCCCTCTTCTCTCGTTAGACACGAGATCGGCCTTGTTGCTACCGAAGACGACTACGGTGTTGGCGACCCCTCCAAATCTTGCGAGCTTCCGGGCAAGCCCCCCTTTGATCACCGGATATCGCCTATCTTCTCTATCTGCTTGCATTAGAAGAGTGTAGCATATTCTTGCTTTGGTTAATCCTATTCTGCTGCATAGCTGTCATTGTTACTCTGATTGTTACCCTTACCGCTATCCTCTCGCTTAGTATAGGATGCTAGTGTTCCATCGGTGGTCCTACACTCTTGTCCGTCTGCGCCATGCTATACTCTTTGGGCGTGATCACTTGGGAGGTGATCACGGGCATATCTATATACTATATAATGTTACATTACTTATGATCTGTTAGGAGATGAAATTTGAAGGGCAGGTGGCTCCATCCGGTAGAGGTGGGCTGGGTTCCCGATGGCCCCGATCGTTACTTTAATGGCGGAGGCGGCAGGGCAGGTTGAGACCACCTAGGAGAGAGGTGGACCTGGCCCTGGTCGGCGTCCGTCGTTACTTCATAATAACACGCTTAACGAGATCTTGGTATTTGATCTGAGTCTGGCCACTGGCATATACGCACTAACCAACTGCGTGGGAACAGTTATGGGCACTCGACGTCGTGGTATCAGCCGAAGCCTTCGTGACATCAGCGACTGAGCGGCGCGCGCCGGATTGGACTGGAGCGCTGCTAGGCTAGGTCGCTTCGGCGCGTTCATAGCGTGCAGGTGAGCAGCGGCGATGGGCCCTGACCCCTAACGCGCATAGGATTTAGACCGGTGTCTTTGAGCTCTGTTGTGCCTAGGTAGGGCTGCGGCGTGTTGATCTTCCGAGGCGGGCATGACCCAGAAAGTGTGTCCGGCCAAATGGGATCGGCGTGTTGGGTTATGTGGTGCACCCTGCAGGGAAGTTTATCTATTCGAATAGCCGTGTCCCTCGGTAAAAGGACGACCCGGAGTTGTACCTTGACCTTATGACAACTAGAACCGGATACTTAATAAAACACACCCTTTCAAGTGCCAGATACAACCCAATGATCACTCTCTCACAGGGCGACAAGGAGGGGATCACCGGGTAGGATTATGCTATACGATGCTACTTGGTGAACTTACCATCTACTCTCTTCTACATGCTGCAAGATGGAGGCTGCCAGAAGCGTAGTCTTCGACAGGACTAGCTACCCCCTCTTATTACGGCATTCGCATTCGGTCCACCGATATTGCCCTTTACACGAATACCCATGCATATGTAGCATAGATCCTTGCTTGCAGTACTTTGGATGAGTACTCACGGTTGCTTTTCCCCCTCTTTTCCCCTTTCCTTTCCTCTCGGTTGTCGCAACCAGATCTTGGAGCCAGGGCGAGCGCCACCGTCGGCGGCGACTCCTACTACTGGAGGTGCCTACTACTACGTGCAGGCCGCTGACGATGACCAGGAGTAGTTTAGGAGGATCCCAGGCAGGAGGCATGCGCCTCTTTCAATCTGTATCCCAGTTTGTGCTAGCCTTCTTAAGGCAAACTTGTTTAACTTATGTATGTACTCAGAATTGTTGCTTCCGTTGACTCGTCTATGATCGAGCACTTGTATTCGAGCCCTCGAGGCCCCTGGCTTGTATTATGATGCTTGTATGACTTATTTTATTTTTAGAGTTGTGTTGTGATATCTTCCCGTGAGTCCCTGATCTTGATCGTACACGTTTGCGTGTATGATTAGTGTACGATTGAATCGGGGGCGTCACAAAGCGCTTCACTCCCGACAATGGCGCCAGAAAAGAGTCTTGATGACCCACAAGTATAGGGCACCAATCGTGGTCTATTCGATAAATAAGAATGTCGAACCCAACGAGGAGCAGAAGGAAATGACAAGCGGTTTTCAGCAAGGTATTCTCTGCAAGCACTGAAATTATCGGTAACAAATAGTTTGGTAGCAAGGTAATTCGTAACGGGTAACAAGTGACAAGTGTGAAAAAGGTGCAGAAAGGTGGCCCGATCCTTTTTATAGCAAAGGACAAGCCTGGACGAACTCTTATATAAAGCAAAGTGCTCCCGAGGACACATGGGAATTATCGTCAAGTTAGTTTTCATCATGATCATATGATTCACGTTCGCTACTTTGGTAATTTGATATGTGGGTGGACCGTTGCTTGGGTGTTGTCCTTACTTGGACAAGCCTGCCACTTATGATTAACCCCTCTCACAAGCATCTGCAACTGCAAAAGAAGTATTAAGATAAACCTAACCATAACATTAAACATGTGGATCCAAAACAGCCCCTTATGAAGCAACGCATAAACTAGGGTTTAACCTTCTTTCACTCTAGCAACCCATCATCTACTTGCTACCTCCCAATGCCTTTCCCTAGGCCCAAATCATGGTGAAGTGTCAGTCAACGTTCACATAACACCACTAGAGGAAGGACAACATACATCTCATCAAAATATCAAACGAATACCAAATTCACATGACTACTTATAAGACTTCTCCCATGTCCTCAGGAACAAAAGTAACTACTCACAAAGCATGTTCATGTTCATGATCAGAGGGGTATTGAATATCATTAAGGATTTGAACATACAATTTTCCACCAAATAAACCAACTAGCATCAACTACAAGGAGTAATCAACACTAGTAGCAACCCGCAGATACCAGTCTGAGGTTTTGAGACAAAAATTGAATGCAAGAGGTGAACTAGGGTTGAGGATGAGATGGTGTTGGTGAAGACGTTGATGAAGATTGGTCCTCTCACGATGAGAGGATCATTGGTGATGACGATGGCTTAGATTTCCCACTCCAGGAAGGAGGTTTCCCCGGCGGAATCGTTCCGTCGGAGCCCTACATTGCTTCTGCCAAGGTTCCCCCTCGAGACGGTGGTGCTTCGTCCCGAAAGCCTTCTCTTAATTTTTGCTAGGTCAAAACACTTCATCTAGCAGAAGATGGGCACCGGAGGCTGGCCAGGGGGCCCACAAGCTCAGGGGGCGCGCCCCCAAGCTTGTGGCCACCTAGTGGGTCCCCTTCTGTTATTTCTTCACCCAATATTTTTTATATATTCCAAAATAATTCTCCGTAAAATTTTAGGACATTTGGAGTTGTGTAGAAAAGGGGTCTCATATCTGCTCCTTTCCGGTCCAGATTCCAGCTACTGACATTCTCCCTCCTCATATAAATCTTGCAAAATAAGATAGAAAAGGCATAAAAATTGCATCATAAAGTGTAATAATGGTCTATAATGCAATAAATATCAACATAAAAACATGATGCAAAATGGACGTATTACCTATGTATGATCATTGCCTTGGATATCGTCACGATTATTTGATGTTTTATCAATTGCCCAACAGTGATTTATTTACCCACTGTATGTTATTTTCTCGAGAGAAGCCTCTAGTGAAAACTATGCCTCCCAGGTCTATCTTTTATCATATATTAAAACTAAAAATACCTTGCTACAATTTTCTTTTATTTATTTTATTTTATATTTTTGTCAGATCTATCAATCGAAAACTATACAATTTAATCGTTCATAACCGTTGAGGGATTGACAACCCCTTTACGCGTTGGGTTGCAAGTATTTGTTGTTTGTGTGCAGGTGTTGTTTACATAGTGTTGCTTGGTTCTCCTAGTGGATTGATAACCTTGGTTTCATAACTGAGAGAAATAATTATCTCTACTGTATTGCATCATCCTCTCCTCTTCGAGGAAATCCCAACGCAGCTCACAAGTAGCAGTCATCAGGTCATCGCGGGGATGGGGATGGGAGTCCAATACGGCAATAACCGCCTGGGTAATACCCATTGCCAGCGTGGGTTGTGCTAGCTTGTGCACATACATATTGGAGAGCAAGCTTCCTTGTGGTGTGGTGTATCTCGTCATAAAGTTATCTCAATGAGAGTACATCAGCAAGTGATATAGGTGGGGTCCCGATCTTTCTATGAGATGATAACTATCGATTTGGTGGAGTCGACTTTGACGATCCGACTACAAACGTGCACGACGTTGCGCCTTAGCAATCGCTAAACCAATCTCCTGAGGTTACTGACAATGCCGGAAGCACGGTCAGCCTGACCACAAATGTCTATTCCTGCAAGCAATCGAAGAATGAGCAAGAATATGATAAAGCAATCTGAATATTGAGAATATATATGAAGTATTGATAATAGTGGGGATCCATAAGCGGTCTTGGTCTGGTCGTTGGACACAAACGAAGTACACGAAGTTGCAATGGCTAACTTTTAACTAAACAAATCCCAAGGAAAAAGCTACTAGATGGATATACTTATATAGGAGCAAGGGGTGGCGGCCAAGGAGGTGGAAGGACGTCCCAAGGCAGCCTAAAACTAACCATAGGTCATACAAGGCTCATGGGCCCAAGTGGAGGTGATGCAACACCTTTGGACTTGTTGTTTGACTCAGATTCTGCTGCAACGTCAGATTGTTTCATCGATATCTCAATGCTCCATACGAATTTGAAGGTGAATCCAATTGGGTTGGAAATAGCATGAAATCTACTTTCCAACAAAAAAAGAATCACCCAATTCAGAGTCCGTATGAAAAAGTTGTTGGCGTTTTGAGTTAGGTATGTCTGTGCAGTCCGAATCTGAATCCAGAACGTGAGAGACTTGGACTCTATCTTCTCTTGACCCAAAAGTGACGTGAGAGGACTTTTTGAACAGAACATAAACTTCTCCTTTTCCCTTATCTTCATATGTGGATTGTACAAATGTCCCATACACCTGCAATTAGACAAAACACAAAAGTGTGTGAAGTATTTTTGTTTCGGATAACATAAATAGATTATTGAATAGTTTGCACTAGAAATTACCTGATAATACATCAATTTTGGATCATGCTTTTATATTGATATTTATTGCATTATGGGCTATTATTACACGTTATGTTACAATACTTATGCCTATTCTCTCTTATTTTACAAGGTTTACATGAAGAGGGAGAATGTCGGCAGCTGGAATTCTGGACTGGAAAAGGAGCAAATATTAGAGACCTATTCTGCACAACTCCAAAAGTCCTGCAACTTCACGGAAGTCATTTTTGGAATTAATAAAAAATATTGAGCGGAGAAAATACCATAGGGAGGCCACACCCTGGCCATGAGGGTGGGAGGCATGCCCTACCCCCCTGGGCGCGCCCCCTGCCTCGTGGGCCCCCTGGTGGCCCTCTGATGCCCATCTTCTGCTATATGAGGTCTTTCGTCTGAGAAAAAAATCATAAGAAAGCTTTCGGGAAGAAACTCCGCCGCCACGAGGCGGAACCAATCTAGGGCTCCGGCAGAGCTGTTCTGTCGAGGAAACTTCCCTCCGGGAGGGAGAAATCGCCGCCATCGTCATCACCAACGATCCTCTCATTGGGAGGGGGTCAATCTCCATCAACATCTTCACCAGCACCGTCTCCTCTTAAACCCTAGTTCATCTCTTGTATCCAATCTTTGTTCCAAAGCCTCAGATTGGTACCTGTGGGTTGCTAGTAGTGTTGATTACTCCTTGTAGTTGATGCTAGTTGGTTTATTTGGTGGAAGATCATATGTTCAGATCCATTATGCATATTAATACCCCTCTGATTATGAACATGAACATGATTTGTGAGTAGTTACGTTTGTTCCTGAGGACATGGGAGAAGTCTTGCTATAAGTAGTCATGTGAATTTGGTATTCGTTCGATATTTTGATGAGATGTATGTTGTCTTTCCTCTAGTGCTATGTGAACGTCGACTACATGACACTTCACCATAGCTTGGACCTAGAGGAAGGCATTGGGAAGTAATAAGTAGATGATGGGTTGCTAGAGTGACAGAAGCTTAAACCCTAGTTTATGAGTTGCTTCGTAAGGGGCTGATTTGGATCCATATGTTTCACGCTATGGTTAGGTTTACCTTAATACTTCTTTTGTAGCTGCGGATGCTTGCAATATAGGTTAATCATAAGTGGGATGCTTGTCCAATAAAGGACAACACCCAAGCACCGGTCCACCCACATACCAAATTATCAAAGTAACGAACGCGAATCATATGAGCGTGATGAAAACTAGCTTGACGATAATTCCCATGTGTCCTCGGGAGCACTTTTCTCTATTTAAGAGTTTGTCCAGGTTTGTCCTTTGCTACAAAAAGGATTGGACCACCTTTCTGCACTTTATTTACTTTTGTTACTTGTTACCCGTTACAAATTACCTTATCACAAACCTATCTGTTACCGATATTTTAAGTGCTTGCAGAGAATACCTTACTGAAAACCGCTTATCATTTCCTTCTGCTCCTCGTTGGGTTCGACACTCTTACTTATCGAAAGGACTACGATAGATCCCCTATACTTGTGGGTCATCACCTGACAAATATGCATGTATGCAATATTTTTGGTCGTATCCAAGGTAGTCATGTCCTCATCATCCTCCCCTTCTTGAAAACAAAGCCATCCTCGGCGTTGCTTAATCTGAAATGTGGCTAACAAAAGAGACAAGGTGTACATATTGTATATGTATATGTCGTCCATTTTTACTTCCCTTGATTTTTGCACATATGACACATGTATACATGAGTAACTTTCATAAATCATAAAATATGAAGCCAAAATATTATCATAAGTAGAAGGCATGAAAATATTGCAACTCAGTTTGCACATATAAGTGAAGCTTTTATTCATATCAAAAGATTGACAATACTCATCATTAAACCATCCCAACATTGGTGAATAAACCTTACGTGCATCAAATTTACATGCTACAACATGCTTAAATAAGAAAACATGCAATAAGTCATTTGACACAGAATGATCACCAAGATTAGAGGTCATATAAAAATGATTAAACATTGGCACAATTATGTTAAAATGTATTTGATCCAAATCTGATTTATTTCCTGATTCACATGGTTCTTTGACATCAACACTTAATTCAATGGGCGCACACAAAATTGTTGGTATTTCAATTGTTTGATCACATGATGCATTCATGACAATAACATAATTTTTCTCAAGAATGGCACCGACTCAATCTTTCGAAGAAAAAATAATCACTCAAATCCGAGTTGATATGAGGAGTCAAAAATTCTAAAAGTGGCTTGAAAAACTGGAAAAAACTGTGTTCGCAAACTTTCGAGGGCAAAAAGACCTATTTAGAAGCCGATTTTGAGGCGCCAAAAATTGAACTAGCTTTTAAAACTATTTAGATGCGGCTCGTCGCTAGCTTTCGTTTGAGTACTCGCGGAGCAAAAACAGACTTCGTACGAGGAAGTTATGTCTGTTTTACTGAACAATGCACAAAACAGATTCCAATCCGAATTCAACTACGAGATTTAGTCTAGATAGATCCGAATTTTGTTTTTTTTCTTCTCTCTTTTTTCCTCACACTTTTATTTTCTTTTTCTTTCACTCCTTTTTTTGACTCTTTTTGACTTTTTTTCTCTCTCTTTTTTTTCTCTCTCCCTCTTTCCAAAGCAAAATAGATAAGATGCTGATTGGATCAAGCGAAGATGTGAACGACCTCAACTATGATGAAGACAATGAACAGTGGGTAGCACGTGGTGGAAATTGATGGATGGGATGGTGGACGTGCTACCCACGTGTGAAGCCTATTTGGTGGAGATGATAACTATCGATGAGATGAGATGATAACTATCGATTTGGTGGAGTCGACTTTGACGATCCTACTACAAACGTGCACGATGTTGCGCCTTAGCAATCGCTAAACCAATCCCCTGAAGTTACTGACGATGTCGGAAGCATGGTCAGCCTGACCACGAAGGTCTATTCCTGCAAGCAATCGAAGAACGAGCAAGAATATGATAAAACAATCTGAATATTGCGAATATATATGAAGTATTGATAATTGTGGGGATCCGTAAGCGGTCTTGGTCTGGCCGTTGGACACAAACGAAGTACACGAAGTTGCAATGGCTAACTTGTAACTAAACAAATCCCAAGGAAAAAAGCTACTAGATGGATCTACTTATATAGGAGCAAGGGGTGGCGGCCAAGGAGGTGGAAGGACGTCCCAAGGCAGCCTAAAACTAACCCTAGGTCGTACAAGGCTCATCGGTCCAAGTGGAGGTGATGCAACACCTTTGGACTTGTTGTTTGACTCGGATTCTGCTGCAATGTCAGATTGTTTCATCGATATCTCAATGCTCCATACTAATTTGAATGTGAATCCAATTGGGTTGGAAAGAGCATGAAATCTAATTTCCAACAAAAAAAGAATCACCCAATTCGGAGTCCGTATGAAAAAGTTGTTTGCGTTTTGAGTTAGGTATGTCTGTGCAGTCTGAATCTGAATCCAGAACGTGAGAGACTTGGAATCTATCTTCTCTTGGCCCAAAAGTGACGTGAGAGGACTTTTTGAATAGAACATAAACTTCTTTTCCTTTATCTTCATATGTGGATTGTACAAATGTCCCATACACCTGCAATTAGACAAAACACAAAAGTGTGTGAAGTATTTTTGTTCTGGATAACATAAATAGATTATTGAATAGTTTGTACTAGAAATCACCTGACAAATATGCATGTATGCAATATTTTTCGTCATATCCAAGGTAGTCATGTCCTCATCAGGAAGGTTCTTCATCGGCAAGCTTCGTTAATCGTTGTCATGGGTCTCCATCGCCACAAAGTAATCGGTGTTGGGACTGGGCCAACATTCTCCCCATATGCAGATGAATCTTAGAAATAGCATCCCAAAGGTTGAGGGCTTGGACAAAGAACCAGATCAAAATAGGCTTAACAATGTCTCTAATCCATCTACCATTCATCGACGCCTCTTCCGGTGGTGTCTTCAACAATGTGTACATAGACCCGTTTATTTTTTCAGAAGAAACAATTTCTCCCATCTCCCAGAATAACTTTGGTTGCGATATCGAAGATCTCTCTCTCTCTCTCTCTCTCTCTCTCTCTCTCTCTCTCTCTTGATCTATAACCAGGTTGGCTAAGAAAGTTCAGCCACTCCCATCAGAAGCACGTAGGATCCAAGACCAGCGGAGGATTAAGCGGAATTCATGATCGCAAATTGATGAAACCTAAGCCGCCTTGTGATTGGCCTGCACACCATTTTCCAATTGACAAGGCAGCGCCCACTGAGGGAGTCCTGGGTTAGGGGGTGTCCGGATAGCCAAACTATCATCTTTGGCCGGACTCCTGGACTATGAAGATACAAGATTGAAGACAAGCTTGGCGATACGGATATGTAGATCTCCTTGTCCCGTGTCCGGATGGGACTTCGTCCCGTGTCCGGATGGGACTTTCCTTGGCGTGGAAGGCAAGCTTGGCGATACGGATATGTAGATCTCCTACCATTGTAACCGACTCTCTGTAACCCTAACCCTCTTCGGTGTCTATATAAACCGGAGGGTTTTAGTCCGTAGGACGAACAACAATCATACCATAGGCTAGCTTCTAGGGTTTAGCCTCTCTGATCTCGTGGTAGATCTACTCTTGTACTACCCATATCATCAATATTAATCAAGCGGGAGTAGGGTTTTACCTCCATCGAGAGGGCCCAAACCTGGGTAAAAACATCGTGTCCCTTGTCTCCTGTTACCATCCGCCTAGGCGCACAGTTCGGGACCCCTAACCGAGATCCGCGGTTTGACACCGACATTGGTGCTTTCATTGAGAGTTCCTCTATGTCGTCATCTTTAGGCCCGATGGCTCCTCCGATCATCAACAACGACGCGGTCCAGGTGAGACTTTTCTCCTGGAAAGATCTTCAGATTCGCTGCTTTGCATCTGCGGGCAATTCGCTAGGCCATCTGGAGCAGATCGAAGCTTCGCCCGCCATCGGTCAGATTTGGGAGTTTGAACTACGGCCGACATCCGCGGAGACTTGATCTTGACGGATTGAGCCACAATAGCGTGCGCCTTTGTCTCGATGGGCACGATCTAGCTCTGCCGCCGAACAGTGCCACGAGGCCGCACTAGTGTCGCCCGACCTGTAGCTCGGAGCCGACTTCGCCGATCGAGGATGAGAGGCTGACGCGCCTCGGGGGCTGCTATCTCTATGGCGATCGAGCCGAACACCATCCCTGTCCTGCGGGCTCGTGACTCAAGGCGCGGACTCCGAACCTTCGCGCCCCCGCCAATCGAATCCGATTGGGCGCGGTTATGGAGTTCACTGCGCGAACATCTTTCGGCACTTCGCCCTTGGCGATATCCTCGAACTCTTGAAGTCTCTCTCTTTATCGGAGAGCCCGGCGGACTATGGTCGGGAAGGTTGGGATCGGATGACGAAGAAATCCAACGCCCACCCACCACCCACTTTGTAGCCACTGTCGATGATTTAACCGACACGCTCGACTTTGACTCCGAAGACTTGAAGGTATGGGCGGCGATGCGGAGGCGACCAGAACCAGCGCCTACAGGGCCTTTGGAAGGCCACCTCGTCATCGACATATATATGGTGGACATCCCAAAAGATGGGAATGGCGATGGAACAGCGGAGGATGACCCCTCCAAGAAACAGCCTAAGCGCCGGCGTCAGCGGCGCCGCTCTAAATCCCGCCACAGCAAAAACGGTGATTCTGGCACGGGAGATAATAACACCCCGGACAGTGCCGAAGACAACCTCCTCCAGCAGGATTCAGCACAGGAGGATGGAGAAGCCAGCCCACATGATAGAGCGGCAGACAGAGAGGTAGAGGACGATAATTATATGCCTCGCAAACTAAGGCATAGCCTAGTGGTGGGAAGGGGTTGATGCCTTCCCACCCACCCAGGTTCAAAGCATGGTACTTGCAATTTGGGTTTGTTGCACCAATTATACTGTAGGGGGTTCCCTTACAGTCTTTTTGTCAAAAAATAATAATTATATGCCTCCCTCCGAAGACGAGGCAAGCCTCGACGAGGACGAATTTGTCGTGCCTGAGGATCCCGTCGAACAAGAGCGTTTTAAACGCGGGCTTATGGCCACGGCAAGCAGCCTCAAGAAAAAGCAGCAACAACTTAGAGCTGACCAAGACTTGCTAGCTGATAGATGGACTGAAGTCCTTGCAGCCGAAGAGTATGAACTCGAACGCCCCTCCAAGAGCTACCCAAAACGCAGGCTGCTACCCTGATTAGAGGAGGAAGCACCCAAACCTACATCACCAGCGCATGCCGCGGCCGACCGCCACCTCGTGGCGACGGAGAGGCCTCTAGGCCCTCCACTCAAGCCGCACCCAGCGTCGCTCAAAAAGTACCAAGGCGGGAAATCGCGACCTGCGAGATATATTGGAGGACAAGGAAAGACAAACAAGATCGATCTACGGATCGCGTGGGCGCCCCACGAAACGTGATGATTACCGTCACGCCGGATACAGCAATTCCGGCGGGCGAACACGATGAGACAAAGCTCACTTGAGCTGCGTCGTGATATAATGTCTGAGGCGCGCACACCCACTATGCTTCACAGATGAAGTGATGGATCATCAAATCCCTAAGGGTTTCAAACCCGTAAACATCGAATCATACGATGGCACAACAGATCCTACGGTTTGGATCGAGGACTATCTCCTTCATATCCACATGGCCCGCGGTGACGATCTACATGCCATCAAATACCTCCCACTCAAGCTTAAAGGACCAGCTAGGCATTGGCTTAACAGCTTGCCAGCAGAGTCAATTGGTTGTTGGGAAGACCTGGAAGCCGCATTCCTTGATAACTTCCAGGGCACATATGTGCGACCACCAGACGCCGATGACCTTAGCCATATAATTCAGCAGCCAGAGAATCGGCGGACAATTCAGACACGGTTCCTAACAAGAAAAATCAAATCGTCGACCGTCCGGATGCAGAGGCAGTAGTAGCCTTCAAACACAACATCCGCGACGAATGGCTGGCCCGGCACCTAGGACAGGAAAAGCCGAAATCCATGGCAGCCCTCACCACACTCATGACCCGCTTCTGCGCAGGAGAGGACAGCTGGCTAGCTTGTAGTAACAACTTGACCAAAACCACAGTAGTTCGGATACCAAGGACAGCAACGGCGAGTCACGTCATAACAAGCACAAGCGCCGCGTGCGGCGATAATGCTGAGATCGGCGGTCAATGCGGATTCGAGGCTCTAAACCGGTCGTGGAAAAATCCATTCAAAAGAAATACCCGGGGCCGCCCAATTTGGACCGAATACTCGATCGCTCGTGCGGATACGGCACCCGAAAACCAGCCAACCACACCAGCGGGGTTGTTGGGTGTTCAACGAGCATGCAAGTTAAATGCGAAAACAATGACAAGGGTTGCATAGCGATGACGAGGAGGAGCCCCGCCGCCGAACAATAGAGGGCGAAGGGCTTCCCCCACAAGTGCGGACGGTGAACATGATATCGCAACCCACATACCCAAAAGGGAGGCGAGCGTGCACTAAGGGGCGTATATGCGATGGAGCGATCGCCCCAAAGTTCAACCGTGGTCCTCCTGCCCGATCACTTTTGATCGAAGGACCACCCACTAGCATCCTCCACGGCGGATTTGCCGCATTGGTTCTTGACCCAATCATTGACGGATTTCACCTCACTAGAGTCACGATGGGACGGCGGCGGCACAGAACCTGCTTTATCGGGATACGGTCGCAAAATGGGCATAGACCCTCAAGATTAAACCCACAAAGGCGACCTTTAAAGGCATCATACCGGTGTAGAGGCCAACTATACGAGCTCGATTACACTCAAGTGGTCTTCGGATCACGGATAACTTCGGCGAGGAATTAATCTTGACATAGTCCCGTTCGCGGCGGCTATCACGCCTTTGCTCGGACGAACCACATTCGCAAAGTTCAATGCGATGCCGCACTATCGTACCTCAAGCTCAAGATGCCAGGCCCTCGAGGAGTAATTACGGTCAATGGAAACACGAAGCGCTCCCTCGAGCGGAGGAGCATCTGGCGACCCTCGCGAGAAGTGCAAAGCAGCCTCTCAAGGCAATTCTCGAGTCCGGCTATTAAACGTCCGGACACCGTCAAGCGCGCCCGGAGTAACCTACAACAAGACCGCCTGACACGTTCCGAGCATGCGTAGCAATGCGGCCCCAACCCCAGCCCTCGCGAAATTGCGAAATCAGTACTACGCATACATAACTACGCTCTGGAAATACCATGGGCATATGGGGAGGGGCACGACCACAGCATGCCCAACATGCGGCTTAACCGCACTAGGGGCTCCCGATTGTGTCATTCTTTTTTCTTTTTCTCTTACTTTCAGGACTCCGTTCTCCAGAAGCCCTGTCCGGCATTAGAATCACCGAACAGACGATGCAACGGCCAGGGAAGCAGAAAGCTACGTCGAGTGTCCAGGTGGTCTCTATTACGAGCAGTATACCTGTTTTACATACCATTCCACAAGCTTACCCCTGGAGGGGGACATGTCAAAATTCTCGTTCCTTGCTTATCGCACTATTTGTATCATTCTGCTTTCATTGCAGTACCTTTTGAATAAACAATACATAGCCTTTGCCTATTATTGCATTCCTTTTTCTTATATATGTTCAGTTATGACATTGTGCAACCGTACACTTTGGTACGGCCAATACACCAGGGGCTTATGTACCCCAAAATATGGTGTGATAAGTCCGAACACTTTCACAAGTGCGGCACCCGAACTTATAGCATTATATGCATCGGCTCGAATCATGTCTTGGGTCAATAGTTGGGTTTGCCGGCTCCCATGTTTTGGTACCTTACGTTCCGTTATATCGGCTAAGGTAGCGCTCGGAGAACCACTGCGATTGTGCCCGGTTGAGCTGGGTTAAGCACCTCGGTGGAAAGCTAAAACTGACCCGTCATGATAGAGGCGAGAGCGATCGCTGTTCGAGAGGTTTTCGAGTCCCTAAAGACTTATGCCGCTTAGGCGAGGAGTCGGCATTGTCCGGCCTAAGCGTGGATAGTGCCCGAACTCGGTCTTCGAATACTAGGGGCTTCGCGAAATTTAAAATTATAGAATTCTATGGCTAAGTGAGAGTGTTCAAGCATTATAGTCCGGTTGCCTGGTTCGTTCGTTGGCGCCTCCTCGAAGGACCCAAGCATGGGA
Organism: Aegilops longissima; assembly: GCA_021605205.1. NCBI lineage: Eukaryota > Viridiplantae > Streptophyta > Magnoliopsida > Poales > Poaceae > Aegilops > Aegilops longissima. The sequence continues at coordinate 180,994,417 of CM038677.1, forward strand.
ACAAGAGCGCTCAAGTTTATCGAACACCCGGCACTTTCGTGACATGGGGCTGAAGCCAACGACTCGCCATCTCTCAAATTTGATAAGCGGCGCACATAAGGTAATATTTTAAATTCACAAGCGTTGCTTAGCGCATATGAAACAAGTTTTCAGCGTACAGGATAACAAATGCGAGTCTACTAAAAAATTACATCTTTGGAGCATTCACCCGCTATAAGGCGGGCACCCTTCAGGACGCCCTCATAATACATCTCGGGCTTGCGATAATCCTTGCCCGGCAGTGGTCCGTCCGTCACAAGCTTCTCAGCGTCCAGCTTGCCCCAGTGCACTTTAGCATGGGCAAGGGCCCTACGGGCACCTTCAATGCAGACGGAGCGCTTGATGACCTCAATCCATGGACACGCGTCCACCAGCCGCCGCACCAGCCCGAAGTAGCTTCCAGGCATGGCTTCCTTAGGCCACAACCGAACTATGAGGCCCTTCATGGCCTGTTCGGCGACCTTGTGGAGCTCGACCAGCTGCTTCAGCTGGTCGCTCAAGGGCACCGGGTGTCCGGCCTTAGCATACTGAGACCAGAACACCTTCTCCGTCGAGCTCCCTTCTTCAACTCGGTAGAACGCTGTCACGCCCAATATGCGACCCTATCCAAAAGGAACTCGACGGTCCCACCAAGCATAGACCCGCATATTGAAACGCTTTTGCAAGGTGGATATCATTACATCAACATTACATAATAGATGGGGATACATACATAAGGCACAATTGCCACAAGAATACATCAACATCATATACAAGATCAACATCCGACTACGGATGAAACATAAACAGAAGCTCAAACGACATCCACCACTGCTAGCCCAGGCTGCCGACACAGGAACCTATCCCCGATCGAAGAAGAAGCGGAAGAAGAACTCCAATACAAGCAAACATCACTCTCACGTCATGATCATCGCAAACCTGTACTGCAATCGGTGGTGTAGTAATCTGTGAGCCACGAGGACTCAGCAATCTCATTACCATGGGTATCAAGACTAGCAAAGCTTAAAGGGAAAGGAAGGGAGTAAAGTGGTGAGGTTGCAGCAGCGACTAAGCATATATGGTGGCTAACATACGCAAATGAGGCGAGAAGAGAAACAAAGGAACGGTCGTCAACTAGTAATGATCAAGAAGTGATCCGAACTCCTACTTACGTCATACATAACACGTAAAACCGTGTTCTCCTCTCGATCAACCCGAAAAGAGACACTCACGGTTACGCTTTACGGTTGGTGTATTTTAGAAGAGTTTGCTTCAAGTTTACTACAACGGACATTAACAAATTCCCATCGCCACATAACCGCGGGCACGGCTTTGAAAGTTCAAACCTGCGGGGTGTCCCAACAGCCCATGATAAGCTCTCGCGATCAACGAAGGATATTCCTTCTCCCGGAAGACCCGATCAGTCTGGGATCCGGCTACAAGACATTCGACAGCAATAAAACAAGACCAGCAAAGCCGCCCGGATGTGCCGACAAATCTGATAGGAGCTGCACATATCTCGGTCTCGGGGCACACTCGGATGAGCAGTCCGTATAACTAAAACCAGACCTCAAGTTGCCTTGAGGGGCGCTGCATGGGGCTCTAGTTGGGCCAGCACTCGAAGGAGCACTGGTCAGGGGGCTAAAATAAAGATGACCCTCGGGCTCCAAAACCCAAGGGAAAAAGGGAATAGGTGAGGCAAATGGTAAAACCAATGTTGGGCCTTCTTTGGAAAAGTCTTATTCAAAGCGAACTATCAAGGGGTCCCATAAATCACCCGACCGCGTTAGGGACGCAAAATCCGGGAACATAATACCGATATGACGGAAACTAGAGGCGGCAAGAGTGGAACAAAACACAGGCATAAGGCCGAGCCTTCCACCCTTTACCAAGTATATAGATGCATTAATTAAATAAGATATATTGTGATGTCCCAACAAGTAAACATGTTCCAACAAGGAACAACATCTCCATGTTCAACAAGGAACAAACTTCATCTTCACTGCAACTAACAACGCTATAAGAGGGCTGAGCAAAGCGGTAACATAGCCAAACAACGGTTTGCTAGGAAGGTGCAAAAGGTTAGAGGCTGACATGGCAATTTGGGATGGCTTGATGAGCAGGTAATAGGTAGCGCAGCATAGCGATAGAACGAAGCAACTAGCATAGCAATGATAGTAGTGAGATCCAGGTAGCGGTCATCTTGCTGAAATCCCACAAGGAAGAAGAACGAGTCCATGAAGAAGATGAGCGGATGAAGCCGAACCAAGCGTGAGCGAGCGAATCCTCACGATCAACTAAAGCAGGAACTACCAAGAAGAAGCACACAACATGGTAAACACACCACACATGAACAAGGCATGATGCACAACAAGCATGATGCATGACAAGACTACATGAAGCTACTCATGGCAAGAGGTGATGCAAACAAGAACAACACATCAAAGCAAGTTTAAATGAGGCCGGGAACAACATATAACAATTCCGGTAAGTCCTCATATGCAGATTTCGAAATTGGTCCAGATCTGAATAAACCTTATGTTCAAGTTGTTAAACAGCAAGTTAAGATGCACCACGATGATCTACACGAAATTCTAGTCAAGTTACATATAAAGTGCATTAGATTCGGAGCTACGGTCTAGAAGATATGAGCAAAACAAGATAAGCATGGCATTGATGCAAAATGCATACCAACATCAAGCAAACACCTCAAAACATGGATGCAACATGATAATATGAAACTACATGCAAAATCAAGCAAGTTTCATATAGAGCACACTCAAAACGGAGCAACGGTGCAACACATACACCCTAAACAAGTCATAGCAACAATCTGTCCAAAACAGCAACTAGGCATATTGCAAGCATCAAAACAATAAGTTACAGCACCACAATATAATAACAAAAGGCATGGGCATGATGTACAGGTAAAGCATGACAAAACATGAACACTGAGCTATCTCCAGAAATCACTAGAACATGCTCAAAAACACATGGCAAGATTGCAAATAATAACAGTTTCAGACTTTAGCAGAAATAACATCAGGTTGCAATGTTTAGAGCTATCAAACAACATGTTACAGGAACTTATCATGGCAAACAAAGGCATGGCATGAATCTACTCAAAGCATATAACAAAAGTCCCTTACTGACCATAAGCCAAAAAGGATCAGAAAATAGGATGGCACCCATGTAAACATGGCAAGTTATATAACAGATTCAAACATGGCAGGAACAACGATGAGTAGGCATGTTGTTGAGCTTGAATCACTCACCACAGAGCAATAAATGACATGGCAATGGCAGCGAATAACTGGCAAACACCTGGCGCATCGAATCCGGGGCGTTACAACACTCCTCCACTAACAAGAGATCTCGTCCCGAGATCTTAGGACCGAGACGGAAGAGAAAAGGGGTGAGGTGAAACAGGAACTCAAGAGAAGAAGCAAAGAATCGAGAGCACACGAGAAGAAGAGAGAAATGACGAGAATCGAAAGCTCACAGAATCAGATAGACTATGAAAACACTCGTTCTAACCGGAGTGGTTAGAATGAGAAAAGAAACGGATAGGACTGAAAGGATTTAGGCAGCACACCGGTTAAAATGGAAAGATTAGAACACGAACTTCACACGATGGGATGAAACTTGACGAGATGATCAACACAATGCCTCCGGAAGAATTGGAAGAATTGAAAGAACTTAGAAGGAAGGATTGAATGGAGTTGTTGAGAAAATTCAACAACGAAAAGAATAAGCTTGATGTGGACTTATGGATAACCTCTCGAAATTATAAGGTGATAACCGACCACAAGCGGAAAAGATTGAATAGCTGAGAAGAACGAAGAAATGCAAAACTCCACTTCAAAAGAATACGGAGAATTAATTACACTTCGAGACGCGAGAAGAAAAGATACTTGAACTCCGCCAACAAAATCTTGATGAACACTTGAAGAATGAATTAAATCATGAAGAACCACCGTGAAGAACTCCGGTAACAAAAGGATGATGAGATAGAATGAAGGATGAAAAGAATAAGGATTAAGCCTTTCTATGATTTAGATGGAGGTTCCGACGAGATGGCTGAGGAAATTGAACTCCGGAAAAGAAAAGATGAAAAACACTTGGAACTAGAATTTATTCATTAAGAACAAACTCCGAAGGAAAAGATTACTCACTTGGATGAAATAAGAATAAGATTTATTGTATGCTTATCCTTCATCAAATTAAATTGATGACCAACAATGGATTTTGCAAACTACTTATTCTCGTTGAAAAAGGATTAAGGGGAAACATAGCACAAAACTTGAGAAAGTCTTCATGAGCCACCGGTATGATTGGAAAGAATGGATTAAAATGATAATCAAGGAAAAAGAATCTTGAACGAACCACCGTTAGAATTTGAAAATGACTGATGAAAGAGAATGAATCACCGGGAAGAATTAGAGAAGCACGGAGATACTTGAGGGAATTAAAATGCAAGAGAACAAAGAGATCGCGAACTGATAGAAGAATACTTGAACGAAGCACCGGAAGAATATTGAGATGAACGAAGCTGAAAACTTGGAATGAAGAAATATTCCGAAAAAAGATGACCTCCGGATGATCGAGACAGAAAACAACTCCAGAAATACTCTGGATTGATGAAAAGAATTGCACAACTGGAAACAAATTGATAGGATAACATCGAGCTAGCACCTCTAATCTCCGGGAGAACGGACAAGATTTAAGAGAAAAATCTACGACGGTCTTCAAATGTTGAGAATGACGACGAGGAACACCAGTAAAAATTACTGGGATACTCCGGGAGAATGAAAAGCAAAGAGGTTGAGTCAACAATGAAATGATTTGAAATTGATCTTGGAAAAGGCATGTGACTGATGGAATCCATTCTTACGTCACACTTGAAAAGAATTATGAATAGCTCCGGGAAAATCAGAAGAGTCAGGTAAGATCCTGGGAAAAGACATGTGGGTTAGGGCCCACTAAAAGAAAACACCGTTGGAAATGGTTGTTGAAGAGATAGATGATGCACCGGAACAATTGAAATATTTGAATGAGGTGACAACCTCGAACAGACGAATCTCCTGAGATATCTTACGAACTTCAGGATGATTGAATGGCGAGATACCAACGAGCAAGGAAAACACTTGAACCGAGGGAAAAGAATAAGATCAGCCCGAAAAAACTTGAATTGAATCCACCAGAAAAGAAAAGAGATGAAGAATGTCAAACGAGACGAGAATTCACCGGTTTAGATAATTTACGGAAGACTGAATAGGTTCCGCACGAATGAGATAGCTGGCCGAGAGAGAGTCAGAATCCGGGAAGAAAAGGGTGGGAGGGCGGGAAAACATAGGCAACTTGGAAGGGGAAATCGACGAATATCTTGAAGAGAAAACACCAGTTGAGATCATTGAGGAAAGAAAGCAAAGACTTCACACGAGTAGGATGGATACTCAATTACGGACTCCGGTTCCGAGAAGAAGAAGGGTGGGCGGGTGGGGAAAACAAGGACAACTTCGGACAGGGAAACAACATCGATCGAAAAGAACTGAGGATTGAACTTGGCAAGGATGAAGAGGCTCGAGTCGACTTGGCGAGAGATGCACCAGATGAAAAGAGCTGAGGGCCAACGATCGGAAAACCAACTGCGTGATCCTAAAGAAAAATTTGAAGGGGAAGAGGAGTAATTCAAAACACCTACGTCAAGATTCCTCACCAGAGCGACGAAGGGGCAGAGGAGTAAAAAGAATTCCTACTCTCCGATATAACTAGACTCCGAAAAACAGTTTTCTTCTAGACTCAACAACGGCCAAACTACCGATCAATCAAGGGGGCTCCTAGGGTCGGTCGAGGCTCGATACCAACTTGTCACGCCCAATATCGACCCTATCCAAAAGGAACTCGACGGTCCCACCAAGGATAGACCAAGATATTGAAATGCTTTTGCAAGGTGGATATCATTACATCAACATTACATAATAGATGGGGATACATACATAAGGCACAATTGCCACAAGAATACATCAACATCATATACAAGATCAACATCGACTACGGATGAAACATAAACGAAGCTCAAACGACATCCACCACTGCTAGCCCAGGCTGCCGACCTGGAACCTATCCCCTGATCGAAGAAGAAGCAGAAGAAGAACTCCAATACAAGCAAACATCACTCTCACGTCATGATCATCGCAAACCTGTACCTGCAACTGGTGGTGTAGTAATCTGTGAGCCACGAGGACTCAGCAATCTCATTACCATGGGTATCAAGACTAGCAAAGCTTAAAGGGAAAGGAAGGGAGTAAAGTGGTGAGGTTGCAGCAGCGGCTAAGCATATATGGTGGCTAACATACGCAAATGAGAGCGAGAAGAGAAACAAAGGAACGGTCGTCAACTAGTAATGATCAAGAAGTGATCCTGAACTCCTACTTACGTCGGACATAACACGTAAAACCGTGTTCTCCTCTCGATCAACCCGAAAAGAGACACTCACAGTACACGCACACGGTTGGTGTATTTTAGAAGAGTTTGCTTCAAGTTTACTACAACGGACATTAACAAATTCCCATCGCCACATAACGCATGGCACGGCTTTGAAAGTTCAAACCTGCAGGGTGTCCCAACTTAGCCCATGATAAGCTCTCGCGATCAACGAAGGATATTCCTTCTCCCGGGAAGACCCGATCAGTCTCGGGATCCGGCTACAAGACATTTCGATAGCAATAAAACAAGACCAGCAAAGCCGCCGGATGTGCCGACAAATCTGATAGGAGCTGCACATATCTCGTTCGTGGCACACTCGGATGAGCAGTCCGTACAACTAAAACCAGACCTCAAGTTGCCTTGAGGGGCGCCGACAGGGCTCTAGTTCGGGCCAGCACTCGAAGGAGCACTGGTCCGGGGGCTAAAATAAAGATGACCCTCGGGCTCCGAAACCCAAGGGAAAAAGGGAATAGGTGAGGCAAATGGTAAAACCAATGTTGGGCCTTCTTTGGAAAAGTCTTATTCAAAGCGAACTATCAAGGGGTCCCATAAATCACCCGACCGCGTTAGGGACGCAAAATCCGGGAACATAATACCGATATGACGGAAACTAGAGGCGGCAAAGTGGAACAAAACACCGGGCATAAGGCCGAGCCTTCCACCCTTTACCAAGTATATAGATGCATTAATTAAATAAGATATATTGTGATATCCCAACAAGTAAACATGTTCCAACAAGGAACAACATCTCCATGTTCAACAAGGAACAAACTTCATCTTCACCTGCAACTAACAACGCTATAAGAGGGGCTGAGCAAAGCGGTAACATAGCCAAACAACGGTTTGCTAAGAAGGGCATAAAAGGTTAGAGGTGACATGGCAATTTGGGATGGCTTGATGAGCAGGTAATAGGTAGCGCAGCATAGCGATAGAACGAAGCAACTAGCATAGCAATGATAGTAGTGAGATCTAGGGTAGCGGTCATCTTGCCTGAAATCCCGCAAGGAAGAAGAACGAGTCCATGAAGAAGATGAACGGATGAAGCCGAACCAAGCGTAGACGAACGAATCCTCACGATCGCAACGAAACAGGAACTACCAAGAAGAAGCACACAACATGGTTAACACACCACACGTGAACAAGGCATGATGCACAACAAGCATGATGCATGACAAGACTACATGAAGCTACTCATGGCAAGAGATGATGCAAACAAGAACAACACATCAAAGCAAGTTTAAATGAGGCCGGGAACAACATATAACAATTCCGGTAAGTCCTCATATGCAGATTTCGAAATTGGTCCAGATCTGAATAAACATTATGTTCAAGTTGTTAAACAGCAAGTTAAGATGCACCACGATGATCTACACGAAATTCTAGTCAAGTTACATATAAAGTTCATTAGATTCGGAGCTACGGTCTAGAAGATATGAGCAAAACAAGATAAGCATGGCATTGATGCAAAATGCATACCAACATCAAGCAAACACCTCAAAACATGGATGCAACATGATAATATGAAACTACATGCAAAATCAAGCAAGTTTCATATAGAGAACACTCAAAACGGAGGAATGGTGCAACACATACACCCTAAACAAGTCATAGCAACAATCTGTCCAAAACAGCAACTAGGCATATTGCAAGCATCAAAACAATAAGCTACAGCACCACAATATAATAACAAAAGGCATGGGCATGATGTACAGGTAAAGCATGACAAAACATGAACACTGAGCTATCTCCAGAAATCACTAGAACATGCTCAAAAACACATGGCAAGATTGCAAATAATAACAGTTTCAGACTTTAGCAGAAATAACATCAGGTTGCAATGTTTAGAGCTATCAAACAACATGTTACAGGAACTTATCATGGCAAACAAAGGCATGGCATGAATCTACTCAAAGCATATAACAAAATTCCCTTACTGACCATAAGCCAAAAAGGATCAGAAAATAGGATGGCACCCATGTAAACATGGCAAGTTATATAACAGATTCAAACATGGCAGGAACAACGATGAGTAGGCATGTTGGTGAGCTTGAATCACTCACCACAGAGCAATAAATGACATGGCAATGGCAGCGAATAACTGGCAAACACCTGGCGCATCGAATCCGAGGCGTTACAAACGCGGTGGCATCGGACACACTGCGGGGCAGATCTACGAGGGCTCCTGGAGAGCTCCGGATTCGGGTAAGTAACAGATAATTGACTTTCACGTGCTTGCTTTGCATAAAGAATGCCTTACCGCCGCTATCTTCTTTATCGCCTCAATCTCTGGAGGGCTTTTGGGCTTCGCCTTAGCGGCTTTGGCACTCTCAAGGGCGAGGCGAGCTCGGACTCGAGTCTTGAGTCACGCTCCAAACTCTCGTGTTTTTCCACGAGAGCACAGAGCTCTTGCCGCACCTCCGCCACCCGCCTCCTGCTTCTCTTGCTCGGTGCGCTCCGCGGCCGCTTTGCTTTCGGCCGCGGACACCGCTTCCTTCAGGGTTGCCACCTCGTTCGTGGCCCCTGCAATAACCACGTTATTCCTGTCATTTTTTGCAACCACATTTTTTCCCATAAGGTATTACTTACCTTCCTTGTCCTCGAGCTGCTTCTTGGCAAGGCCGAGCTCGTTCTCGGACTGCTCGAGGCTCTCTTTCAATACATTGACCTCTGCAGTCAGTGCGGCAGAGGTCAGCAGCGTAGCCTGCATTCCCATATTGACATACTTATGTTAGACTCCTGCGTATATCTTTTTAGATCCTCAGTTCGTCTTTTCTTTCCGAACACCGAACTAAGCATCAGGGGCTACTGTCTATGCGGTAATATTTTACATATTCTAAATACATACCTCAAAGCCCGTTAGAAGGCTGGTACAGGCTTCAGTCAGCCCGCTCTTGGCGGACTGAACTTTCTGGATCACCACACTCATAACAGTGCGGTGCTCCTCGTCGATGGAGGCGCCGTTAAGCGCCTCCAGCAAGCTATCCGGTGCCTTCGGTTGGACGGAGGTCACCGGCGTCGCAGTCTTGCCCGTCTTATGAAGGGGCCGCCTGCCGGACTTCGGAACCACTGAAGGTTCCGGTACGGAGTCCGGACCAGGGTCGGACTTAGAGCCCATGGGGGTTTCATCCCCTTCGCGCCTGGAGTCCGGGAGGTTGCCTTGCGGCACCTCTTGGGCCACCTCCTCCTGACCGAGCCCCTCTTGGGGCCCCACCTCGGCATCGTCGGCGGCGCGAGGAGAAGAGGCGGCCGGAAGTGAAGCGCTTTCCACATCCGACGGATCCAGGGACCCGCTCGACGAAGCGGCCAGCTCGTCCTTGGGCGGGCTGCATAATTGTACTCGGCTTTAGAAGACACTATGCGACGAATGAAAAGCCATGGGTTATTTTGGAATCCGAACACTTACGATCTCGCCAGGGGCTTGGCCCTCAATGGCCACTCCTCTTCGCCGTCGTCGGCGTTGGTGGAGAAGTTCGGAGGAAGGGTCCTTCCTTTCTTGGACCCTCCGCCCCCCCAGTCGGGGCAGCCTTCCTTTTCTTCTCTCCCCCCGCTGGGGGAGAGGCTTCTTTTTCCTCCTCCTCGTTTTCACGGGAGGATTCCGCCTCAGAGTCGCCGGGCGATGATTCCGACGGCACCGGGCGCCGGGCACTCCTTCGAGTTCCCGTGGCCTTCTTCTCCGGCACCACGTGTGGTGCCGGAACCAGCAGCCCCGTCAAGCGGGCGTCGGCTAGGTCTTCTGGCAAGGGAGCCGGACAGTTAACCTGCCCGGACGTGTTCTGCCAGTCCTGTCAAAGGTAAGGAGTTTAGATCCCGCATAGAGTCAAACTATGAAAAACAAGAGTCCCGTAAAGGGCAAAATAGCTTACCTCGGTAGCTTGACGCTGCGAGCTGAATCCGCGATCTTCGGTAGCGGATGTGGGAGCCTCGGCGCCCTTAAACAGCGCCTTCCAGGCATCTTCGTACGTAGTGTCGAAGAGCCTTTTCAGAGTTTGGTGCTGCGCCGGATCAAACTCCCACAATTTGAAGGCCCGTTGTTGGCATGGGAGGATCCGGCGGATGAGCATAACCTGGACTACGTTGACAAGCCTAAGATTCTTGTTCACCAGGGTTTGCATGCAGGTTTGGAGCCGGTCAGCTCTTCCTGATTACCCCACGTCAGGCCCGTCTCTTTCCAAGAGGTAAGCCGCGTAGGAAAATCAGACCGGAATTCGGGGGCCGCCGCCCATTTAGGGTAGCGCGGCTCGGTGATGTAGAACCACCCCGATTGCCACCCCTTCACGGTCTCCACAAAGTAGCCCTCGGGCCATAGGGCGTTAGCCATCTTGCCAACCATGGCACCTCCGACCTCCGGCTTGGTCGCCCACTACCTTGGCTTGACATTGAAGGTTTTCAGCCATAAGTCGAAGTGGGGCTGGATGCAGAGAAAGGCCTCGCACACGACGATGAACGCCGAGATGTTGAGGATGAAATTCGGGGCCAGATCATGGAAATCTAGGCCATAGTAGAACATGAGCCCCCAGACAAATGGGTGAATTGGAAAACCTAGTCAGCGGAGGAAATGGGCGAGAACACCACCTCTCATGGAGCACAGGGGTGGGGATGAGCTGCCCTCGTCGGGAGCCGATCTGCGATGTCGCGGACAAGTATCCGCCTTCCGCAGTTTTTTGACTTGACCCTCCGTGACGGAGGAGACCATCCACTGCCTCCGCTCCGGACATGGATGGAGAAGGTTGAGGAGGGATGTGCGGACTTGGGCGCTGGAGCGAGTCTTGTGAAGCGGATGAGCAAAGGAGGAAGAAGGCGTGGGTGAAAAGGTGGATCCTTATCCCCTTATATGGACGGACGAAGCTATGCGTCCCCCACCAGCCTGGCAAAACTCGCTTATCTCCCAAGCGCCGTAATCAATGGCGCGGTTGGGTTACCCACGCCCGTATTGATGAGAATCCCGGAATAAGGGGGCACGATGTCCGCTTTGATAAGACGTGCCTAGGAAACCGCCTCGCTAAACACGCTGAGGTGGGAGAGTGAAAAACGATTCGAATAAAGGCCTGGCCGTGGTGTGATGTCACGCCGCGGAATACGTCAGCAGATCTGTGTAAAGATTATTCTCTCTATGGTGGTATGTGGAACTTGTTTTGCAGAGCCGGACACTATCCTTGTGTTCAAAATCTTCTATGAAGAATTCGGAGGAGGAACCCGCCTTGCAATGCCGAAGACAATATGAGCGCCAGACTCGTCGTCATTGAAGCCTGGTTCAGGGGCTACCGAGGAGTCTGGATTAGGGGTGTCCGGATAGCGAACTATCATCTTTGGCGGACTCTGGACTATGAAGATACAAGATTGAAGACTTCGTCCGTGTCCGGATGGGACTTTCCTTGGCGTGGAAGGCAAGCTTGGCGTCTGGATATGTAGATCGCCTACCATTGTAACCGACTACTGTGTAACCCTAACCCTCTTGGTGTCTATATAAACCGGAGGGTTTTAGTCCGTAGGACGAACAACAATCATACCATAGGCTAGCTTCTAGGGTTTAGCCTCTCTGATCTCGTGGTAGATCTACTCTTGTACTACCCATATCATCAATATTAATCAAGCAGGAGTAGGGTTTTACCTCCATCGAGAGGGCCCGAACCTGGTTAAAAACATCGTGTCCCTTGTCTCCTGTTACCATCCGCCTAGACACACAGTTCGGGACCCCCTACCCGAGATTCGCCGGTTTTGACACCGACACCCACCTTACACTATTTCAGTACCTTTCCACAGAGACACCCGCCTAATCTTGGCGATCACTTAGAAAACCCATGGAGGAGGGTCCAGCGACATGAGATTGCTCCTCCAAAGAGGGAGCCACCCTCTGATTTGTCCACCAATCCCTAGAAATATTCCTTTCTTATCTTGTTAACTTTCATAGGGTGTTCAAGATGATCGGTATCGATGTGAACTGGTAATTAATTAAGAAGCCCTCAAGTCTCATTTGCAAGGCCCTCATCGCAAACAATTGGTAAGATGGAACTTTTGGCCATATTTCAATGAAGTCCATAGGAAACACCATTTTTTAGCAATAATCTAGAGACGGAGAATTCATGAACCAAAGCTTTCATAGAAGTATCATATCACCGGCTTAAATGGAGATCCTTTGGGGAGTATGATCATTGGTGAAAGGTTTCGGAAGACCAAAACTTTTAGCCTTTTCAAAGATGGAAGTAAGTACTTCCATCACCAAAATTAAGAGAAGAGCCAAGAGCGCGTCTCCCTGCATGAGGCCCTGACCATGACATATTCTCGGGCCTGGCCTTCAATTGAGGATAATTTGAGTGGAGTCTGCTATGAGTAACATTGTAATCCAAGCCCTCCACTTCTTCCCAAGATATTTCTTCATAATGACTTCCAATAAGAAAGGTCAACCCATGGAATCAAAGTCTTTGGTGATGTCTAGCTAGCTTTAGCAAAAGACTCTCACATATTTTATCCTTAAGAAGTTCCGCTGAATGGCGGACGAGTTTGAAATTATCATGCAAAAATCGACTTCTCAGGAAATAACACTAATTTCTCCAATACTCAAGGGCGGGACCGGTGTGAGTCTACTGTTGGGGAATGTAGTAATTTCAAAAAAATTCCTATGCACACGCAAGATCATGGTGATGCATAGCAACGAGAGGGGAGAGTGTTGTCCACGTACCCTCGTAGACCGAAAGCGGAAGTGTTAGCATAACGCGGTTGATGTAGTCGTACGTCTTCATGATCCGACCGATCAAGTACCGACACACGGCACCTCCGAGTTCAGCACATGTTCAGCTCGATGACGTCCCTCGAACTCTGATCCAGCCGAGTGTTGAGGGAGAGTTTCGTCAGCACGACGGCGTGGTGACGATGATGATGTTCTACCGACGCAGGGCTTCGCCTAAGCACCGCTACAATATGATCGAGGTGGATTATGGTGGAGGGGGCACCGCACACGGCTAAGAGATCAATTGTTGTGTCTATGGGGTGCCCCCTCCTCCGTATATAAAGGGGGGAAGGAGGAGAGGGCCGGCCAAGGGGAGGAGGCGCGCCCAAGGGGGGCAATCCTACTCCAAGTAGGATTCCCCCCTCTTTCCTAGTCCAAGTAGGAGAGGGGAAGGAAGGGAAGGAGAAGGAGAAGGAAGGAGAGGGAGGAAAAGAAGGAAAGGGGGGCCGGCCTCCTAGTCCAATTCGGTTTGGGCTAGGGGGGCCGCGTGCCCTGCCTCCTCTCTTCCAACACTTGGCCCATGAGGCCCATTGCTTCTTCCTCGTATTCCCGTAACTCCCCGGTACCCCCAAAAATACCCGAATCACTCGGAACCTTTTCAATGTCCAAATATAGTCGTCCAATATATCGATCTTTATGTCTCGACCATTTCGAGACTCCTCGTCATGTCCCCGATCTCATCCGGGACTCCGAACTACATTCGGTACATCAAATCACATAAACTCATAATACAATCGTCATCGAACCTTAAGCGTGCGGACCCTACGGATTCGAGAACTATGTAGACATGACCGAGACACGTCTCCGGTCAATAACCAATAGCGGAACCTGGATGCTCATATTGGCTCCCACATATTCTACGAAGATCTTTATCGGTCAAACCGCATAACAACATACGTTGTTTCCTTTGTCATTGGTATGTTACTTGCCTGAGATTCGATCGTCGGTATCTCAGTACCTAGTTCAATCTCGTTACCGGCAAGTCTCTTTACTCGTTCCGTAATACATTAACTCGCAACTAACTCATTATTTACAATGATTGCAAGGCTTATAGTGATGTGCATTACTGAGTGGGCCCAGAGATACCTCTCCGACAATCGGAGTGACAAATCCTAATATCGAAATACGCCAACCCAACAAGTACCTTTGGAGACACCTATAGGGCACCTTTATAATCACCCAGTTATGTTGTGATGTTTGGTAGCACACAAAGTGTTCCTCCGGTAAACGGGAGTTGCATAATCTCATAGTCATAAGAACATGTATAAGTCATGAAGAAAGCAATAGCAACATACTAAACGATCAAGTGCTAAGCTAACGGAATGGGTCAAGTCAATCACATCATTCTCCTAATGATGTGATCTCGTTAATCAAATGAAAACTCATGTCTATGGTTAGGAAACATAACCATCTTTAATTAACGAGCTAGTCAAGTAGAGGCATACTAGTGACACTCTGTTTGTCTATGTATTCACACATGTATTATGTTTCTGGTTAATACAATTCTAGCATGAATAATAAACATTTATCATGATATAAGGAAATAAATAATAACTTTATTATTGCCTCTAGGGCATATTTCCTTCAGTCTCCCACTTGCACTAGAGTCAATAATCTAGTTCACATCACCATGTGATTTAATACCAATTGTTCACATCACCATGTGATTAACACCCATAGTTCACATCGTCATGTGACCAACACCCAAAGGGTTTACTAGAGTCAATAATCTAGTTCACATCGCTATGTGATTAACACCCAAAGAGTACTAAGGTATGATCATGTTTTGCTTGTGAGATAATTTTAGTCAACGGGCCTGTCACAATCAGATCCGTAAGTATTTTGCAAATTTCTATGTCTACAATGCTCTGCACGGAGCTACTCTAGCTAATAGCTCCCAATTTCAATATATATCCAGATTGAGACTTAGAGTCATCTGGATCAGTGTCAAAACTTGCATCGATGTAACCCTTTACGACGAACCTTTTGTCACTTCCATAATCGAGAAACATATCCTTATTTTACTAAGGATAATTTTGACCGCTGTCCAGGGATCTACTCCTAGATCACTATTGCACTCCCTTGCCAAACTTAGTGGTAGGGTATACAATAGATCTGGTACACAGCATGGCATACTTTCTAGAACCTATGGCTAAGGCATAGGGAATGACTTTCATTCTCTTTCTATATTTTGCCGTGGTCGGGCATTGAGTCTTACTCAATTTCACACCTTGTAACACAGGCAAAAACTCTTTCTCTGACTGTTCCATTTTGAACTATTTCAAAATCTTGTCAAGGTATGTACTCCTTGAAAAAACTTATCAAGCGTCTTGATCTATCTCTATAGATCTTGATGCTCAATATGTAAGCAGCTTCACCGAGGTCTTTCTTTGAAAAACTCCTTTCAAACACTCCTTTATGCTTTGCAGAATAATTCTACATTATTTCTGATCAACAATATGTCATTCACATATACTTATCAAAAATGTTGTAGTGCTCCCACTCACTTTCTTGTAAATACAGGCTTCACCGCAAGTCTGTATAAAACTATATGCTATGATCAACTCATCAAAGCGTATATTCCAACTCCGAGATGCTTGCACCAGTCCATAGATGGATCGCTGGAGTTTGCACATTTTGTTAACACCTTTTGGATCGACAAAACCTTCTGGTTGCATCATATACAACTCTTCTTTAAGAAATCCATTAAGGAATGTAGTTTTGACATCCATTTGCCAGATTTCATAAAATGTGGCAATTTGCTAACATGATTCGGACAGACTTAAGTATCGCTACGAGTGAGAAAATCTCATTGTAGTCAACACCTTAAACTTTGTCAAAAACCTTTTTTCGACAAGTCTAGCTTTGTAGATAGTAACACTACTATCAGCGTCTGTCTTCCTCTTGAAGATGCATTTATTTTCTATGGCTTGCCGATCATCGGGTAAGTCAACCAAAGTCCACACTTTGTTCTCATACATGGATCCCATCTCAGATTTCATGGCCTCAAGCCATTTTTGCGGAACCTGGGCTCATCATCGCTTCCTCATAGTTCGTAGGTTCGTCATGGTCAAGTAACATGACCTTCAGAACAGGATTACCGTACCACTCTGGTGCGGATCTTACTCTGGTTGACCTACGAGGTTCAGTAACAACTTGATCTAAAGTTTCATGATCATCATCATTAACTTCCTCACTAATTGGTGTAGGTGTCACAGGAACCGGTTTCTGTGATGAGCTACTTTCCAATAAGGGAGCAGGTACAGTTACCTCATCAAGTTCTACTTTCCTCCCACTCACTTCTTTCGAGAGAAACTCCTTCTCTAGAAAGGATCCATTCTTAGCAACGAACATCTTGCCTTCGGATCTGTGATAGAAGGTATACCCAACTGTCTCCTTTGGGTATCCTATGAAGACACATTTCTCCGATTTGGGTTTGAGCTTATCAGGTTGAAACTTTTTCACATAAGCATTGCAATCTCAAACTTTAAGAAACGACAACTTTGGTTTCTTGCCAAACCACAGTTCATAAGGCGTCATCTCAACGGATTTCGATGGTGCCCTATTTAACGTGAATGCAGCTGTCTCTAATGCATAACCCCAGAATGATAGTGGTAAATCGGTAAGGAACATCATAGATCGCACCATATCTAATAAAGTATGGTTATGACTTCCGAACACACCATTACGCTATGGTGTTCCAAGTGGCGTGAGTTGCGAAACTATTCCACATTGTTTCAAATGAAGACCAAACTCGTAACTCAGATATTCTCCACGATCATATCATAGAAACTTTATTTCCTTGTTACGATGATTTTCCACTACACTCTGAAATTATATGAACTTTTCAAATGTTTCAGACTTTATGTTTCATCAAGTAGATATACCCATATCTGCTCAAATCATCTGTGAAGGTCAGAAAATAACGATACCTGCCGCGAGCCTCAATATTCATCGAACCACATACATCAGTATGTATGATTTCCAACAAATCTGTTGCTCGCTCCATTGTTCCGGAGAACGACATTTTAGTCATCTTGCCCAAGAGGCATGGTTCGCAAGCATCAAGTGATTCATAATCAAGTGATTCCAAAAGCCCATCAGCATGGAGTTTCTTCATGCGCTTTACACCAATATGAGCTAAACGGCAGTGCCACAAATAAGTTGCACTATCATTATTAACTTTGCATCTTTTGGCTTCAATATTATGAATATGTGTATCACTACGATCGAGATCCAACGAACCATTTTCATTGGGTGTGTAACCATATAAGGTTTTATTCATGTAAACAGAACAATAATTATTTTCTAACTTAAATGAATAACAGTATTGCAATAAACATGATCAAATCATATTCATGCTCAACGCAAACACCAAATAACACTTATTTAGGTTCAACACTAATCCCGAAAGTATAGGGAGTGTGCGATGATGATCATATCAATCTTGGAACCACTTCCAATACACATCGTCACTTCATCCTTAACTACTTTCTGTTCATTATGCAACTCTCGTTTTGAGTTACTACTCTTTAGCAACTAAACCAGTATCAAGTACCGAGGGGTTGCTATAAACACTAGTAAAGTACACATCAATAACATGTATATCAAATATACTTTTGTTCACTTTGCCATCCTTCTTATCCGTCAATTGTTTGGGGTAGTACCGCCCAAATGACCAGTCCTTTTTGCAAGAGAAGCACTCGATGTCGGGCTTAGGTCCAAACTTGGGCTTCTTCACTTAAGCAACAACTTGCTTGCCGCTCTTCTTGAAGTCCCCTTCTTCCCTTTGCCCTTTTCTTGAAACTAGTGATCTTGTTAACCATCAACACTTGATGCTCTTTTCTTGATTTCTACCTTCGCCGATCTCAGCATCGCGAAGAGCTCGAGAATTACTTTCGTCATCCCTTGCATATTATATTTCATCACGAAGTTCTACTAACTTGGTGATGGTGACTAGAGAATTCTGTCAATCACTATTTTATCTGGAAGATTAACTCCCACTTGATTCAAGCGATTGTAGTACCCAGACAATCTGAGCATATGCTCACTGCTTGAGCTATTCTCCTCCATCTTTTAGCTATAGAACTTGTTGGAGACTTCATATCTCTCAACTCGGGCATTTGCTTGAAATATTAACTCCAACTCCTGGAACATCTCATATGGTCCATGACGTTTCAAAACGTCTTTGAAGTCCCGATTCTAAGCCGTTAAGCATGGTGCACTAAACTATCAAGTAGTCATCATATTGAGCTAACCAAACGTTCATAATGTCTGCATTTGCTCCTGCAATAGGTCTGTCACCTAGCGGTGCATCAAGGACATAATTCTTCTGTGCAGCAATGAGGATAATCCTCAGATCACGGATACAATCCGCATCATTGCTACTAACATATTTCAACGTAGTTATTCTCTAGGATCATATCAAAAATAAAACAGGGGAGCTAAACGCGAGCTATTGATCTACCACATAGATATGCTAATACTATCAGGACCAAGTTCATGATAAATTTAAGTTCAATTAATCATATTACTTAAGAACTCCCACTTAGATAGATATCCCTCTAATCTTTTAAGTGATCACGTGATCCATATCAACTAAACCATGTCCGATCATCACGTGAGATGGAGTAGTTTCAATGGTGAACATCACTATGTTGGTCATATCTACTATATGATTCACGCTCGACCTTTCGGTCTCAGTGTTCCGAGGCCATATATGTTATATGCTAGGCTCGTCAAGTTTAACCTGAGTATTCCGCGTGTGTAACTGTTTTGCACCCGTTGTATTTGAACGTAGAGCCTATCACACCCGATCATCACGTGGTGTCTCAGCACGAAGAACTTTCGCAATGGTGCATACTCAAGGAGAACACCTATACCTTGATAATTTAGTGAGAGATCATCTTATAATGCTACCGTCAATCAAAGCAAGATAAGATGCATAAAAGATAAACATCACATGCAATCAATATAAGTGATATGATATGGCCATCATCATCTTGTGCTTGTGATCTCTATCTCCGAAGCACCGTCATGACCACCATCGTCACCGGTGCGACACCTTGATCTCCATCGTAGCATCGTTGTCGTCTCGCCTATCTTATGCTTCTACGACTATCGCTATCGCTTAGTGATAAAGTAAAGCATTACAGGGCGTTTGCATTGCATACAATAAAACGACAACCATATGGATCCTGCCAGTTGCCGATAACTCGGTTACAAAACATGATCATCTCATACAATAAAATATAGCATCATGCCTTGACCATATCACATCACAACATGCCCTGCAAAAACAAGTTAGACGTCCTCTACTTTGTCGTTGCAAGTTTTACGTGGCTGCTACGGGCTGAGCAAGAACCGTTCTTACCTACGCATCAAAACCACAACGATAGTTTGTCAAGTTGGTGCTGTTTTAACCTTCGCAAGGACCGGGCATAGCCACACTCGGTTCAACTAAAGTTGGAGAAACTAATACCCGCTAGTCACCTGTATGCATAGCACGGCGGTAAAACCAGTCTCGCGTAAGCGTACGCGTAATGTCGGTCCGGGCCGCTTCATCCACAATACCGCCGAACCAAAGTATGACATGCTGGTAAGCAGTATGACTTATATTGCCCACAACTTACTTGTGTTCTACTCGTGCATATAACATCTACGCATAAAAACCAGGCTCCGATACCACTGTTGGGGAACGTAGTAATTTCAAAAAAATTCCTACACACACGCAAGATCATGCTGATGCATAGCAACGAGAGGGGAGAGTGTTGTCCACGTACCCTCATAGAACGAAAGCGGAAGCGTTAGCACAACGCGGTTGATGTAGTCGTATGTCTTCACGATCCAACCGATCAAGTACCAAACGCACGAAACCTCCGAGTTCAGCACACGTTCAGCTCGATGACGTCCCTCGAACTCCGATCCAGCCGAGTGTTGAGGGAGAGTTTCGTCAGCACGACGGCGTGGTGACGATGATGATGTTCTACCGATGCAGGGCTTCGCCTAAGCACCGCTACGATATGATCGAGGTGGATTATGGTGGAGGGGGGCACCGCACATGGCTAAGAGATCAAGAGATCAATTGTTGTGTCTATGGGGTGCCCCCCTCCTCCGTATATAAAGGGGGGAAGGAGGAGAGGGCCGCCAAGGGGGGAGGCGCGCCCAAGGGGGTAATCCTACTCCAGTAGGATTCCCCCCTCTTTCCTAGTCCAAGTAGGAGAGGGGAAGGAAGGGAAGGAGAAGGAGAAGGAAGGAGAGGGAGGAAAAGGAGGAAAGGGGGGCCGACCCCCTAGTCCAATTTGGTTTGGGCTAGGGGGCCGCGCGCCCTGCCTCCTCTCTTCCACCACTTGGCCCATGAGGACCATTGCTTTTTCCTCGTATTCCCGTAACTCCCTGGTACCCCCGAAAATACCCGAATCACTCGGAACCTTTCCGATGTCCGAATATAGTCGTTCAATATATCGATCTTTACGTTTCGACCATTTCGAGACTCCTCGTCATGTCCCCGATCTCATCCGGGACACCGAACTACCTTCGGTACATCAAATCACATAAACTCATAATGCAATCATCATCGAACTTTAAGCGTGCGGACCCTACGGGTTCGAGAACTATGTAGACATGACCGAGACACGTCTCCGGTCAATAACCAATAGCGGAACCTGGATGCTCATATTGGCTCCCACATATTTTACGAAGATCTTTATCGGTCAAACCGCATAACTACATACGTTGCTTCGTTTGTCATTGGTATGTTACTTGCCCAAGATTCGATCATTGGTATCTCAATACCTAGTTCAATCTCGTTACCGGCAAGTCTCTTTACTCGTTCCGTAATACATCATCCCGCAACTAACTCATTAGTTACAATGCTGGCAAGGCTTACAGTGATGTGCATTACTGAGTGGACCCAGAGATACCTCTCCGACAATCGGAGTGACAAATCCTAATATCGAAATACGCCAACCCAACAAGTACCTTCGGAGACACCTGTAGAGCATCTTTATAATCACCCAGTTACGTTGTGACCGTTTGGTAGCACACAAAGTGTTCCTCCGGTAAACGGGAGTTGCATAATCTCATAGTCATAGGAACATGTATAAGTCATGAAGAAAGCAATAACAACATACTAAACGATCAAGTGCTAAGCTAACGGAATGGGTCAAGTCAATCACATCATTCTCCTAATGATGTGATCCCGTTAATAAAATGACAACTCATGTCTATGGTTAGGAAACATAACCATCTTTAATTAACGAGCTAGTCAAGTAGAGGCATACTAGTGACACTCTGTTTGTCTATGTATTCACACATGTATTATGTTTCTGATTAATACAATTCTAGCATGAATAATAAACATTTATCATGATATAAGGAAATAAATAATAACTTTATTATTGCCTCTAGGGCATATTTCATTCATCTACTTGCCAGAACCTTCCAGAAAATCTTGGCCAAGCTGTGGACCAAGCTAATTGGCCTAAGATCATTAGGTTCACACGCGCCATGCTTTTTATGAAGAAGCACCAGAGAGTCACGTTAATTTTCTCGAAATCCCATCTATCCAATGCAAGAAAACTATGGAAAATCTCGATCATATATCCTTTATCACATTCCAACACTTCTTCTAGAAGTAATAGTAAACCCGTCCGGTTCCGACACTTTTTCCCGTGGGCATATCCTTAATCACATCTCAAATTTTGTTCTACATAGAAGGGGCATCAATCGTAGGAAATTTCAGGAAATCAAGATATGAAGAGTGTTGCCAAACAACCGGGAGGCTTAATCTGTTCTAAAGTGATTAGACAGATTTTTTTTATTTCATCGTGCGAAGATATGAAGGAGTATCTATCTCTTATTTTACCAATAGTGTTCTTCCTTCTTCTTTAGTTTGCATGGACATGGAAATACTTTGTGTTAGAATCTCCTTCTTGAAGCCAAGAGACCTGGGAACGTTGTCTAGACATACTCTATTCAATCGCGCATAGGCACAATAGCGTTTTCTTAACTTCTCTTCTTAGAGCATCTCCAGCCGTTGGAGGCCCCCAGGACAATCACCGGGCCAAAAAAAGCACGTCCTGGGGGGCAAAATGTTTTGGACGGATGAAACGCGAGTACGTTTTCCCAACCGTTGGCGCCCCCAGGACAATCATCAGGCAAAAAGTGATTGGTCGGGCCAAGAAAAAGGACGTGTGGTGGAATATGATTGGTTGTTGCTTTCGCCAGCGCCCCCAACAGCCCCCAGTGCGCCGGGTTTCGCCTGGGTTTGTAGGCGCTATTTGAGGTATTGGGGGTGCTTGGGGCCATGACTGGGCCGTTTTTTGCCCTTTTTACATTGCCGGCAGACAAAAAGTGGCCCTGGGAGGGCTCTTGGGGGCGCGGCTGGAGATGCTCGTAGACATCTTTCCTCAAAAGATAACATTCTTGAATCTTCGACTTGATCAAACAATTGTACCTCTGGCCCAAATCATCTATTCTTGTACTTCACCGAACTTTTTGGAGTTCTAGCTTTGAAGGGCCCAAGCCGTTTCCTCAGCTTAGCTTGGAACCGACAATAGGATTTGCCTCAAAGATCCGACTATCATTCGACGCTTATGAAAACCACATCCAGAAAGCCTTTATCAACCAAAAAGCTTCAAATTTGAACCTTCTATAATTGTATGCGTTTACGACCATGTAAAGCAATAAAGGGAAATGATATGACATATCCATAGACAAGCCTTGCAAAAAGCCGATAAGAGCATGAGCAACAATGGAGTACAAGGTCTAAATTTTCTACATGTTGTACTTCTTCATGGACGCATCATTTGTATGCTCCGCCTTCTACACGCACAACCGTACCATCCACCTCCAACGTAAAAAATGTTCCACACACATAACATAAAAGCACACTTGTGGCATCAAAATCTTATGTGGCTACATCAGGAAAAACTTTGTCTTACTTTGCTTTCATGGGGCACATGGGAAATATTTCACTACCACAAATGCAAAGGGTTTGGTCACTTTCGTCGGAAATATCCCACCAAGCACATCATGATTTTGATGAAGAGACTTTAGCTTTGATTGATCCATAAGAACAAGACTATGACAACTTGGTTTTATATCAAGACATGGAAATAAGGGGAGCAATACTGATTTATAATAAATATTTGGTTAACATTTGAATTAGTTGTGCCATGTTTTTCAATGCTTTGTGAGATGCACGTTTGTTTGATAACCTTGGGAAGTGCATACTTTGCACCGTCTAAGCATCATTTCTTAGTTATGTTGTTACTCTACAATGCACTAAACTTGATAAAGCTAAGATTAAAGCTATTCAGATTTGGCCACCTTCTAAAACTTTCACCCCAAGTGACGCAGCTAACTATAAGCCGTTTATGAAAGATTTTAGCATCGTTACCACTCCAAGTTCTATGACGATTCGAAAAACAGCGATTGACTGAAAGACTTTTTTTAACCTTAGCAAGGCCTAGCCAACGGTGTTCTTGATATGACCATCCTTATTAATCTCCAGAACATCTAAATCCTCATCATGTAGGCTTAGTTGATCGAAGAAATCACCAGGTCACCTCGGTCCCTGGCCTTAGAGCCGCCACTCATCACCGACTGCATGTACGACATAGCCGCACAAGTAGCGATCCATGTGAGCCCTGATCTTGAGTCTTGGAGATAAATAATTTGTGCCGCACTACGGGCGGATCCGAGAAGGACTCACTGGAAATCACCGAAAGGAGACTAACCCTAGTCACACATAGGGGGAAATGTTAGAAAAAGTCATATGTTGATTTAACCAATTCAAAACACCCCCCGGCCCCCGCATCGCTCCGCTTAGGGCGACTCGGGTGGCGACGAACCCTAGCCGCCGACCCTTCCCTACCGCCTACCCCCCCTCACCGCCGCCCGAGGAGACTGTCGGCGCCATCCGCGGGGTCGCTAAGGACGACGACGATGATGATCCGCTGCTCCCGACCAGAGGGCTCCGGACGCCGAGGCGGTGCTGTCTTCCGCTGCAAGCAGCGTCGCAGGTGGTGGCTCTCCGTTTCCTCGGCCGCGAGGGTGGCGAGGGATGGCGGGAGCTGTCGCCTGAGACATGCACATAGTGTTTTCTAAAAATATAAAGGAATTAATACAGAAAAAATCGTAAATCTGTCTCTTAAATATATGTAATAAACAAATCCTAGATTATATTTAAATATAGAAATTTCAGATTATATTTAAAGAATACGAAATTTCTATAAAAAATCGGAGACCGGCTTAATTCGGAAGGTCCGACACAGGGCATAAGTTTTGGTTACACTACGAATCCCGTCCATAAATCACACTTGGTATATATTCCCAAATTTGTACGTAACATGCACATGGTATTTTTTATAAGTATTGATACACCACTATAGAAAAAGTTCTAAATCTATGTCACACATATATTTAATAAATAAATCCTAGATTATATATAAACATTCCAAAATTACCTCCTCGCTTGCGGCAGGATCTAAAGGCGGCCTCCCCCCACACACAACACTTTGTCCCGATGGATCTAGTCGTCGGTGGCCTCTGGTCGTTGGATCCGTTGTTGGGCTGCCTGGAGCTGCCGACCGAATCAAGAGAAATCCTCAGCTAGTGTTCTCTAATCACGACGGCGGCGACACCGGCCGGTGTCGTTTTGTCAAGGTTCGTGCCCTCTCCCTCCCGCTTCATGCCCGGGAGAAATCCCTTGTCTTGCTGAGACAGGTCGGCAACAGCGTGTCGTGCGTCGCCTTCTTCTTGAAGGTGCCGGTTTAGGCAAGGTGGGAGAGTGATGTGTTGCTGAGCGATGGTGGCTGGGTTTGCTGCGTCGTCGGCGAGGGATTTGGAGCATGGTTCTTTGTCTCTGAATTAGTGTGGTCTGCTGTCCTCTTGATTTGGCTGTTGGCTGATCTATGCTTGCTTGCTCAACGTCTTTGCCTTGGGCATGGAGGGGATATGGATCCTCTCTTTTTTGTTGGCAGCAACTAGATGCGGTAGCAAGGTCATGGAGCTGATTCTTGCGGGATGAGTTCTGGATGCTCCATTTTCTCCTCTCTGTTTGTTTGTTCAATGACAACTTCCTTGTGTAGTTTTTCCTCTTTGTGCTTGTAACAGTGGGCTGCGGTGTGGACTTTCGTCTGGTATCCTTCGTGCAGTGGCGTGTCGAGCTGAGTATCTCCCTTGGTGCCCAGAATCATGTCCATTCCTTGTTCTAGGGGGGCAATTCCATCTTCCAGCGGTCAGACGCCTTTCGAGCCAAGGTGAGGGGCAGGGGTCCTCTCTGGATTTGAAGAGGACCGGCATGTTTTTCGATGTGCACCTTCCAGGGTAGATGAGGGCACGGTTCATCGAGTTGGGCATTGGCTCCGCCCGAAGTTCCTTTCTGTTTGCCCTACTGGTTTAAGTTCACTCGGAGGACTCTGTCGACTTCAAACTAGTGCTTATCCTCTTTTCTCTTATAGGGCATGTAGTCTTTGGTGCTTGTAAGCTGCTTCGGCATCACCGTGTATCTGTAATTTTATTTTTCTTTTCTTCCAGTTGGTTGTCATGGTGGCCTTGTGTAATTCCTGGCCGGTTGATGATTTTATTAATTCAAAGTAAAAAGAAACCCAACAAAAACACTGAAATTATTTATAATCATCTCATGGGCTGGTTCTTCGGCCCTGACCGAAAGCGTCGACGGACCGGACCGCACATAGTCGACAGTCCACTACTCCACACCCCCACACCACATCCAGTCGACGACACCATGACCCGCCGCCGCCGCCGCCGCGGCGGTCGCCCCGCCTCGGCCCCGGCGGCGCTGGAAGACGACGACCTCCTACGGAAGATCTTCCTCCTCCTCCCGCCTCAGCCCTCCTCCATTCCCCGCCTCTCCGTCGTCTGCAAGCAGTGGCGCGACGTCGTCACCGACCCCCAATTCCTCCGCGGCTTCCGCGACCAACACCGGAAACCTCCCCTCCTCGGCCTCGTAATGGGCCACACCGGGCACCCCTACTTCAGGTCCGATCTCGACCCTCCAGACCACATCCCGCACGAGCGCTTCTTCCCTCGAGACATCCGCAGCATGAACATGGACATATTCGATTGCCGCCATGGGCGCGTCGTCTTCTTCGCCCAACAGCTGGGCGAGGTCGTGCTGTTTGACCCCGCCACGGGAGGCCGCCGTTGTGTGGTCGTTCCACCAGTGTTTACCGGAAAGGAGATTGGCGTCTTCAACGCCGCCGTGATTTGCGTTTCCGGCGACGAAGGCCACGTGCACGGCGATTGCCACACCAGCCCATTTCAGGTGGTCTTGATGGGCATCAGTGACGACTATAGACAAGCTTTCGCCTCTGTCTACTCATCGGAGTCTGGCATATGGGGCGATATCATCTCCATTGAGAATCGTGAGATGTATGATTTGAGGCAACCCAGTACACTTATTGGAAATGCCCTTTACTGGTCCTGGAGATGATGGGGAAGGCATACTGGAGTTTGATTTGGGTAGGCAGAGCCTAGCCAACATAGAGATGCCGCACGGTCTGGAGTACTATAGGCATCGCAGTCTTCAGGTCATTTTAGCAGACGATGGCTGTGTCGGCCTCGCCATTTTGTCGTGCTATAAATTTGAAATGTGGGAGAGGAAGGTCAGTTGTGATGATGGTGTTGCTGGATGGGTATTGCAGAAGACCATTCAACTGAACACGATCCTTGGATTGGGGCCTATGGGGGGACTGCACAATTTATTAATGGGGTATGATGAAGTTGATCATGTGATTTATATAAGGACGGACATCGGTTTCTGCATGGTTCGACTTGAGTCAATGCAGTCCAGGAATCTCGGCAAAGAGAATTTCAGCAATACTGCCTATCTTCCCTACAGAAGTTTCTATACTGCAGGTAGTTCTCTGTCTTTACATTTGAGCAAATAAAAATATTGATATATTTTTAGTAGTACTTGTTTCCTGGAATAATGTGATAGTAGTACTGAAGTGTTTGTGTAACTGCTTAACTCTACTTGTCGTATTCATATTTTCTTTGATATTAGTGAAGACTGGACTAATGTCATGTTCAGAGAATGCAGCCAGTTTTAACTAATTTTATTCCATGACTGGATGTAATAAAACCGTTACGGGCCTTGGCAAAATTTCCACTGTTTAGGCATTGTGCTTTCTATTATTCTCCGCTCATTTCATATCCTATGGAATCAGTAAGAGGTCCACTTATTATTAGATGATTTTCTGTGTATCAATTGTTAAAACTAGTGTGTTTTCTGTTTGTGTTTTTTGTCATTTTCCGCATCTTTCCTATCTCGTGGCATTAAGCTGAGGATTATAAGTTCTTGGTTACTGACTAGTTAGTGTGTGTTTGCCGAGAAAATGTAAAAACGTGAGGCTAGGCGATGAAACAATGTTCTTGTAACATTTTCACTTTTGGATGTTCAATTCCCCCCATTTAGTTCTTACAGTTATTCTGTTAAAAGCAGTAGTTTTAACCACAATATCACACCAATGGCCATTTATCATTTGTCTGTGCGACAAACTCATCTGTCACCTACTCATACTAACACTCAAGACAAGACTATGAGGTCTGAGTTCATCTTCTTTGCTTGTTTTCTCAGTTTCTTGGTCTTCCCTCTTGTCCCCTTTTTTAACATTTTCCCAGTCTGATGATATCACTTCTCTGTGCTAGTGAGTGACTTGGCGGTATGCGAGAGGGGGACTGGTGACCTCTTTGCACCTCTTGCAGATGATTACCTCCTTGCTTCATGGGGTGTAGGAGCAGTAGGAGGTACCGAAGCAGCTACCTCGAGTGAAACCTTACCGGAAGGAGGTAACATACATGTATCTTGGGATTCAATGGGTCTGTAATCTGTTATACATTGGAGATTTGGACTTTGATAGGTCGATTAGTAGCTGAATTCTTTTTTCTCGAATACGCAAAGCTTGCGTATCATTGCATTGATAGAAGAAAATAGAATGAGTACAGATAGGAGTACAACACATGGCATGAAAGCAGGCAGGCGTGAACATGGTGACCGGAGCAGAAAGAAAAGGGATGCTCGACCCGAAGAGAGGATACATCACAACTAAACCTACCAAACCCGAACCAAGAGTGGCAACGCCGAACCAACTCGACCATCAACATCTCGGGAACCAAAACCAGGGACACAGCGAGCGAGCAAGATGGCGCCTTCAAGAAGGAGGACGACGTCGAGACGCCGTCGCCATCTGATCCGGAGGAACCGGACCTAGGGTTTCCCCTGAGCTCGAAGAGGGGCGCAGCCGAGGGCCTTGACAACACCTCCAGGAAGGAAAACGACGTCCGCAGACGCCGCCGCTGCCAGCATCGGCAAGCCGAGCAGGGATTTCTCCCAGGCCTGAGGCTGAGCAATCCCATAGCCACCATGTCTGGAAACGAAGATGAGGACGCCAACGCTGGTCGGAGTCACCATGTCGGAAGGGGGTTGGCGGGGTTGTAACTGCCGTCGAAGGGTGGCACCGCCTCCGAACCTACGAACATTGGATCTGGCAAAAGCGGTGGCTTTGAAGCATACAAGGTAGGGCGGGCGCGAAGCAAGCCATAAGGGGGTGGGGCGATGGTGATTGGCAACGCCGGCAAGCAAGGACCGGAGGGACGCAGATCCTGGCTACCGTGGCCATAGTCGTCGGGACATCGGGGGACCAGGCAAGCTGGAAGGAACGTAGCTGCTGGGTCGCCGAGGCCGGAGCCGCCCGGCAGAGGACGCCGGCAGCCATGGACACCGGAAGGGACGCGGGTCCAAGGTCGTCGAGGGCCGGAGCAGCGCCAAGAAGAACCCGCCTTGAGAGCTTCAAGACCACCACTAGCATTGTATACTCGCCGCCACCGCGAAAGCCGTCTTCGTGGCTCGAGGGATAGGACGAGCCGGCGGCGGCGAGGGGCCTGCCAGCAGGAAGGTATGCCGCGGACACCCATGCAACCGGCCGCAGATCCCGCGCCCAATCCAAGGGCAGCACCACCAGCAGGGCTGGGTCACGCACGGAGGGGGAGCGAGAACTGGTGGGGACGGCGCCCTGTGGCCAAGGCTAGCACACAACGGCCACCGCTGGACAGGCAGAGCGCAGCAGCTGGGAGGGTGCCACGCGGGCAATGGGGGAGGGATGCGCGTAGGGCGGATCCGTCCCGCCGCCGTCTTCCCGAGGCGCGGCACGACCAAGTGGCTGGCCCCGGCGGCGGCGGATCTGGCGCGAGGTGGCGCCCTGCAGCGGGCGGATCTGGGGGGGGGCGAGGCGGGGGGAGGTTGGGAGGCGGATTCGCCCGCCGCCGCCATCTCGGTGGCGGCGCTGGCTGCTGGCCGCCCTCCCGGCGGCGGCGCGGGGCGGGCGGAGGGGGGTTTGACCGGCGGCGGTGAGTGCGGTTTCCCCCGTGTCGCCAGGGAGGGCGACGCGGGGGCGGGCTCGAGAGGGTTGCTGTTAATTTGGAATGTGATTGCACCTGCTGCTCTGCTAGTTAGTGATTCTTTTTTGCCTCATTCCTGTCAACTTTTTACAGTAATAAATAAATAAACAGGTTTGTGTGTGCCACTTTCCTTACCAAGATTCCCAATGCGGATTTGGAATGCAGGGATATTGTGGGTTGGTCTGGCTTGGGGCTTGATTCTTTCATTCTCTTCTCGCCCTGCAGGAACGTTCGGCAAGCCAAAGCACGAAGATCAAGGAATGGATGCAGATCTTGTGCCTAGCCGGGTACTCAAGCAAACTCGAATTGATGTGATATTCAAGAAGGAGACGGAGACAAGATCAAAACTTAGCAAAGCTTGGGCAAAATGGTTTCGGAGCAATGGTGTTCCTGGAAATAAAGCAGACTGCCCACACTTCCGTAGTGCCTTGAAGCTAACACAGGAGCTAGGTACCCGCTTCATTGTTCCTACAGGCAACGAAATAGACGGTGCAAATGTGGATGCCAGTGATGAAGAACTCCCATAGGTATTTGGAAGGCGAACTGCTTGAGGATATGGGAAGTTTAACTAGTTTATATCATATTTGGACAAACAGATTTTGGCTATGAACTGATGATCCATGCTTTTGTAAGTTGGGTGTAGGGCTAGTTGAGGACTGCTTCATGAAAGTGTACTGTGTCCTTTTGAACCTTGTTCCTCATGAAGATGCCAGCTCGTTTCTGTTATTTTCTTTATTAAGTTGACTAGATTTTTAATAATATCCTTGTCTATTATGCTGTGAGTGTCCTCTCCTCTTCCTCTAAAAGTATCAAGTATAGGATGCCTGCATTATTAGAAAACGTGTGGTGTTGGTGGTCAGGTCAATTGTAAGTATCCCGTAGATGACAGCTAGTAATGCCAACATGGTTTATTAATTTTGTTTGTTTTGCATCATTTTTTAATATCTGCTTACTTTTGATTTTAGAAAGCCTCTTCCTGTTCCCTAAGTATACATGAAAATCTTCAATTCCTGTAACTAACCCGATGATGGTTAACTGAAATCAAGCAGCGTGGCAGATTGACACGAGATGACGGCTGATGCGCGCCAAGATCGTTCCCGAGACAGAGCTCCATGATTATCACATCGTCAGGCCATGCAAGAAGCTTGAGCTTTTCTGTGAAGAGTAGACCCCAAGCCTGGCCGGTGTGATATATTGCTCACTAACCAATCAACCTTTTCCAATAATCACACCCTTGAATCCACAATTCCACATACAGTGGAATCTACCTTTGCTTGGGCTACTCCGCCGTCTCTTCCAACATATCGCGCGGAGTCATTAGCGCCTTTCGACACCTCTATCAGGCTAGAAAGTCAAGTTGTTTAGCCACACTTTATGGCCGTTTTTAAGCTGGTGGTTGCCTGCTTACCCGGTCAAAAAACCACCCGTCTGGAGCCCCTATCTTTCAGAACCCTCTCATGGCTAATCTTAGCAACACTGCACTGGTTCCTGGAGCAGTCAGGCAGATCTGGATCCGTGTGTGCTGACTGCTAAACAAAGGTCGGTTGAGACTTGGGTGGTTGCAAGGCATGCAGCAGAAGAAGCAACGCCCTCTGCTGAAGTGTTTAGGTTATGGTTCACACATCAGAGGAGCCACAGTTAGAAGACATTGGCTGCACACCTGACCTGAGTTGGTCGGTCATGCCCTATTTTCATGGACTATCTTCTCAATTGTTCTCTGTAATAATGACTAAGGAAGTCGCTGTCATGACATCTTTGTGGCGTTAGATACATGTTGTACATATCTTTCTCACAAGTTGGAGTGTGACTTGATCCTTTGGCTAGATGCACTGCAACTGTGCAGGTGCCTGCGACAGCTCATCCATTGGCTCATTCCCTCCTAGACCTTTGCCTTGTGGCCTTGTGGTGCCTGCTATTCCAAGGAAGTGGTGCACTGCTGGTTCTGAAGCTGAAGACCTGATCAAGGGCTGTGCTGTTTGGCTTCAAGTCAATTTGGAACTTCCAGTTGTGTGATCTTCGTATTTTTTTTCCCCTGTTGGTGCAAAGCAGGCAGAAATGGAGGCTGGGGGATTTGGCTCATGCGAGTTGCTGGTGGTTTACTAGAGAAATAGAGTCTGCAAGTAACTCTATATCTAACTTAAGATTCCTCTAATAATTAGAAATCCTTGCACCCGAAGAGTTTGCTTATGGCCGACGGTAGGAGCTCTGTGTCTATATTATGGAACCCACCTATCCCTATTTGGCTGTTTCGGTTACTTAAAGCGGGAATACAATGCAAAGTGGAACAAGCAGGGGGTGTGATGACGGGAAATGCAGAGGCGAGTTGGGTCCTCATCAGAAAACCCGCTACGGAGCACCGAAGACCTGTTGACAGTTCTACAAACTATATTTAGAGAGCCCGCTTGAACCACATCAACTGGAGTAGTAGTATATCTTCAGAGTTCAGTTCTTAATTTATCAGTCTCAATCTGATTGGCTTCCAATAGATAATCGTGGTCAGTCCAGTACATCATCTAATACCGGCATCATAAAAAAACAAAGGAACGTTGCATCGAGAGCTCCACCAAGCAGAGTAGGATGGAGGAAGCAGCACAAGATTGTGGTCCCGTCTGATTGGCATGCAATGCATTTCTCTTGATAAAAAGAGGTGTGCTTGGGTTGGAGATGGCCATCGGCCATCACACGCATCGAGCAACATTCTTCTTAGCCATCAAGCAAGCATGCATCGATCACAATGTTTTTGCTCGCCTTTTCGCAACCAACCTTCGATCGACCACCGTTTTCATTAACAAGGGAAGTGATAGCGGCCATATATCGCGAAAACCGACAATCGCTACAAATTCATCCCAGAAATGAAAAAAAAATGTCGCATAGCCTGTTATTCGAACGCCATCCATCCCGGACCTACAAAACAAAAGCATTGTTCTTCCAAGGCACACTTGAGTAGTACTAGTAGTAGTTTACTCAGCTGAAGCAAGGGATATGCCGCTGCATTTGCCCAGCAACACGGTGGATGTGACCTGAAGAAGTATGTCCAAGCAGGGCTCAAACAAGAGAAGAATCAAAGAACCCCGACCTGAGGCGACCGGCCTGCAGCGCAGGCAGGCGGCAGCTAGAATGCCAGTTCTCAGCTCACTAGTTTTTTTTTTTTTTTTTGGCAGGAGAGGCGATGGGCACATCAAGCTTGCCTCGCAAAGAGACTAACCCTCGCTGGTAAACAAACCAGTTCAGCAAAGGCAGGCGAGAAAGGGACACGAACAACACAACGTTTGCGTGAGCTGTCTGCGCCCGCCTGCCCTGCCCTCTCTCCAGAGAGAGAAAGCGAGGGCGAAGATGGCATGATTAGCGCTAATCTTTAACTATTTTGGCCGCTGCAGGCTTGCAAAAGCAACAACAGGACAGTGGCTCAGCTAAGCTAGCTAGAACGGAGGGAGAGTGAGAAGCAAGGCTCGTCCTGTGCTCTCCTGCACTGCATCAATACCACATGCCAGCACACGCACAAGCATGCTTGCTAGCTTGGTACATACATCCTTTTTTTTCTGTATACTACCACTCCTACCTGCTTGCTCGTCATGAATATTTGTTGCTCCCCTGTGCTAGCCAATCATTTCACCAGTACGTTTCAGCTTCCATTGCTCTGAAAATTTGCAGTCTTTCATGCACACTGCATTGTTGAGGCCGGCTGGGGTCCAGTGCAATGCTCTTGCATTGTTGGGAAAACTTGCTCTCTGCTTGCTTGATGGCTTAGCTTCTCCTGGCTGGCTGATTGTCACCCTGTCAGTCAGAGGCACCAGCCAGTGGAACGGCTGAGTGCCGCTGCTGTACTAAGCATGCAGCAACTGAAGCAAAGCAGTTGGTTGCTTGCTTGCTGGAGATCTCAGTCAGTCGGTCGGTCAGGTCAGTGCAGCAAAAGTAGGAGCTGGGCAAAGGTTAGCATTGACCCAGGAATTCACGGGGGTTCAGTACTTCAGTTACCAGTTACCACCACATGGCCGTGGGCAGCAATTAGCAAAGCTAACAGCAAGGCTAAAAATAACACTGCATATGCATGACCAAATCGTCATCCAGAAAAGAAATAGAAGGAAGGAAATAAACTATGACGACCCGATAATAATAAAATAAAAGGAATAGCATTTGAGTTCATCTTTGTTGGCCA
The DNA here is from genome assembly GCA_021605205.1 of Aegilops longissima. Lineage (NCBI taxonomy): Eukaryota > Viridiplantae > Streptophyta > Magnoliopsida > Poales > Poaceae > Aegilops > Aegilops longissima. The sequence continues at coordinate 181,028,232 of CM038677.1, forward strand.
CTAACTCGCAGGCCGGCTTATTAATCCTGTCCATCCGGAGATGAAATCAAAAAAGGAATGCAGCGAAAACAAAAAAGAAATGTATTCTTTCTTCTTTCTTTTTCCTAATCATAATCAAGAACCTGAATGCTGAGATCGATCGATGGCTTCTCTGAACTCTTCTTCTTCTTGGGTTTCTTTCTTGGAAGATTCTCTCTCTCTACCGGAGCTTGGAGTTGGAGCTAGCGTCGCTTGGAAAGAATGACGGAAACGAATCGAATCAATCTGTACACATCCCCCATTGATGGCCTCGGTTTGCGGATCGAGCTTCTGCTTGTGGCTGGCTCTCGCTGCGGCGGGTCGGGTGCTCGGGTTCAGGCCTCCTCCGATGGAGCCGGCGGGAAGTTGAGGTCCAGCGACCCCGCCGCCGCCACCGGGTACCCCTGCTCCTGCTCCTCGTTCACGCTGACGCTCGCGCTGCCGTAGAGCTCGCCGTCGGAGGAGAAGGCGGTGTCGGCGATTATGTGGGACCGCTTGTGCCCGCCCAGCGCCTGCCCCGACCCGAACACCCTGAAGCAGACCGGGCACTCGAACTTCTCCGCCTCGCCGGCGGCTGCCTTCTTGTTGCTGCCGGCGCCAATGCCGATGGCCACCGAGTCCGGCGAGGCCGACGGGGACAGGGTGCCGAACGAGGTGTAGGTGTCGACGCTCGGCTCCGGCGCGGGGGCGGCGGCGGGGGCCGCCTTGGGCGCGCTGCAGCTTGTGTTGATCCGCTTGTGGCTCGCGCGGTGGCCGCCCAGCGCCTGGTAGGAGCTGAACACCCTGCCGCACCCCGGGCACTCGTAGCGGGTGCGCTTCGCCGGCGGCGGCGCGGCCTCGCCCCGCTGCTTCGGCGACACGGAGTTGAGCGCGTAATGGCTGGTCCTTCGCTTCTTGCTCTTGGCCACGCTCTTGGTCTTGGCTTCGCCGTACTGGAACAGAGCTGAGTCGTCGTCGGAATTGTAGCCGTAGCCGTTCCTTGGGAGGTGCGCCTGCTTCGGCGCCGGCGAGCCCCGCATGCCGCCGGTGGTGTCGCGCGAGAGCATCAGGAGGCAGAGCGCGACGTCCTCCTGCTCCTTCTCGAACGCGCTCAGCATCGGCGGCGGCGGCGCGGGGGCCGGCGCCGCCACGCGCATGGACCTGCGCCTCCGCCTGGGCGGCGCGGCCATCACAGCCACCGGCGCCGGCACCAGCGGTTCCATCGGCGCCGCCTCGATCTCCTCTTCCTCCTCCTCCTTCTCCGCCTCCGCCTCCGCCTCCGCGGCGAAGGAGTACTCCTCCTCTCCCAGCAGGTCCACGTCGTCGTCAGCCTCGTCGTACTCATCGTGATCCCTCGCGGCGCCGGGCGCATGGCTCTTCATGTGGCCGAACAGCGATCGCCACGACGAGAACAGCTTGCCGCACTCCCGGCAGGCCCTCTGCTCGCCCCCTTCACCGCCCTGATCCTCCTCCTCGTCGGCGAAGTCGGACAGCCGGCGCGTCTTCTTGGGGTTCTCCCGGAGCCCGTAGCCGACGGCGCCATTGGCGCTGGTCCGGCCGCCGTTGGCGGAGGAGCGCCTCATCAGCTCGTCGTCGGCTTCCGGCAGCGCCTCGCCGAGCGAGATGTGGGAGCGCATGTGGCCGCCCAGCGAGCGGCCGCACGAGAAGCCCTTCCCGCACACCTTGCACCTGTGGTGGTGGTGGTGGTGGTGGTGGTGCATCCCCGCAGCAGCAAGCTCCCCCACGGCGTCCATGATGGATCGACCGACCGACCGGGCAACAAGCAGCGATGTCGATGTCGATCGGATCGATCAAGAGGAGAGTGGGGAGGGGCCGCCTGGGGGAGGATCTGAGGCGGCGGGCGCGACCATTGGGGATCTGGGGGAGAGCGAATGAAGCTTGGGAGAGCTGAAGGAGTAGAGGGGAGGAAAGGTAGGGTGGTGTGGTTAAGCGGAAGGCGAAGCTAGCGGAGGTCGTGATCGATCGGAGGTTTTGTTGGAGCGATGGGTGCGGTTGAGGGGGAGGAGGAGAAATCCATGCATGCAAGCAAACTTCTTTTTTTTTAAAAACAAAACAAACAAACTGACACCCCCCAACCCCACACCCACACCCACCCAGAGAGAGTCGTCGTGGAGGCCGCCACGTGGACTTGATGACCTGTCGAGTCCAGATGTGCCGGTCAAACATTCTTTTTCATTTATTTTTGATATAGCTCACCATTCATGCTGAATATTTATTTCAATTCATGAGTCTATATATATGAATATTTGTTCAAAGATTTTCTTGCGTAGTAGCAGCACCAGTGATTAATAGGTTTTGTTTTGTTTTGTTCGGATAGCCCACACAATTTTTCGGGGTTGAAAGAATGGCGCAAGTTGACATTGTGAAGCGTAGATGGTCAGTTCCAATGAAAAAAAGAGTAGATGATATTGCTTGCGCAAAATGTGGTGTTGCGAGGATGAAGTTATAGCGATGTGTATATAGCTTGTAAATGTTTTGTTATATCTACAACCATCGTCACAAAATGATTTGAGCTCGAGCGAGTTTCTTTAGCGAGGAGAAATGAAGACCGTCACAAGGACTTCAACGACAAATCAAGCTAGTCCAAAAAAATACAAATGGTGTTAATGTACTCGCTTTACCCAACGAGTAATAGCTGTGAGGTTTCTTCTTCTCTTGGTGAGTAATAACTGCTATAAGCAACGTGTAGACATCATGGCACAACAAAATGAGCATTGGTTGGAAAGATTTTGCATTGCAACTAGTAGCACCAACAATTAAGTTCTGTCATTGAACAGAACATCTCTGTTCCTGGCAGCTTGCCTAGACGGAAGATTGAGCTGGCTCTTTGGCAAGCGGGAATATATAGAACCCACTTCTCGAGGATGGGCTATACATCAACTGTGCCAATCCCTACCGCAAAGACCGGTGAAGTGGACGCCAGAAACAAGACTAGAGAGGCAAGCCTAAAAGCAAAAAGAGACTTTATACGTCTTCGGCGTATCTATAATTTTTGATTGTTTCATGCCAATATTCTACAACTTTCATATTTTTTGGCAACATTTTATATTATTTTTGGGATTAACATATTGATCCAGTGCCCATTGCCAGTTCACGTCTGTTGCATGTTTTTGTTTCGCGGAATATCCATACCAAACAAGTCCAAACGTGATAAAAATTTACGCAGAATTATTTTGGAATATATGTGATTTTTGAGAAAAGAATCAACGCGGGACGATGCCCAAGGGGGGCACAAGCCCGGAGGGCGCGCCTGGCAGGCTTGTGA
>CM038677.1:181031614-181190747 GCA_021605205.1 Aegilops longissima
GTCCCCTGTAAGGAGGTTGGTGCCCTTCCTTCACCGCAAGAAAGATAGAATCTGAAAGAAAATCATGTTAAAATTTCAGCCCAATCGGAGTTACGGATCTCCAGGAATTTTAAAAAAGGTGAAGGGCTAGGAAATAGGACCAAGAAACAGAAGAGAACACACACACACACACACACACACACACACACACACACACACACACACACACAGAGAGAGAGAGAGAGAGAGGGAAGGGAGGGAGGGAGAGATCCAATCTCGGAGGGGCTCCTGCCCTCCGGGAGCCATGGAAACCAAGGGCCAGAGGGGGGACTCTCTTCCCATCGAGGGGGAGGCCAAGGAATAAGAACAAGGAGGGGAGCTCTCCCCCTCTCTCCCGGTGGCGCCGGAACACCGCCAGGGCAATCATCGTGTGACAACGATCTACACAAACAACCATGTCATCTTCACCAACACCTCCATCACCTTCCATCATCTATATTCAGCGGTCCACTCTCCCGCAACTCGATGTACCCCTTACATGAACATGGTGCTTTATACTTCATATTATTATCCAATGACGTGTTGCCATCCTATGATGTTTAAGTAGATTTTTGTTGGCCTTTGGGGTAATTGGTCAATTACTATGATTGGTTTAATTTGCTTGTGGTTATGTTGTTGTCCTTTGGTGCCCATCATATGTGACGCCCCCGATTTAATCATACACTAATCATGCACGCAAATGTGTACGATCAAGATCGAGGACTCACGGAAGATATCACAACACAACTCTATAAATAAAATAAGTCATACAAGCATCATAATACAAGCCGAGGGCCTCGAGGGCTCGAATACAAGTGCTCGATCATAAGCGAGTCAGTGAAGCAACAATATCTGAGTCTGGACATAAGTTAAACAAGTTTGCCTTAAGAAGGCTAGCACAAAGCGGGATCTGGATCGAAGAGGAGCAGGCCTCCCGCCTGGGATCCTCCTAGGTTACTCTGGTCGTCGTCGTGGCTGTCACGTAGTAGTAGGCACCTCAGAGTAGTAGTCGTCATCGACGGTGGCGTCTGGCTCCCAGGCTCCATCGTGCAGTTGCAGCAATCGAGTAGAGGTAGGGGAAAAGGTGGAACAAGGCAACCGTGAGTACTCATCCAAAGTACTGCAAGCAAGGAGCTACACTACATATGCATGGATATATGTGTAAAGGGCATATCGATGGACTGAACTGCGAGAAAGCGAGAATAAGAGGGGATAGCTAGTCTTAACGAAGACTCACGACGGACACTGTCTTGCAATGTAGAAGAGGGTAAACTGAAGTCCTCCAAGTAACATCACATAGCAATAATCCTACCCGGCGATCCCCTCCTCATATCCCTGAGAGAGAGCGAACACCGGTTGTATCTCGCACTTGGAAGGGTGTCTTTTATCAAGTATCCGGTTCTAGTTGTCATAAGCTCAAGGTACAACTCCAAGTCGTCCTGTTATCAAGATCACGGCTATCCGAGTAGATTAACTTCCTGCAGGGTGCACCATCTTACCCAAAGACGCTTGATCCCATTTGGCGGACACACTTTCTGGGTCATGCCCGCCGCGGAAGATCAACACGCCGCAGCCCCACCTAGGCACAACAGAGAGGCCAACACACGGTCTAAACCTAAGCGCGCAGGGTGCGGGCCCATCGCCTCGAGCACACCAAGACGTTGCGACGTGGCCGAAGGCACCTAGCCAAGCAGCGTTCCAGTCCAATCGGCGGCGCGCCGCTCGCCGACGACGTCTGAAGTGCTTCGGTGATACCACGGCGCGGGATACCCATAACTACTCCCGCGTAGATGGTTAGTGCGTATAAGCTCGTAGCCAACTCAGATTAAATACCAAGACCTCGTTAAGCGTGTTAAGTAACCATGAACGCCGAACAGGCCAGGCCCACCTCTCTCCTAGGCGGTCTCAACCTGCCCTGCCGCTCCGCCACAAAGTATCGGTCGGGGCCGTGGGAACCTGTGCCCACCTCTCACGGGATGGAGCCACCCGTCCTTTCAGCCCCCATCTCCAACCGTACCACGGTAATGTAATAGTGTAAAGTATATAGTATATACCGTGATCACCTCGAAGTGATCACAGCCCGATAGTATAGCATGGCGACGGACAAGAATGTAGGGCCACCGATAGAACACTAGCATCCTATACTAAGCGAGAGGATAGCGATAAAGGTAACAACAAGTAGTAGCAAGGACAGGCTATGCAAAGTATAGGATATCCGAAAGCGGTAACATGTTACACTACTCTAATGCAAGTGTAGATAAGAGTAGGCGATATCGGTGATCAAGGGGGGCTTGCTGGTTGCTCACGGCAAGGAGGATCGTCAACACCGTAGTCGAACCGGGGTCGCCGTGTTGGGGAACGAGTAATTTCAAAAATTTCCACGAACACGCAAGACCATGGTGATGGCATAGCAACGAGAGGGGAGAGTGTCCGTCCACGTACCCTCGTAGACCGAAAGCGGAAGCGTTATAACAACGCGGTTGATGTAGTCGTACTGTTAGGGAACGTAGCAGAAATTCAAAATTTTCCTACGTATCACCAAGATCTATCTATGGAGAGACTAGCAACGAGGGAAGGAGAGTGTATCTACATACCCTTGTAGATCGCTAAGCGGAAGCGTTCAAGAGAACGGGGTTGAAGGAGTCGTACTCGTCGTGATCCAAATCACCGGAGATCCTAGTGCCGAACGGACGGCACCTCCGCGTTCAACACACGTACAGCCGGTGGCGTCCCACGCCTTGATCCAGCAAGGAGAGAGGGAGAGGTTGAGGAAGACTCCATCCAACAGCAACACAACGGCGTGGTGGTGGTGGAGGCGTGGCAATCTGCAGGCCGCCAAGCACCTACGGGAGAGGAGGAGGTGTCACGGGAGGGAGGGAGGCGCAGGGGCTCGGTGTGGATGCCCTCCCTCCCTCCACTATATATAGGGGCAAGGAGAGGGGAGGCGCAGCCTTGCCCCTTCCTCCAAGGAAGGGGTGCGGCCAAGAGGGGGAGGAGTCCATCCTCCCAAGGCACCTCGGAGGTGCCTTCCCTCTATGGACTCTTCCTCTCCAAGTGTTTCATGCGCATGGGCCTCTTGGGGCTGGTTCCCTTGGCCCATGCAGGCCTAGGCGCACCACCTAGGGCCCATGTGGCCCCGGGGCAGGTGGCCCCACCGGTGGGCCCGGGACCCTCGGTGGTCCCAGACAATACCGATAACCCCAAACTTGTCCCGATGGTCAAACAGCACTTCCCATATATAAATCTTTACCTCCGGACCATTCCGGAACTCCTCGTGACGTCCGGGATCTCATCCGGACTCAACAACATTCGGTAACCACATACAAGCTTCCTTTATAACCCTAGCGTCATCGAACCTTAGTGTGTAGACCCTACGGGTTCGGGAACCATGCGCACATGACCGAGACGTTCTCCGGTCAATAACCAACAGCGGATCTGGATACCCATGTTGGCTCCTACATGTTCCACGATGATCTCATCGGATGAACCACGATGTCAAGGACTCAATCGATCCCGTATACAATTCCCTTTGTCTAGCGGTATTGCACTTGCCCGAGATTCGATCGTCGGTATCCCGATACCTTGTTCAATCTCGTTACGGCAAGTCTCTTTACTCGTTCCGTAACACATCATCCGTGATCAACCCCTTGGTCACATTGTGCACATTATGATGATGTCCTACCGAGTGGGCCCAGAGATACCTCTCCGTTTACGAAGTGACAAATCCGATCTTGATCCGTGTCAACCCAATGGTCACTTTCGGAGATACCGTAGTGCACCTTTATAGTCACCCGATTACGTTGTGACGTTTGATACACCCAAAGCACTCCTACGGTATCCGGAATTGCACGATCTCATGGTCTAAGGAAAGATACTTGACATTAGAAAAGCTTTAGCATCTGAACTACACGATCTTTGTGCTAGGCTTAGGATTGGGTCTTGTCCATCACATCATTCTCCTAATGATGTGATCCGTTATCAATGACATCCAATGTCCATGGTTAGGAAACCATAACCATCTATTGATCAACGAGCTAGCCAATAGAGGCTTGCTAGGGACATGGTGTTGTCTATGTATCCACACATGTATTTGAGTTTCCTATCAATACAATTATAGCATGGATAATAAACGATTATCATGAACAAGGAAATATAATAATAATAACTAATTTATTATTGCCTCTAGGGCATATTTCCAACAGTCTCCCACTTGCACTAGAGTCAATAATCTAGTTCACATCGTTATGTGATTAACACTGATAGGTCACATCGCCATGTGACCAGCATCCAAAGAGTCTACTAGTGTCTTAAACTAGTTCACATCACCATGTGATTAAGACTCAATGAGTTCCGAGGTTTGATCATGTTTTGCTTGTGAGAGAGGTTTTAGTCAACGGGTTTTAGTCAATGGGTCTGAACCTTTCAGATCCGTGTGTGCTTTGCAAATTTCTAGGTCATATTATAAATGCTGCTTCCACGCTCCACTTGAAGCTATTCCAAATGGTTGCTCCACTATACGTATCCGGTTTACTACTCAGAGTCACTCGGACAGGTGTTAAAGCTTGCATCGACGTAACCCTTTACGCCGAACTCTTTATCACCTCCATAATCGAGAAACATGTCCTTATTTACTCCAAGGTCAATGTTTGACCGCTGTCCAATGATCTATTCCTGGATCATTCTTGTACCCCTTGACTGACTCATGGCAAGGCACACTTCCGGTGCGGTACACAGCATAGCATACTGTAGAGCCTACGTCTAAAGCATAGGGGACGACCTTCGTCCTTTCTCTCTTTTCTGCCGTGGTCGAGCTTTAACTCTTAACTTCATACCTTACATCTCAGGCAAGAACTCCTTCTTTGACTGATCCATCTTGAACACCTTCAAGATCATGTCAAGGTATATGCTCATTTGAAAGTACCATTAAGCATTTTTGATCTATCACTATAGATCTTGATGCTCAATGTTCAAGTAGCTTAATACAGGTTTTCACTTGAAAAACACTTTTCAAATAACCCTATATGCTTTCCAGAAATTCTACATCATTTCTGATCAACAATATGTCAACAACATATACTCATCAAAAATTCTATAGTGCTCCCACTCACTTCTTTGGAAATACAAGTTTCTCATAAACTTTGTATAAACCCAAAATCTTTGATCATCTCATCAAAGCACACATTCCAACTCCGAGATGCTTACTCCAGTCCTTAGAAAGGATCATTTGAGCCAGCATACCTTTTAGCATCCTTAGGATCGACAAAACTTTTACGATTGTATCACATACAACCTTTCCTTACTAAAAACTGGTAAGGAAACTCATTTTGACATCCATCCGCCAGATTTCATAAATGCAGCTTATGCTAACATGATTCCGACGGACTTAAGCATCGCTACGGATGAGAAAATCTCATCGTAGTCAACTCCTTGAACTTGTGAAAACTCTTCGCCACAAGTCGAGCTTCATAGACGGTGATCTTACCGCCCACGTCCGTCTTCTTCTTAAAGATCCATTCATCTCAATGGCTTGCCGATCATCGAGCAAGTCCACCAAAGTCTATGCTTTGTTACGATACATGGATCCTATCTCGGATTTCATGGCTTCCAACCATTTGTCGGAATTTGGGCCCACCATCGCTTCTCCATAGCTCGAGGTTCATTGTTGTCCAGCAACATGACCTTCAAGACATGATTCTGTACCACTCAAGTGGTACGCATCCTTGTCACCCCACGAGGTACGTCGGTGACTTGATCCAAACTTCATGATCACTATCATAAGCTTCTACTTCAATTGGTGTAGGTGCCACGGAACAACTTCCGTGCCTGCTACACACTAGTTGAAGTGACGGTTCAATAACCTTATCAAGTCTCCACCATCCTCCCACTCAACTTTTCGAGACGAACTTTTCTCGAGAAAGGACCCGATTCAAGAAACAATCCCTATTGCTTCCGGATCTGAATTAGGAGGTATACCCAACTGTTTTGGGTGTCCTATGGAGATGCATTTTGTCCGCTTTGGGTTCGAGCTTATCAACCTGAAACTTTTCCACATAAGCGTCGCAGCCCCAAACCTTTAAGAAATGACAACTTAGGTTTCTCTAAACCATAGTTCATACGGTGTCATCTCAACGGAATTACGTGGTGCCCTATTAAAGTGAGTGCGGTTGTCTCTAATGCCTAACCCATGAACGATAGTGGTAATTCGATAAGAGATATCATGGTACGCACCATATCCAATAGAGTGCAACTATGATGTTCGGACACACCATCACACTATGGTGTTCCAGGCGGTATTAATTGTGAAACAATTTGCACAATGTCTTAGTTGTGTGCCAAAACTCGTAACTCAGATATTCATCTCTATGATCATATCATAGACATTCTATCCTCTTGTCACGAAGATCTTTAAACTTCACTCTGAAATTACTTGAACCATTCAATAATTCAGACTTGTGTTTCATCAAGTAAATATACTCGAATCATCTGTGAAGTAAGAACATAACGATATTCACTGCATGCCTCAGCACTCATTGGACTGCACACATCAAAATGTGTTACTTTCAACAAGTTGCTATCTTGTTCCATCTTACTGAAACTGAGGCTTTCAGTCATCTTGCCCATGTGGTATGATCTGCATATCTCAAGTGATTCAAAATCAAGTGAGTCCAAACGATCCATCTGCATGGAGTTTCTTCATGCGTATACACCAATAGACATGGTTCGCATGTCTCAAACTTTTCAAAACGAGTGAGTCCAAAGATCCATCAACATGGAGCTTCTTCATGCGTTTTATGACTTACATGGCAGTGCCACAAGTAAGTGGTACTATCATTACTATCTTATATCTTTTGGCATGAAAATGTGTATCACTACGATCGAGATTCAATAAACCATTCCTTTAGGTGCAAGACCATTGAAGGTATTATTCAAATAAATAGAGTAACCATTATTCTCCTTAAATGAATAACCGTATTGCGATAGACATAATCCAATCATGTCTATGCTCAACGCAAACACCAAATAACAATTATTTAGGTTTAACATCAATCTCGATGGCAGAGGGAGCGTGCGATGCTTGATCATATCAACCTTGGAAACACTTCCAACATATATCGTCAGCTCACCTTTAGCTAGTCTCCGTTTATTCCGTAGCTTTTATTTGAGTTACTAACACTTAGTAACCGAACCGTATCTAATACCTGGTGCTACTAGGAGTGCTAGTAAAGTACACATTAACATAATGCATATCCAATATACTTCTATCGACCTTGCCAGCCTTCTCATCTACCAAGTATCTAGGGTAATTCTGCTCCAGTGGCTGTTCCCCTTATTACAGAAGCACTTAGTCTCGGGTTTGGGTTCAACCTTGGGTTTCTTCACTAGAGCAGCAACTGATTTGCCGTTTCACGAAGTGTCCCTTCTTGCCCTTGCCCTTCTTGAAACTAGTGGTTTCATCAACCATCAACAATTGATGCTCCTTCTTGATTTCTACTTTCGCGATGTCAAACAACGCGAATACCTCAAGGATCATCATCTCTATCCTTGATATGTTATAGTTCATCACGAAGCTCTAGCAGCTTGGTGGAAATGACTTTGGAGAAATATCACTATCTCATCCGGAAGATCAACTCCCACTCGGTTCAAGTGATTGTTGCACTTGGACAATCGAGCACAAGCTCAACGATTGAGCTTTTCTCCCTTAGTTTGCAGGCTAAGACAATCGTCGGAGGTCTTATACCTCTTGGCGTGGGCACGAGCCTGAAATCCCAATTTCAGCCATCGAAACATCTCATATGTTCCGTGACGTTCAAAACGTCTTTGGTGCCTCAACTCTAAACCGTTTAAGCGAACTATCACGTAGTTATCAAAACGTGTATGTCCGATGTTCGCAACATCCACAAACGACGTTTGGGGTTCATCACACCGAGCGGTGCATTAAGGACATAAGCTTTCTCTCGTCCGCATAATCGCTACTTTCAACTTTCAACTATATTTTCTCTAGGAACATATCTAAACAGTGGAACTAAAGCGCGAGCTCACGACATAATTTGCAAAGATCTTTTGACTATGTTCAGGATAATTAAGTTCATCTTATGAACTCCCACTCGATAGACATCCCTCGGTCATCTAAGTGATTACATGATCCGAGTCAACTAGGCCGTGTCCGATCATCACGTGAGACGGACTAGTCATCATCGGTGAACATCTTCATGTTGATCGTATCCACTATCGACTCATGCTCGACCTTTCGGTCTCGTGTTCCGAGGCCATGTGCGTACATGCTAGGCTCGTCAAGTTAACCCTAAGTGTTTGGCGTGTGTAAATCTGTCTTACACCCGTTGTATGTGAACGTAAGAATCCATCACACCCGATCATCACGTGGTGCTTAGAAGCGACGAACTTTAGCAACGGTGCAGCTTAGGGAGAACACTTCTTGAAATTTGTAAGGGATCATCTTATTTACTACCGTCGTTCTAAGTAAACAAGATGCATAAACATAATAAACATCACATGCAATTATATAGTAGTGACATGATATGGCCAATATCATATTGCTCCTTTGATCTCCATCTTCGGGCTCCATGATCATCATTGTCACCGCATGACACCATGATCTCCATCATCATGATCTCCATCATCGTGTCTTCATGAAGTTGTCTCGCCAACTATTACTTCTACTACTATGGCTACCGGTTAGCAATAAAGTAAAGTAATTACATGGCGTCGTTTAATGACACGCAGGTCATACAATAAATAAAGACAACTCCTATGGCTCCTGCCGTTGTCATACTCATCGACATGCAAGTCGTGAATCCTATTACAAGAACATGATCAATCTCATACATCACATATCATTCATCACATTCTTCTTGGCCATATCACATCACATAGCATACCCTGCAAAAACAAGTTAGACGTCCTCTAATTGTTGTTTGCATGTTTTACGTGGCTGCTATGGGTTTCTAGCAAGAACGTTTCTTACCTACGCAAGACCACAACGTGATATGCCAATTGCTATTTACCCTTCATAAGGACCCTTTTCATCGAATCCGTTCCGACTAAAGTGGGAGGCGGCACCCGCTAGCCACCTTATGCACCAAGTGCATGTCGGTCGGTGGAACTGTCTCACGTAAAGTGCGTGTAAGGTCGGTCCGGGCCGCTTCATCCCACAATACCGTCGAAACAAGATTGGACTAGTAACGGTAAGCATATTGAACAAAATCAACGCCCACAACTACTTTGTGTTCTACTCGTGCAAAGAATCTACGCAATAGACCTAGCTCATGATGCCACTGTTAGGGAACGTAGCAGAAATTCAAAATTTTCCTACGTATCACCAAGATCTATCTATGGAGAGACTAGCAACGAGGGAAGGAGAGTGTATCTACATACCCTTGTAGATCGCTAAGCGGAAGCGTTCAAGAGAACGGGGTTGAAGGAGTCGTACTCGTCGTGATCCAAATCACCGGAGATCCTAGTGCCGAACGGACGGCACCTCGCGTTCAACACACGACAGCCGGTGGCGTCTCCCACGCCTTGATCCAGCAAGGAGAGAGGAGAGGTTGAGGAAGACTCCATCCAACAGCAACACAACGGCGTGGTGGTGGTGGAGGGCGTGGCAATCCTGCAGGGCTTCGCCAAGCACCCACGGGAGAGGAGGAGGTGTCACGGGAGGAGGAGGCGCCCGAGGGGCTCGGTGTGGATGCCTCCTCCCTCCACTATATATAGGGGCAAGGGAGAGGGGGGAGGCGCAGCCTTGCCCCTTCCTCCAAGGAAGGGGTGCGGCCAAGAGGGGGGGAGGAGTCCATCCTCCCCAAGGCACCTCGGAGGTGCCTTCCCCTCTATGGACTCTTCCTCTCCAAGTGTTTCATGCGCATGGGCCTCTTGGGGCTGGTTCCCCTTGGCCCATGCAGGCCTAGGCGCACCACCTAGGGCCCATGTGGCCCCGGGGCAGGTGGCCCCACCCGGTGGGCCCAGGACCCCTCCGGTGGTCCGTGACAATACCGATAACCCGAAACTTGTCCCGATGGCAAAACAGCACTTCCCATATATAAATCTTTACCTCCGGACCATTCCGGAACTCCTCGTGACGTCCGGGATCTCATCCGGACTCGAACAACATTCGTAACCACATACAAGCTTCCTTTATAACCCTAGCGTCATCGAACCTTAAGTGTGTAGACCCTACGGGTTCGGGAACCATGCAGACATGACCGAGACGTTCTCCGGTCAATAACCAACAGCGGGATCTGGATACCCATGTTGGCTCCCACATGTTCCACGATGATCTCATCGGATGAACCACGATGTCAAGGACTCAATCGATCCGTATACAATTCCCTTTGTCTAGCGGTATTGCACTTGCCCGAGATTCGATCGTCGGTATCCCGATACCTTGTTCAATCTCGTTACGGCAAGTCTCTTTACTCGTTCCGTAACACATCATCCGTGATCAACCCCTTGGTCACATTGTGCACATTATGATGATGTCCTACCGAGTGGGCCAGAGATACCTCTCCGTTTACGGAGTGACAAATCCCGATCTTGATCCGTGTCAACCCAATGGTCACTTTCGGAGATACCTGTAGTGCACCTTTATAGTCACCCGATCACGTTGTGACGTTTGATACACCCAAAGCACTCCTACGGTATCCGGAATTGCACGATCTCATGGTCTAAGGAAAAGATACTTGACATTAGAAAAGCTTTAGCATCTGAACTACGATCTTTGTGCTAGGCTTAGGATTGGGTCTTGTCCATCACATCATTCTCCTAATGATGTGATCCCGTTAATAATGACATCCAATGTCCATGGTTAGGAAACCATAACCATCTATTGATCAACGAGCTAGCCAATAGAGGCTTGCTAGGGACATGGTGTTGTCTATGTATCCACACATGTATTTGAGTTTCCTATCAATACAATTATAGCATGGATAATAAACGATTATCATGAACAAGGAAATATAATAATAATAACTAATTTATTATTGCCTCTAGGGCATATTTCCAACACGACGTCTTCACGATCCGACCGATCCAAGCACCGAACGTTACGGCACCTCCGAGTTCTCGCACACGTTCAGCTCGATGACGATCCCCGAACTCCGATCCAGCAAAGTGTCGGGGATGAGTTCCACAAGACGACGGCGTGGTGACGATGTTGATGCTCCACCGACGCAGGGCTTCGCCTAAGCTCCGCGATGATATGACTTCTCCGGCGCGAGGCTTCGCCTAAGCTCTCTGACGATATGACCGAAGTGGAATATGGTGGAAGGGGCACCGCACACGGCTAAGGAAGCGATCCGTAGATCAACTTGTGTGTTCTAGGGTGCCCCTGCCCTGTGTATATAAAGGAGCCAAGGGGAGGGGCTGGCCGGCCAAGAGGGGGGGCGGCCAGGAGTCCTACTCCCTTCGGGAGTAGGATTCCCCCTCCAATCCTAGTTGGATTAGGATTCCCGGAGGGGGAAAGAGAGAGAGGGGGGCCGGCCCACCTTTCCTAGTCCTATTAGGACTAGGGGAAGGGGGGGCGCGCGGCCACCTAGGGCTGGCCCTTTCTCCTTTCCACCAAGGCCCACTATGGCCCATGTAGTTCCGGGGGTTCGGTAACCTCCGGTACTCGATAAATTTCGATTTCACTCGGAACACTTCCGATGTCCAAATGTAGGCTTCAATATATCAATCTTTATGTCTCGACCATTTGAGACTCCTCGTCATGTCCGTGATCACATCCGGGACTCGAACAACCTTGGTGCATCAATACTTATAAACTCATAATGAACTATCATCGAAGCGTTAAGCGTGCGGACCCTACGGGTTCGAGAACTATGTAGACATGACCTAGAACTATTCTCGGTCAATAACCAATAGCGGAACCTGGATGCCCATATTGGTTCCTACATATTCTCTGAAGATCTTTATCGGTCAAACCGCATAACGACATCGTTGTTCCCTTTGTCATCGGTATGTTACTTACCCGAGATTCGATCGTCGGTATCCAATACCTAGTTCAATCTTGTTACCGTAAGTCTCTTTACTCGTTCCGTAATACATCATCTCACAACTAACTTATTAGTTGTAATGCTTGCAAGGCTTAAGTGATGTGTATCACCGAGAAGGCCTAGAGATACCTCTCCGACAATCGGAGTGACAAAACCTAATCTCAAATCGCCAACCCAACAAGTACCTTTGGAGACACCTGTAGTACTCCTTTATAATCACCCGATTACGTTGTGACGTTTGGTAGTACCAAAGTGTTCCTCCGTGGCGGAGTTGCATAATCTCATAGTTACAGGAACATGTATGGGTCATGAAGAAAGCATTAGCAACATACTAAGCGATCAAGTGCTAAGCTAACGGAATGGGTCATGTCAATCACATCATTCTCCTAATGATGTGATCCCATTAATCAAATGACAACACATGTCTATGGTTAGGAAACATAACCATCTTTGATTAATGAGCTAGTCTTGTAGAGGCATACTAGTGACTATCTGTTTGTCTATGTATTCACACATGTATTATGTTTCCGGTTAATACAATTCTAGCATGAATAATAAACATTTATCATGGTATAAGGAAATAAATAATAACTTTATTATTGCCTCTAGGGCATATTTCCTTGATCTCCCACTTGCACTAGAGTCAATAATCTAGATTACATAGTAATGATTCTAACACCCATGGAGTCTTGGTGCTGATCATGTTTTGCTCGTGGAAGAGGCTTAGTCAGCGGTCTCGCAACATTCAGATCCGTATGTATTTTGCAAATCTCTATGTCTCCCACTTGGACTTGGTCCCGAATGGAATTGAAGCGTCTCTTGATATGCTTGGTCCTCTTGTGAAATCTGGATTCCTTTGCCAAGGCAATTGCACCAGTATTGTCACGAGAAGATCTTCATCGGTCCCGATGCACTAGGTATGACACCTAGATCGGAAATGAACTCTTTCATCCAGACTCCTTCATTTGCTGCTTCAAGCAGCTATGTACTCCGCTTCACATGTAGATCCCGCCACGACGCTTTGTTTAGAACTGCACCAACCGACAGCTCCACCGTTTAATAAAAACACGTATCCGGTTTGCGATTTAGAATCGTCCGGATCGGTGTCAAAACTTACATCGGCGTAACCATTTACGACTAGCTCTTTGTCACCTCCATATACGAGAAACATATCCTTAGTCCTTTTCGGTATTTCGGGATGTTCTTGACCGCTGTCCGATGATCCACTCTGGATTACTTTGGTACCTTCCTGCCAAGCTTACAGCTAAGCATCGTCAGTCTGGTACACAGACATTGCATACATGATAGAGCCTATGGCTGAAGCATAGGAACATCTTTCATTTCTCTCTATCTTCTTTGTGGTCGGGCATTGAGTCGACTCAATCTTACACCTTGTAATACTGGTAAAAACCTTTCTTTGCTGATCCATTTTGAACTTTTCAAAACTTTATCAAGGTATGTGCTTTGTGAAAGTCCAATTAAGCGTCTTGATCTATCTCTATAGATCTTGATGCCCAATATGTAAGCAGCTTCACCGAGGTCTTTCATTGAAAAACTTTTATTCAAGTATCCTTTTATGCTATCCAGAAATTCTATATCATTTCCAATCAATAATATGTCGTCCACATATAATATTAGAAATGCTCTGAGCTCCCACTCACTTTCTTGTAAATACAAAGCTTCTCCAAAAGTCTGTATAAACCCATATCTTTGATCACACTATCAAAGCGTTTATTCCAACTCGAGAGGCTTGCACGGACCATAAATTGATCGCTGGAGCTTGCACACTTTGTTAGTACCCTTTGGATCGACAAAACCTTCTGGTTGCATCATATACAACTCTTCTTCTAGAAATCCATTCAAGAATGCAGTTTTACATCCATTTGCCAAATTTCATAATCATAAAATGCGGCAATTGCTAACATGATTCGGACAGACTTAAGCATCGCTACGGGTGAGAAAGTCTCATCGTAGTCAACCCCTTGAACTTGTCGAAAACCTTTCGCAACAAGTCGAGCTTTGTAGACAGTTATATTACCATCGGCGTCGTCTTCTTCTTAAAGATCCATTTATTTTCAATGGCTTGCCGATCATCGGCAAGTCAACCAAAGTCCATACTTTGTTCTCATACATGGATCCCATCTCAGATTTCATGGCTTCCAGCCATTTTGCGAATCTGGGCTCACCATCGCTTCTTCATAGTTTGTAGGTTCGCCATGGTCAAGTAACATGACTTCCGAATAAGATTACCGTACCACTCTCAGTGCGTATTTTATTCTGGTTGACCTCACGGTTCAGTAGTAACTTGATCTCAAGCTTCATGATCATCATCATTAGTTTCCTCACTAATTGGTGTAGTTGTCACAGAACCATTTCTTGTGATGAACTACTTTCCAATAAGGGAGCAGATCTGATTATCTCATCAAGTTCTACTTTCCTCCCACTCACTTCTTTCGAGAGAAACTCCTTCTCTAGAAAGGATCCGAATTTAGCAACGAAAATCTTGCCTTCAGATCTGTGATAGAAGGTGTACCCAACATCTCCTTTGGGTATCCTATGAAGACACATTTTCCGATTTGGGTTCGAGCTTATCTGGTTGAAGTTTCTTTACATAAGCATCGCAGCCCCAAACTTTAAGAAACGACAACTTTGGTTTCTTGCCAAACCACAGTTCATAAGGCGTCGTCTCAGCGGATTTTGACGGTGTCCTATTTAACGTGAATGCGGCCGTCTCTAAAGCATAACCCCAAAGCGATAGCGGTAAATCGAAATAGACATCATAGATCGCACCATATCTAGTAAAATACGATTCTGACGTTCGGACACACCATTTCTCTGTGGTGTTCGGGTGGCGTGAGTTGCTAAACTATTCCACATTGTTTCAAATGTAAACCAAACTCGTAACTCAAATATTCTCCTCCACGATCAGATCGTAGAAACTTTATTTTCTTGTTACGATGATTTTCCACTTCACTCTGAAATTCTTTGAACTTTTCAAATGTTTCAGATTTGTGTTTCATTAAGTAGATATACCCATATCTGCTCAAATCATCTGTGAAGGTGAGAAAATAACGATACCCCGGCGTGCCTCAACATTCATTGGACCACAAACATCAGTATGTATGATTTCCAACAAATCAGTTGCTCGCTCCATAGTTAGGAGAACGGCGTTTTGGTCATCTTGCCCATGAGGCACGGTTCACAAGTACCAAGTGATTCATAATCAAGTGATTCAAGAAGCCCATCAGTATGGAGTTTCTTCATGCGTTTTACACCGATATGACCTAAACGGCAGTGCCACAAATAAGTTGCACTATCATTATCAACTCTGCATCTTTTGGCTTCAACATTATGAATATGTGTATCACTACTGTCGAGATTCAACAAGAATAGACCATTCTTCAAGGGTGCATGACCACAAAAGATATTACTCATATAAATAGAACAACCATTATTCTCTGATTTAAATGAATAACCGTCTCGCATCAAACAAGATCCAGATATAATGTTCATGCTCAACGCGGCACCAAATAACAATTATTTAGGTCTAAAACTAATCCCGAAGGTAGATGTAGAGGTAGCGTGCCGACCGCGATCACATTGACTTTGGAACCATTTCCCACGCGATCGTCACCTTATCCTTTGCGATGCTCGTCTATTCCGTAGTCCCTGCTTTGAGTTGCAAATATTAGCAAGAACCAGTATCAAATACCAGTGCTACTACGAGCTCTAGTAAGGTACACATCAATAACATGTATATCACATATACCTTTGTTCACCTTGCCATCCTTCTTATCCGCCAAATACTTGGGGCAGTTCCGCTTCGGTGTCGATCGCTTGCAAATAAAACACTCGATTTCAGGCTTAGGTCCAGACTTGGGTTTCTTCTCTTGATCAGCAACTTTCTTGCTGTTCTTTTTGAAGTTTCCCTTCTTCTTCCCTTTGCCCTTTTTCTTGAAACTAGTGGTCTTGTTGACCATCAACACTTGATGCTCTTTCTTGATTTCTACCTCCGCTGCTTTTAGCATTGCGAAGAGCTCAGAATTGTCTTAGTCATCCCTTGCATATTATAGTTCATCACGAAGCTCTTGTAGCTTGGTGGCAGTGATTGGAGAATTCATCAATGACACTATCATCCGGAAGATTAACTCCCAACTGAATTAAGTGATTGTTATACCCGGACATTTTGAGTATGTGCTCACTTGATGAACTATTCTCCTCCATCTTGCAGCTATAGAACTTATTGGAGACTTCATATCTCTCAATCCGGGCATTTGCTTGAAATATTAACTTCAACTCTGGAACATCTCATATGCTCCATAGCGTTCAAAACGTCGTTGAAGACCCGGTTCTAAGCCGTAAAGCATGGCACCTTGAACTATTGAGTAGTCATCAGCTTTGCTTTGCAGACGTTCACAACTTCTCGCTCAGCTCCTGCAGCAGAACTGTCACCCAGCGGTGCTTCCGGGCGTAATTTTTCTATGCAGCAATGAGGATAATCCTCAAATTACGGACCCGATCCGTGTAATTGCTACCATCATCTTTCAACTTTGCTTTCTCAAGGAACGCATTAAAATTCAACGGAACAACAAAGACGAGCCATCTATCTACAATAAACATAGACAAGCAAAATACTATCGGTACTAAGCTCATGATAAATTTAAGTTTAATTAATCATATTAAAACTCCCACTTAGGCAGACATCTCTCTAGTTATCTAAGTGATTCGTGATCCAAATCAACTAAACCATGTCCGATCATCACGTGAGATGGAGTAGTTTCAATGGTGAACATCACTTTGATCATATCTACTATATGATTCACGTTCGACCTTCGGTCTCCGTGTTCCGAGGCCATATCTGTTATATGCAAGGCTCGTCAAGTTTAACCTGAGTATTCATGGCGTGCAACTGTTTTGCACCGTTGTAGATGGACGTAGAACTTATCACACCCGATCATCACGTGGTGTCCGGGTACTCTGAACTTTGGCAGCGGTGCATACTCGAGGAGAACACTTCTTGATAATTTTGTGAGAGATCATCTTATAATGCTACCGTCAATCAAAGCAAGATAAGATGCATAAAGGATAAACATCACATGCAATCAATATAAGTGATATGATATGGTCATCATCATCTTGTGCTTGTGATCTCCATCGCATGAAGCACCGTCATGATCACCATCGTCACCGCGCGACACCTTGATCTCCATCGTAGCATCGTTGTCGTCTCGCCAACTATTGCTTCTACGACTATCGCTCTTGCTTAGTGATAAAGTAAAGCAATTACATGGCGTTGCATTTCATACAATAAAGCGACAACCATATGGCTCTCGCCGATTGCCGATAACTCGGTTACAAAACATGATCATCTCATACAATAAAATATAGCATCATGTCTTGACCACATCACATCACATCATGCCCTGCAAAAACAAGTTAGGCGTCCTCTACTTTGTTGTTGCAAGTTTTACGTGGCTGCTACGGGCTGAGCAAGAACCGTTCTTACCTACGCATCAAAACCACAGCGATAGTTTGTCAAGTTGGTGCTGTTTTAACCTTCGCAAGGACCGGGCGTAGCCACACTCAGTTCAACTAAAGTGAGAGAGATAGACACCGCGGTCACCTTTAAGCAACGAGTGCTCGGGCGGTGAAACCAGTCTCGCGTAAGCGTCTGGCGTAATGTCGGTCCGGGCGCTTCATCTCACAATACCGCTGAACCAAAGTATGACATGCTGGTAAGCAGTATGACTTATATCGCCCACAACTCACTTGTGTTCTACTCGTGCATATGACATCAACGCATAAAACCAGGCTCGGATGCCTTTGTTGGGGAGCGTAGTAATTTCAAAAATTTTCCTACGAACACGCAAGACCATGGTGATGGCATAGCAACGAGGGGAGAGTGTCCGTCCACGCCTCGTGAGACCGAAAGCGGAAGCATTATAACAACGCGGTTGATGTAGTCGACGTCTTCACGATCCGACCGATCCAAGCACCGAGCGTCACGGCACCCCGAGTTACGCACGTTCAGCTCGATGGCGATCCCGAACTCCGATCCAGCAAAGTGTCGGGGATGAGTTCCACAAGACGACGGCGTGGTGACGATGTTGATGCTCCACCGACGCAGGGCTTCGCCTAAGCTCCGCGACGATATGACTTCTCGGCGCAGGCTTCGCCTAAGCTCTCTGACGATATGACCGAAGTGGAATATGGTGGAAGGGGCACCGCACACGGCTAAGGAACGATCCGTAGATCAACTTGTGTGTTCTAGGGTGCCCCCTGCCCCATATATAAAGGAGCCAAGGGGAGGGGCTGGCGGCCAAGAGGGGGCGCCAGGAGTCCTACTCCTCCGGGAGTAGGATTCCCCTCAATCCTAGTTGGATTAGGATTCCGGAGGAAAGAGAGAGAGGGGGCGGCCCACCTTTCCTAGTCCTATTAGGACTAGGGAAGGGGGGCGCGCCACCTAGGGCTGGCCCTTTCTCCTTTCCACCAAGGCCCACTATGGCCCATGTAGTTCGGGGGTTCGGTAACCTCCGGTACTCGATAAATTCGATTTCACTCGGAACACTTCCGATGTCAAATGTTGGCTTCAATATATCAATCTTTATGTCTCGACCATTTGAGACTCCTCGTCATGTCCGTGATCACATCCGGACTCGAACAACCTTGGTGCATCAATACTTATAAACTCATAATGAAGCATCATCGAAGCGTTAAGCGTGCGGACCCTACGGGTTCGAGAACTATGTAGACATGACCTAGAACTATTCTCGGTCAATAACCAATAGCGGAACCTGGATGCCCATATTGGTTCCTACATATTCTACGAAGATCTTTATCGGTCAAACCGCATAACGACATCGTTGTTCCCTTTGTCATCGGTATGTTACTTACCCGAGATTCGATCGTCGGTATCCAATACCTAGTTCAATCTTGTTACCGTAAGTCTCTTTACTCGTTCAGTAATACATCATCTCACAACTAACTTATTAGTTGTAATGCTTGCAAGGCTTAAGTGATGTGTATCACCGAGAAGGCCTAGAGATACCTCTCCGACAATCGGAGTGACAAAACCTAATCTCAAATACATAAACCCAACAAGTACCTTTGGAGACACCTGTAGTACTCCTTTATAATCACCCGATTCGTTGTGACGTTTGGTAGTACCAAAGTGTTCCTCCGTGGCAGGAGTTGCATAATCTCATAGTTACAGGAACATGTATGGGTCATGAAGAAAGCATTAGCAACATACTAAACGGTCAAGTGCTAAGCTAACGGAATGGGTCATGTCAATCACATCATTCTCCTAATGATGTGATCCCATTAATCAAATGACAACACATGTCTATGGTTAGGAAACATAACCATCTTCGATTAATGAGCTAGTCTTGTAGAGGCATACTAGTGACTATCTGTTTGTCTATGTATTCACACATGTATTATGTTTCCGGTTAATACAATTCTAGCATGAATAATAAACATTTATCATGGTATAAGGAAATAAATAATAACTTTATTATTGCCTCTAGGGCATATTTCCTTCACGCCGGCAGTCTCGGGGTCTACCGGAAAGAAGTAACGGAGGGGGAACACAATAAATAATAGAGCAATCAAAGTATCACAAAGCGTAACATGGCAATACGGTGGTAGAGGTGACCTAATCTTTGTAGGAGGTAATCTTTGGTGAAGGAAACATCAAGGAAAGTATCCCCCGGGTTCCGTGTTTTCGGACAAATGAACCGAAGGGGGAAAGTTGCGTGTTTGATATGTTAGGAGTGTGTGGTGGACGAACGGGCTGCGTATGCGGGTTCGTCTCATCGTTCTGAGCAACTTTCATGTTGAAAATATTTTAATCCGAGTTACGGATTAAAAGATATGATTTTTTAAAGATTTTATTAACTTCTGGAATTTAATTAATTATTTAATTTAATTCAGAAAATAGATTAATTACATCAGCATGATGTCATGTTGATGTCAGTGATCAACAGAGTTGACTCGGTCAACTGACAGCGTGGGTCCGGTTGTCATTGACTTAGGTTAATTAAACATGATTAGTTAGTTTAAAAAGTGATTAGGTTAATTTAACAGACCTAATTAAGTTAACTAATTTAGTTAACTAATTTATTTATTTATTTATTTATTTATGTATTTATAATTTTTTTAACATGTTCTAGGGGCTGGGCCCACTTGTCATTGGTACAGGGGTTAACAGTATTTGGCGGAATTCTGACGTGGCGCAATTCCAGCAACCATTCGCTGGCGCACGCCCAAACCGCCGATGAGGCGGCGGCAACATGCATGCCGCAGTGGCGCGACGAGAGGTGGTCGGGCCATGGAGGTGTGGCAGCCGTATTTGTAGTGGCCACAGTGCGGGACCGGAAGGCACGGGCTGGCGTGGGGAGGTAGGGAGCAGCATCGCCGATGAGCAGCGGCAGAAGCGATCCACAAGCGAGGCACAACCCAGGCGGATGCGGGGTAGGGGCACGAGGTACTGAGCAGGACGGCGCGCCGGCCAAGCGCGAGCAGCGCGTGGGGTGGCGACGGTGGTGACCGCAGGGAAACGGAGACGGGCAGAGCGGTGCATAGAGGAAAGAGGAGGCCAAAGGCCTCACCAGCGATCTGGGGTTCGATCGCCGAGGCTTGGGGAAGCCGGGCGTGGGGAAGACGAGGCGTCCAACAACGGCCGTGATGGGGTCGGGCGGTCGGCGAGCGGCAGGGTCGGTGAAGGCCGTTGGAGAGGAGGATGGGGACGACGGCAGTCCGGCGAGGTTGTCTGGTCGACGGCGAGGTGGCGATCGATCAGGCGCCGTCGGGCGCGAGGCGTGGTGCTGGTTTCGGCAAGCGTCGCGCAAGGGAGAGGAGGCGAGAGTCAACGGGCAGGGGCGTGGTCGCCCCGATCCCGATCTGGATCGGGGGAGTGGGGGGGAGAGGGCAAGTGGGGGAGGGTGAGGCGAGCTCGGGGGGAGGGGCAGGGAAGCTCCGGTGAGGTTGGGGGCGACTGCGTCAGGGGCGGGGCATGCGCCCGATCCAGATCGCGCAGGGAGGGGAGAAGGGGATCGTGGGGGGCGACTGGGTAGTGGGGACGAGTGGGGAGGGAACCTGCTAGGGTTCCGGTCACCTGAGGTTAAGGGAGCGATGAAGGGGTGGGCGGTGGCACAGTGGGTTGGATGCCCAGTTGGGCCAAACGGCGAAGGGGAGGGGGAAGGCCGGGGTTTTCTTTCTTTCCCTTTTCTTTGTTTTCTTTTTGTTTATCCTTTTCGATTTATCATAGTTTCTATTTATTTTAGTTTTAATAAAATACAAAAGTGGCACCTAATTTAGTGTTACAAATTGTGCCTTTGCCACTAATAATTTAGCTCTTCAAAAATAAAATGGTTTGTAATAGTTTATTATTTTTAAAAGCATTTAAGTAATTGTTTTATCTACTACCTTAATTACTTAAGTGCATTTAAACCTTTTATAAAAAATGTGGTTTCACCTCCATAATTACCTATGTATTATTTGGTTCACTCCGAACATTTAAATTATAATATTTGAAAACTTTTATTGTTTGCTCGATTTTGTATTTGAAATTCGAACCGGTTTTTGAACTAACCCGAGATTAACTACAGTGACAAAGGTGACGTGGCATCATTAGTGGGGATTACTGTAGCTTAATTACCCAGGCGTCACAATTCTCCTCCACTACAAGAAATCTCGTCCCGAGATTTAAGAGGGAACAAGGGGAAAGATGCAGTTACGATAATCTAACGGATCTTCTCAAGAAGTTAATCCCTTTCGTTGATGTCTTCAATCCTTTATTCCGATGCATCATGATAAACTGGTCATCATTTCTTGGGAACTCCATCGTACTTACGAAAGATAAGGGCAGCTCACTACGACATAATGCTTTTAAGGAAACAACTGGGCTAACCCATGAATTAGTATAAGATTATCTCTCGAGTTGAACATATGAAATACCTCGAGAGTAAGGTACGAAGGTACCATAATAGGCTCCAAGAGGGTGAGAAAGGGGTTCAGAGTAGCGAGAGTAAGTATCGCGTCCGATACCAGAATAGATCACTATGACGGTGGCCCGTGAATTACATACGTGTAACGCCCCCGATGCGGCTATATCTCCCACGTGTCGAGGCACGACTTAGAGGCATAACCGCATTGAAAGCAATGTCGCAAGTGAGGTAATCTTCACACAACCCATGTAATAAATAAGGGAAAGAGATACATAGTTGGCTTAAAGTCGCCACTTCACACAGTACATAAATAAACATCCATCATTCAGAGTACACTCAAGGTCCGACTACGGAACCAAAATAAAAGAAGATACCCCAAATGCTACGGATCTCCGAATCGTCCCAACTGGGCACCACTCTCGATCATCTGGAAAAGACACATAGTAACGACCACGTTCCTCGTCGAACTCCCACTTGAGCTCGGCTGAGTCACCTGCACCGCATCATCGGAACCTGCAACTGTTTTGGAAGTATCTGTGAGTCACGGGACTCAGCAATCTCACACCGCGAGATCAAGACTATTTAAGCTAATAGGAAGGACAGAGTAGTAAAGTGGAGCTGCAGCAGCGACTAGCATATATGGTGGCTACATCGCAAAAGAGAGCGAGAAGAGGAGCAAAGCACGGTCGTGAAACTAATAGCGATCAAGAAGTGATCTGAACTACTTACGTCCGACATAACTCCAACACGTGTTCACTTCCCGGACTCCGAGAAGAGACCATCACAGTTACACACGCGTTGATGTGTATTTTATTTAAGGTCAACTTTGGGTTTTCTACAACGGACATTAACAAATTCCCATCTGCCTCATAACCACGGCACGGCTTTGAAAGATATTACCTGCAGGGTGTCCCAACTTAGCCCATTATAAGCTCTCACGGTCAACGAAGGATATTCCTTCTACGGGAAGACCCGATCAATCTCGGAATCCCGGACTACAAGACATTTCGACAGCAATAAAACAAGACCAGCAAAGCCGCCCGAATGTGCCGACAAATCCCGATAGGAGCTGCACATATCTCGTTCTCGTGGCACACCGGATTGTCCAAACTTCCGATAGGCCAGCTCGAGTTGCCCTGATGGCCACCGGGCGGTCGACAGGTTTGGACCAGCACTCGAGGAGAACTGGCCGGGGTTAAAATAAAGATGACCCTCGGGCTCGCGAAAACCGGGGAAAAGGCTTAGGTGGCAAATGGTAAAACCAAAGTTGGGCCTTCTGGACGAGTCTTATTCAAAGCGAACTGTCAAGGGGTCCCATAAATCACCCAACCGTGTAAGGAACGCAAAATCAAGGAACATAACACGGTATGACGGAAACTAGGTGGCAAGTGGAACAAAACACCGGGCATAAGGCCGAGCCTTCCACCCTTTACCAAGTATATAGATGTATTAAATATAGCAGATAAATATTGTGATATCCCCAACAAGTAAACATGTTCCAACAAGGAACAACATCTCCATGTTCAACAAGGAACAAACTTCATCTTCACCGCAACTAGCAACGCTATAAGAGGGCTGAGCAAAGCGGTAACATAGCCAATCAACGGTTTGCTAGGAAAAGGATGGTTAGGGCTGACATGGCAATATGGGTGGCATGATATAGCAAGTGGTAGGCATCGCATCATAGGCATAGCAAAAGAGCGAGCAACTAGCATAGCAAAGATAGAAGTGATTTCGAGGGTATGGTCATCTTGCTCGCAATGTTCTCGAGTTGTCGAAAGCTTGATCCTCGTAAGCGTTCTCAACAGGTTCCTCGTTCACGTACTCGTCTCCGGCTCTACCCAAAGCAACAACACAAACAAAGGAACCACAATAAATCACGGTGCAATGCACAATCAACATGATGCAAAACATGACATGATATGCGGATGTGATATGCAATGCGTAAATGCGCCCGGAAGGTAAATGATGAACCAGGCATCAACTTGGCAAACCAAGTATGCCACTGGAAAGATGAGATGATTTCGGTTGAAATCGATATAAAGATCACGGAATCGGATGCACGGTTTGGAAATGACAAGCAAAACAAGAATGGCACAAATCTGCCATTAACAGCATGATGCCACTTAGCAAGCAACAAATAATTAAGCTACTGCACCCAAACGTATCAACAAAGCACATGGCAGTGATCTACACAAGATGCTCGACAAAAGATGAGCACTGAGCTACGGCTAGTTCACATCATAACAGGTTCAAACAAGCATGGCAAAAGTGCACAAAATATCAGGCTGGACATGGCAAAAACAGCATCAGGTTGCAATGTTCAGAGCAACAAAACTACGTGCTACAGGAACTTAAAATAGCGAAACAAGGCATGTCATGAATCTACTAAAAGCATAGAACAAAAGTCCCTTACTGACCATAAGCCAAAAAGGACTAGAAAATATAGTAACACCCA
The DNA here is from genome assembly GCA_021605205.1 of Aegilops longissima. Classification (NCBI taxonomy): domain Eukaryota; kingdom Viridiplantae; phylum Streptophyta; class Magnoliopsida; order Poales; family Poaceae; genus Aegilops; species Aegilops longissima. The sequence continues at coordinate 181,056,043 of CM038677.1, forward strand.
TGTCAATATTGAAAGTTTCGTTAACAGATTCAGCAACATGACATGTCAAAAACTGATAACGAGTAGGCATGTTTACAAGCTCAATGCACTCACTACAGAGCCTCAAATGATAAACTAAGCATACATACATCAAGAAGACATGACATAGAAGACATACATGGAAAGAACAATAACATAGCATAAATGGATCAACCACAACAAGCTAGGCAAAATTGAATAACATGTATACAATCTGCCAGGAAACATTTGATAGCAAAAGTAGAGCTCGATTGACTCAAGCTATGGCACTCCATAATTGCAAACAAAGGCATGGATGGATAGAGCAAGACATTTTTTACAAAACACCCTTACTGAAGTATCTCAAAATATGCATAGATCTCTTGGTATCATCAAGTTAACATGGCATCAAAATCAGCTAAAACAGGGCTGAAATCAGCAACATCAGGACACCTACTTTGCATGCTTGTGCTAGTCACCACATAGATCACAAAAATACATGGCATACACCCCTGGAAAGATGGCATGGCATATTTTAAAACACATGTAGGACTCAAATTCATAGGGTGCACACATTAATCATGGCAAAAATAACAAAAGTGCAACTTCTGTTACGAAACAGAAACTAACATCACATAGCACTCTTCCAACAGCATTTCGGGCATCAAGATGAGCTCAAATGAAAATGATGCAATGGAAAGAAATGATCTACTCTTCGAGGCGAACATTTTGACATATTATACGCGCAAAATGGGTCTACGATGACAAAGTTACAGCACGTTGAAAATGCCACAAAATAACAATAGATGCAAAAGACTTAGAGAAAACTGGAGGGGAGAGAGAGGTCCACGGGCTCTCGGCCCGAGGCCGGATCTGGATCGGGGCTCGGCCCGATCGGTGACGGCAATGGCGGGCGCTGGCCGGGCGAGGAGGAGGAGGTCGCCGCGGGTGAGGGCGAGGTTGCCGGGCGGTGGGCGGCGGTGGGCGGCGGCCGGCCTTGGTGGGAGGCACGGGCGAGGTCGCCGGGGCGGCGGCCGGTGGCGGCGGCGGCAGCCGGGCGGTCGGAGGTCGCCGGAGGCGGAGGGCGGGCGGCGCGGCTGGGCAATGGCCGAGGCGGCGGCGGCGGATGGTGCGGTGGCGAAGGTGTGTGTGGGCTGGGTGGCCGGCGGGCGCCCGCCTGGCAGGGTGGGCGGCGCGGACAGGTGGCGGCCTGCCACTGGCTGCGGGGGCGGCGGCGATGTGTCCGGCGCCGGGCGGACACGTCCGGCGCGGCGCAGAGTAGAAAACTAGGGTTAGGGGGGAGGAAGACCCGGATTTGGAGGGGGTTTGCTTAAATAGGCATAGAGGGAGCTAGGAGAGTCCAAATGAGGTGTAATTTTCGCCCACACGATCGTGATCGAACGACGGAGAGCATGGAAGTGACTTAGATGGGTTATTGAGCTGTTTTGAAGGGGTGTTGGGCTGCAACTTAAAAGGAACCTTTGCGAGAGTGCGGTTAACCGTTGGAGTACCAAACGAGCTCCAAATGACCCGAAACTTGACCGGTGGTCTACGGGTGGTATACCAAGGCCACTAGACAAACCTCGGTCCATTTCGAGAAGGTTTAATACCCGCACACGGAAAAACGTAAAAGGGACCGCCGGGGAAGATAGGAGTGCCGGATTGCAAAAGCGGACAACGGGAAAATGCTCGGAATCATGAGGCGAACACGTATGCAAATGCGATGCACATGATGACATGATAAAAATGCATGACATGGACAAAATGCAAAAGAAGAAAACCCAACCACGGAGGGAATATCATATATCAATGCGAAAATGGCAAGAGTTGGAGTTACAAATATGGAAAGTTACTTCCGGGTGTTACAACACTCCACCACTACAAGAGGATCTCGTCCGAGATCTAGGACTGAAAGAACTCCGGATATTCGAACGGAGGTGATCCTCGCGCCCGGTAGCTTCTCGGTCGGAATGGTGTGACCACTTCACTTTCAGGAATTTGATTGACTTGTTGCGAGTCTTGCGCTCGGTTTCTTCAAGAATAGCAACGGGTGCTCATGATAAGAGAGATCTTCTTGAAGGTCAATCTCTTGAAGTTGATAGTGCGTTCAGAGTCTTGAAGCACTTGCGAAGCTGTGACACGTGAAACACATCGCACGCTTGCAAAGTTGGATGGAAGCTCAAGTTGATAGGCGAGATCGCCTCTTTTCCCAATGATCTTGAAAGGACCCACGTATCTAGGTGCAAGCTTCCTTTGATACCGGGTTTACGAGTGCCTTTCATTGAGAGACGCGAGGTAGACATGGTCTCCAATTTCAAAAGCCACATCACGGTGCTTATCATCATAATAGCTCTTCCGCGCGATTATGCGGCTTTGAGATTCTCACGAATGACTTGGCACATTTCTTACGCTACGTGATCAAGTCATTGCCAAGAAGTTGGCGTTCACTGTCTCGAGACCAATTGAGAGGAGTACGACACTTTCTCGCCATAGAGAATTTTGAATGGGGCCTTGCCGAACTCGCTTGGAAGCTGTTGTTGTAGGAGAACTTCGGCATATGGAAGACAATCTTCCCACTTCATACGAAGGAAATGACACAAGCCCCGAGCATATCTTCAAGGATTTGATTAACTCGCTCAACTTGGCCACTTGTTTGAGGATGGAAAGCTGTCTTTGAAACGAATGTTGGTGCCCATGGCCTTATGAAAAGAATCCCAAAACTTGGAGGTAAAGATGCTGCCACGGTCCAAGAGATCACTTGTGGAATGCCGTGCAAGGAGACAATCACGGAGGTGTATAGCTCGCCAACCGAGCTGCTGTGATGGATTCTTTGATAGGAAGAAAATGAGCCACTTTAGTAAGCTTGTCAATGACAACAAAGATAGCATCATTTCCACGCTTGGACTTTGGAAAGCCAGATCCACGAAGTCCATTTCAATATGATCAAACTTCCATTCAGGAATAGCAAGAGGTTGGAGGAGACCAGCTGGTCTTTGGTGTTCGCTTTCACTCTTCCGCAGACATCACACTCATTCACGAATTGAGCAATTTCTCGCTTCATTCGAGTCCACCAATATGACTGCTTGAGATCATGGTACATCTTCGTACTTCCAGGATGAATGGATAGAAGCGAATTGTGAGCCTCGTTCATAATGACTTTTCGCAGATCACCCTTAGGAACCACAATCCGGTCCTCAAATAAAAGAGTGTCTTTGTCATCAACGGGAAGCACTTGTACTTGAAATGCCCTTGTCGATACCACGTTTCACCTTTTTCACCATGGCATCCGAAGTTGAGCCTCACGAATCTGATCTTCCAAAGTAGGAGAGACTATGAGGTTGGCAAGAAAGCCTTGAGGAACAACTTGAAGATTCAGCTTATGGAAAGCTTCACAGAGATCCATTTGGAAGGGCTTGAGGATTAGGATTGCGAGAAGCTTTCTGCTCAAAGCATCTGCAATGACATTGGCCTTGCCGGAGTATATTCAATACTTGGGTTGTACTCTTGAATCATTTCGACCCATCGAGTCTGCTCGAGGTTGAGGTTGGGCTGAGTGAAGATGTACTTGAGACTCTTGTGATCGGTGAAAATGTCCACTTTCCTTCCCAACAAGAGATGTCTCCACGTTATCAATGCATGGACAACTGCCGCCAACTCAAGATCGTGAGTGGGGTAGTTCTTTTCGTTGGGCTTCAATCTGGCGAGAGGTATAAGCCACAACTCTCTTCTCTTGCATTAACACAGCACCGAGACCTTGAAGAGAAGCATCACGAAAACTTCAATGGCTTGGATTCATCGGGAGGAGTCGAGCAGAGCTGTGACGAGTTTCTCTTTGAGGGTATTGAAAGCAACGTCACACTCGGGAGACCGGACATACTTCACATGCTTCGGAGAAGGTTGGAAAGAGGCTTTGCAATCTTGGAGAAGTTCTCAACGAATCTTGACAATAGCTTGCAAGACCAAGAAAATCTGGAGCTGCTTGACATTACGAGGAGGTTCCCAATTCACAATTGCGGACACCTTCTCGGGATTAACTGCGATGCCCTTGGCGGAGATGATATGACCAAGATAAAGCACTTCATCAAGCCAAAATTCACATTTGGAGAACTTAGCATAGAATTGGTACTCTCGAGCTTGTCTAGCACCAATCGCAAATGTTTGGCATGATCCTTCTTATTCTTGGAGAAGACCAAAATATCATCAAGATAGACCAAGACGAATTCATTGGTGTAGGGGTTGAATATGAAGTTCATCATTCGAGAGAATGTTGGAGGAGCATTGACAAGGCGAAAGACATGACAAGTATATTCATAAGAACCAAAGCTTGTTCGAATCTGTCTTGGGAATATCTTGTTCACGAATGCGAATCGATGATACCCCATACGAAGGTCAAGCTTGGAGAACAACAGTAGCACCTTTGAGTTGCTCGAAAAGCTCATTGATGTTGGGAAGTGGATACTTGTTCTTGATTGTCTTCTTATTCAATGGACGGTAATCGACGCAAAGTCGGTCCGTGCCATCCTTCTTCCGGACAAAAGAACACCACAACCCCAAGGAGATGAACTCGGTGCGATCAAACCAGACGCTCTTGTTCATCGAGCTGCTTCTTCAATTCCTTCAGCTCTTCAGGTCCAAGCTTGTATGGGCGCTTGCAAACGGGTTGATGCCGGGCTCAAGATCAATAACGAACTCAAGCGGCGATGAGGAGGCATACCCGGAAGCTCTTACGGAAAGACATCTTGGTACTCACAAGCGATGGAATCGAGAGATAGCATTCAGTTCGCCCTTCTCATTGAGAGAAAACAACCGAATGGTTTCATCACGCGGCATAGATGATCACATCATTAGAAGAATGAGTCAATTGAATTTCCCAGTAGCACAATCAAGCTGAGCTTTGTGCTGATAAAGCCATCCATTCGAGAATAAGATCAATATCCGAGTCACCAAGAACCACTTTGGTTTAGACAGAAATCTATAATCGCCCATCTTGATAGAGACATCCGAACCATGTAGCTTGCATTCATGCATTTACCGGAGAGACAACTGCTAATGGTCTAGGCAAATCTTGGAAAGACAAGTCATGCTTAGATGCAAATGGTTTAGAGATGAAACTAAGCGATGCACCAAAGTGTCAAAGAGAACTTTTGCGGGAATATCATTAACAAGAAGATTACCCATGATCACATCGGAAGAATCCTCGCTGCTGAGCTGCATTCATCATATTGACCTTTGCAAACTTGGGATTATGCTTGACCTTTGCATTGCTGGAAGATTTCACAGAGGAGGAGGCGGAAGGCGCCTCTGGTTGAAGCACTTGTTCGCATAGTGACCTTTCTGTTGACATTTGTTGCAAGTTACCTCAGAGAGCGGACGGTGGTAAGGAGCACTTGACCTTGGAGCTTGAGAATTAGACTTGTTCTAATAGCTTGGGTTGGGTGGGTGGGAAGATCCACGGCCACTGAGTTCTTCTATTTGGTAAGGTGGACGGAACGGAGGAGGAGGAAGGTAAAACTTCGCTGCTTAGCTGCCACTTGAGAGGAAGAAGAGGACTGAACTGCATCCCTGATTCTCTTCTTAGAAGCCTCACATTTGAGCCGGGCAGCTTCTTGCTTCAGAGCCATGTTGTAGAAATCATCATACTTATCTGGCTCAAACAGCACAAGAGCTAATTGCAGATCCTCTCTCAGACCACCTCTGAATTGATAGATCATACTCTGATACCAACTTGTAACGCCCCCGATGCGGCTATATCTCCCACGTGTCGAGGCACGACTTAGAGGCATAACCGCATTGAAAGCAATGTCGCAAGTGAGGTAATCTTCACACAACCCAAGTAATAAATAAGGAAAGAGATACATAGTTGGCTTACAAATGCCACTTCACACAGTACATAAATAAACATCCATCATTGAGAGTACACTCAAGGTCCGACTACGGAACCAAAATAAAAGAAGATACCCCAAATGCTACACAGATCTCGAATCGTCCCAACTGGGCACCACTATCTGATCATCTGGAAAAGACACATAGTAACGACCACGTTCCTCGTCGAACTCCCACTTGAGCTCGGCTGAGTCACCTGTGACCGCATCATGGAACTCGCAACTGTTTTGGAAGTATCTGTGAGTCACGGGGACTCAGCAATCTCACACCCGCGAGATCAAGACTATTTAAGCTAATAGGAAGGACAGAGTAGTAAAGTGGAGCTGCAGCAAGCGACTAGCATATATGGTGGCTACATCGCAAAAGAGAGCGAGAAGAGGAGCAAAGCACGGTCGTGAAACTAATAGCGATCAAGAAGTGATCTGAACTACTTACGTCCGACATAACTCCAACACCGTGTTCACTTCCGGACTCCGCGAGAAGAGACCATCACGGTTACACACGCGTTGATGTGTATTTTATTTAAGGTCAACTTTGGGTTTTCTACAACGGACATTAACAAATTCCCATCTGCCTCATAACCACGGGCACGGCTTTGAAAGATTTTACCTGCGGGGTGTCCCAACAGCCCATTATAAGCTCTCACGGTCAACGAAGGATATTCCTTCTACCGGGAAGACCCGATCAATCTCGGAATCCCGGACTACAAGACATTTCGACAACAATAAAACAAGACCAGCAAAAGCCGCCCGAATGTGCCGACAAATCCCGATAGGAGCTGCACATATCTCGTTCTCGTGGCACACCGGATTGTCCAAACTTCCGATAGGCCAGCTCGAGTTGCCCTCGATGGCCACCGTGGTGACAGTTTGGACTAGCACTCGAGGAGAACTGCCCGGGGTTAAAATAAAGATGACCCTCGGGCTCGCGAAAACCCGGGGAAAAGGCTTAGGCGGCAAATGGTAAAACCAAAGTTGGGCCTTGCTGGACGAGTCTTATTCAAAGCGAACTGTCAAGGGGTCCCATAAATCACCCAACCGTGTAAGGAACATAAAAATCAAGGAACATAACACGGTATGACGGAAACTAGGGTGGCAAGAGTGGAACAAAACACGGGCATAAGGCCGAGCCTTCCACCCTTTACCAAGTATATAGATGTATTAAATATAGCAGATAAATATTGTGATATCCCCAACAAGTAAACATGTTCCAACAAGGAACAACATCTCCATGTTCCAACAAGGAACAAACTTCATCTTCACCTGCAACTAGCAACGCTATAAGAGGGCTGAGCAAAGCGGTAACATAGCCAATCAACGGTTTGCTAGGAAAAGGATGGTTAGGGGCTGACATGGCAATATGGGTGGCATGATATAGCAAGTGGTAGGCATCCCAGCATAGGCATAGCAAAAGAGCGAGCAACTAGCATAGCAAAGATAGAAGTGATTTCGAGGGTATGGTCATCTTGCTCGCAATGTTCTCGAGTTGTCGAAAGCTTGATCCTCGTAAGCGTTCTCAACAGGTTCCTCGCTCACGTACTCGTCTCCGGCTCTACCCAAAGCAACAACACAAACAAAGGAACCACAATAAATCACGGTGCAATGCACAATCAACATGATGCAAAACATGACATGATATGCGGGATGTGATATGCAATGCGATAAAAGCGCCGGAAGGTAAATGATGAACCAGGCATCAACTTGGCAAACCAAGTATGCCACTGGAAAGATGAGATGATTTCGGTTGAAATCGATATAAAGATCACCGAATCGGATGCACGGTTTGGAAATGACAAGCAAAACAAGAATGGCACAAATCTGCCATTAACAGCATGATGCCACTTAGCAAGCAACAAATAATTAAGCTACTGCACCCAAACGTATCAACAAAGCACATGGCAGTGATCTACACAAGATGCTCAACAAAAGATGAGCACTGAGCTACGGCTAGTTCACATCATAACAGGTTCAAACAAGCATGGCAAAAGTGCACAAAATATCAGGCTGGACATGGCAAAAACAGCATCAGGTTGCAATGTTCAGAGCAACAAAACTACGTGCTACAGGAACTTAAAATAGCAAAACAAGGCATGGCATGAATCTACTCAAATCATAGAACAAAAGTCCCTTACTGACCATAAGCCAAAAGGACTAGAAAATATAGTAACACCCATGTCAATATTGAAAGTTTAGTTAACAGATTCAGCAACATGACATGTCAAAACTGATAACGAGTAGGCATGTTTACAAGCTCAATGCACTCACTACAGAGCCTCAAATGATAAACTAAGCATACATACATCAAGAAGACATGACATAGAAGACATACATGGCAAGAACAATAACATAGCATAAATGGATCAACCACAACAAGCTAGGCAAAATTGAATAACATGTATACAATCTGCCAGGAAACATTTGATAGCAAAAGTAGAGCTCGATTGACTCAAGCTATGGCACTCCATAATTGCAAACAAAGGAATGGATGGATAGAGCAAGACATTTTTTACAAAACACCCTTACTTAAGTATCTCAAAATATGCATAGATCTCTTGGTATCATCAAGTTAACATGACATCAAAATCAGTTAAAACAGGGCTGAAATCAGCAACATCAGGACACCTACTTTGCATGCTTGTGTTAGTCACCACATAGATCACAAAAATACATGGCATACACCCCTGGAAAGATGGCATGGCATATTTCAAAACACATGTAGGACTCAAATTCATAGGGTGCACACATTAATCATGGCAAAAATAACAAAAGTGCAACTTCTGTTACGAAACAGAAACTAACATCACATAGCACTCTTCCAACAGCATTTCGGGCATCAAGATGAGCTCAAATGAAAATGATGCAATGGAATGAAACGATCTACTCTTCGAGACGAACATTTTGACATATTATACGCGCAAAATGGGTCTACGATGACAAAGTTACAGCATGTTGAATATGCCACAAAATAACAATAGATGCAAAAGACTTAGAGAAAACTGGAGGGGAGAGAGAGGTCGACGGGCTCTCGGCCCGAGGCCAGATCTGGATCAGGGCTCGGCCTGATCGGCGACGGCATGGCGGCGGGCCGGGCGAGAGAGGAGGGAGGTCGCCAGTGGGGTGAGGGCGAGGTCGGTGGCGGTGGGCGGAGCGGGTGGGCATGCGCAAGTGTGAGGCGCGGGCGAGGTCGCCGGGCGGCGGCCGGTGGGAGGGCGGCAGCAGCCGGGCGGCCGGAGGTCGCCGGAGGCGGAGGGCATGGGGGGCATGGCGCTGGGTGGCGGGCGCGGGGCGCGGTGGTCGGGCATGTGGCCGGGCGGCGTGGGCGGCGGTGTGTGGCGGCTGCCATCGGGCTGCTGGGCGGGCGGCGATGTGTCCGGCGCCGGCGGACACGTCCGCGCAGCAGAGTAGAAAACTAGGGTTAGGGGGGAGGAAGACCCGGATTTGGAGGGGTTTGCTTAAATAGGCATAGAGGGAGCTAGGAGAGTCCAAATGAGGTGTAGTTTTCTACCACACGATCGTGATCGAACGACGGAGAGCATGGAAGTGACTTAGATGGGTTATTGGGCTGTTTTGAAGGGGTGTTGGGCTGCAACTTAAAAGGAACCTTTGCGAGAGTGCGGTTAACCGTTGGAGTACCAAACGAGCTCCAAATGACCCGAAACTTGACCGGTGGTCTACGGGTGGTATACCAAGGCCACTAGACAAACCTCGGTCCATTTCGAGAAGGTTTAATACCCGCACACGGAAAAACGTAAAAGGGACCGCCGGGGAAGATAGGAGTGCCGGATTGCAAAACGGACAACGGGAAAAATGCTCGGAATCATGAGACGAACACGTATGCAAATGCGATGCACATGATGACATGATGAAAATTCATGACATGGACAAAATGCAAAAAGAAGGAAAACCCAACCACGGAGGGAATATCATATATCAATGCCGAAAATGGCAAGAGTTGGAGTTACAAATATGGAAAGTTACTTCCGGGGTGTTACAATACGAGTCCACGCGGGAGGATTAACTTTGGGAACAGGGGGTGTACAGGAGAGTCAGGTTTCGATCCTGTGGAACTGTGGGTTATGGGCCCACCATGTGGTTAAAAGTAGAAAGGTTGGTGACATCTTGCACGATCATGTAAGCTAGGCATGTCGAGGAGAGTCCGAGGGTCATGTCGGCAACAACATAGGTACCAAGGGCGAGGGACGAAGAGAACCATTTTCCGCTTTCGTTGAACGAGGCGGACCAATAGGCAAGGTTCTCGCCCATCGGTGGTTACCGGAATGTCATCAACAATAGTAATAGGGTCTTACTTACAGAGTGGTACAACGAGGTGCTTACCTAAGCGTGGGATTATCCTTGCTTAGATTATATAGGTCACAAGAAGGGTCAAACAGACCCATGGAAAGGAAAATGTGATCATTAGGTTAAACAGAACAATGGAAAGGAAAAATGTGTTTAAACACACATTTCAGGGGTATATCCTTCCCAAGGATAAGCCGAGCATGATATCCATGACAGGATATAATGTAGAAAACCCTTTAGGTAAGGGGAGAGAAATTTCATGACATTACCCATACAACGGTGTTCGGATAATTGAGCAAGAAACATTTAGCATTGGGCTTCGAATGTTCTTGTTGAAAATCAGAGTATCACAGACATGCTTCGAGATAGCATTGACATGGCCTTCAGGTGAAGATCAGACTTTGGAATCACGAAGGATCCATCTGGAATAACTTGTAGAATCAGTATTACAATTCCCTCATGGATGAATGGATAACCCTGCTGAAAAGGAATCTATAATGATAGGTCCTCCAGCCGGAAGTGCTAGGCATGACATCATGCTACCGGGTCATCAAGGATCAACATCATAACTCTTGAAAGTTGTCCCAACCATCATATCTGACCGAGATTCAGATCCGATTGGTGTCAGGATACCTCAGACTTAGGATACCTGAGAAGAAAAGGTGCAACGCAAATTGACGAGATGACATTGTAAGATTCTCGGGGAAATGAACTATGAAGTGATTTCCGTTAACAAGAGTCCATCATTAACCCAAGGAGAGGACAAGGAGGTGTCTAGTGAACTCAACGACAATTCATCGAGATTCCCAAAAGATGGACTTCCACAATTAAGTGAACAAGGAGATAACATTTGTCTGATCAGATGATATAAGGAAGTATGCTCGAGGAAAACATACACAACTAAACATTGGTTGAAAGGTGCGCCCGAAATATGGGTTGGGTTGCACGACCAATGTCAGAATGGTGATTCGATAATCAATAGCCTAAAACCATTAACTTCGAAAAATAGGGTTGCTAGAAGGAAAGAATCCAAACAACACTGTCCACTTGTTGGAATTATCACGGGGACCAAGAAAGAATGGTGATGGTGAGAAGTATTTCTATGTCAAGAATTCTCAAGAGGTGGAACAATCTCAGAACATTCTTGACTTAAAGGATGGTAATACTCCAAGGTAAAGAAGAACAATTGCTGGATAGCAAGGAACTCAAGGTATAACACAAAACACGAACAAGTTTTGTGTTGAACGGAAGGCAATAAAGTGGTCACTGTTACACAAATCATCGAAGGCAAGGATGGTATTACTCAACATGAATTCAAGCGATATCCCGGAAGTGCTCGAGAATCTGATGATGATCAAGAAACATTTGTCGAGAGATTTCATGAAGATGTAATCGATCGTGCATTTACACCAAGTCAAAGTAATGATGAGTGAAAGGTTATTGGAACCAAGGGTACGACACAAACTCGAAATCAAGCTTGTTGTTCAAGGCGAAAGGATATGACGATGAGGATCGACGTAAGGTTAATTCATCGTCGAAAATTGTGCTCCGAGAAGAAGGACCGGGTAGCACAGTTAAAATCATCACGACAATGATATAGCCAAACAAGCTAGGAATGGCGTGGTCGGGTACAAACTCGTACTTATAGAAGCTTACTGAAGAGTCGTTGAACCGTAGTGCGGACTCGGTTCAGTTATCGGTGCCCTTGAGTGTATAATAACTCAGAGCCCGTGAAAAATTGGAATCGGTGAGAATGTAGCACTTGATTAAGAACTCATAAGAAGTTATGCAGTTCCAAGATAATCTCGAGATACCAGGGGGTAATACTCGATGACAAATCAAAGTAGAGGTTGGACGGGGGGTATTGCTCTACAGAAGACAAGTGCTAAAACTTGCACGAGAAATGGTATTTAAAAGAGGACATGGTCGGAACCATGATTGCAAAAGACCAGAACCCTGATATAAGATGAACTTATACCAAAGGCATAACTAATTTTAAGAGAAGCTTTACTGATAAGATCTACATCGTGTCCATGGGCATGAACACAAGTTCAAGGTCGACTCCCACTTCTCCAATGCATAACCTTTCATTCACTTCTCGCGTTCAATGAAGTTGTAGTGTTGAAATTTTATCTGGCAAAATACCAGAAGAGTACGACTCGTGAAAACTTTCGAGTTCACACATATTAAGGAAGGCATAGATTCAACCCATCAGGGCATCTTAGAATCATACACCAGAATCTTTAGAAGTAATTAACTCAAGCTCGAAGGCAGAGCATAGTTGAGAAAGCAGAGGATACAATTTACCAAAGGCATTATGTATCAGAGGAAAGGCTCACAAGGTTATTGAATATGAAGGGCGTTGTCAAATAAAATCCAACAAAGGATCTGGTGGTCCACAAGGGATCTGGCGTGAGCATCAGTACTCAACTAGAGGAAGAAGAATGCAAGGAGATCAAATTATAGAAACAACTGACTAACTCAATTGTCAAATGCAAATGAATTACGATTCCCAAATCGAGGGGTCAGAAGCAATGCTCTGATTAGGGATGGATAAGTTGAATAGCCTTAGGGTACAATCAACGACACTTGGATTGGTCGAGAACCAATTCCAGTTGAAAGAATGGCAGCTCAGCCAGAAAGGTAATTTATAAGGATCAATGATGATTGCGAGTGTTCGCAAACATATTGAGTCAACAGACTCAAAATGATAATGACAAGGAATGTCAATATGACTACGAGACTTATGGGATTAACCATAATGCAAGCAAGCAAGAATTTCAAGAGCCAAAGGCTCCAGAGGATTTTCGGAAGATCGAATAGTATTTTGAAGACTTTTGTGAAACACATGAACAACTGGGGATGAGCGGATACTCGACAAGTGCGAGGATTTATTTGAAGGGGTATTCATGTGGCAAAGAACTGCTAGGCAGTAGGCACAAAGTATTCTCGGAACAATAGAGAAAACTTCGGGGTATCTTGTAATAACAAGATCAATGGGGGATGATCGTAAGAATGTCAAGTGTAAGTAGTTATCCATAAGGATTTATCGGTGGTCGGGAATAGCAAAAGTGATGGGCACAAAGTATCGAGAGTATATCAAAGAGTATCTCCGAAATCTTCTGGTGTAGTCGGTGACCACCTGGACTGAAGGGCTCTCCGGGAGAAGTATTATCGAGAACCTAGAGTCAGAGTTAGTAAAATCGTTTAACCCGAGTAGAAGAGAGTTCAGAGTCCCAGAGTAAAGGTCGAGGAGTAAAAGATCCTAGTACCACCCGATGGCGACGTGGGCCCGTAAGGCACACAGCCAAGTTAGTAAAGTTTTGCAATGTCTAGACTCGACTTCGCCAAGGAGTGTGGAAGGGGATTCTACAGCAATGGCTCGATACCAACTTGTGACGCCCCGATTTAATCGTACACTAATCATGCACGCAAATGTGTACGATCAAGATCGTGGACTCACGGAAGATATCACAACACAACTCTACAAATAAAATAAGTCATACAAGCATCATAATACAAGCCAGGGGCCTCGAGGGCTCGAATACAAGTGCTCGATCATAGACGAAGTCGTGGAAGCAACAATATCTGAGTACGGACATAAGTTAAACAAGTTTGCCTTAAGAAGGCTAGCACAAACTGGGATCTGAGATCGAAGAGGAGCAGGCCTCCGCCTGGGATCCTCCTAGGTTACTCGTACTCTTGAATCATTTCGACCCATCGAGTCACTGAGGTTGAGGTTGGGCTGAGTGAAGATGTACTTGAGACTCTTGTGATCGGTGAAAATGTCACTTTCCTTCCAACAAGAGATGTCTCCGTTATCAATGCATGGACAAGCTGCGCCAACTCAAGATCGTGAGTGGGGTAGTTCTTTTCGTTGAGCTTCAAGCTGGCGAGAGGTATAAGCCACAACTCTCTTCTCTTGCATTAACACAGACGAGACCTTGAAGAAAGCATCACGAAAACTTAATGGCTTGGATTCATCGGGAGGAGTCGAGCGAGGGCTGTGCGAGTTTCTCTTTGAGGGTATTGAAAGCAACGTCACACTCGGGAGACGGACATACTTCACATGCTTGGAGAAGGTTGGAAAGAGGCTTTGCAATCTTGGAGAAGTTCTCAAGCGAATCTTGACAATAGCTTGCAAGACCAAGAAAGCTGCGGAGCTGCTTGACATACGAGGAGGTTCCCAATTCACAATTGCGGACACCTTCTCGGGATTAACTGATGATACCCTTGGCGGAGATGATATGACCAAGATAAAGCACTTCATCAAGCCAAAATTCACATTTGGAGAACTTAGCATAGAATTGGTACTCTCTGAGCTTGTCTAGCACCAATCAAATGTTTGGCATGATCCTTCTTATTCTTGGAAGACCAAAATATCATCAAGATAGACCAAGGCAATTCATTGGTGTAGGGGTTGAATATGAAGTTCATCATCGAGAGAATGTTGGAGGAGCATTGACAAGGCGAAAGACATGCGGTATATTCATAAGAACCAAAGCATTTACGAATCTGTCTTGGGAATATCTTGTTCACGAATCGAATCGATGATACCCCATCTGAAGGTCAAGCTTGGAGAACAACTGTGCACCTTTGAGTTGCTCGAAAAGCTCATTGATGTTGGGAAGTGGATACTTATTCTTGATTGTCTTCTTATTCAATGGACGGTGTCGGCGCAAAAGTCGGTCCGTGCCATCCTTCTTCGGACAAAAGAACACCACAACCCCAAGGAGATGAACTCGTGTCGATCAAACCCGGACGCTCTTGTTCATCGAGCTGCTTCTTCAATTCCTTCAGCTCTTGGGTCCAAGCTTGTATGGGCGCTTGCAAAGCGAGGTTGATGCGGGCTCAAGATCAATAACGAACTCAAGCGGCGATGAGGAGGCATCCGGAAGCTCTTACGGAAAGACATCTTGGTACTCACAAGCATTGGAATCGAGAGATAGCATTCATTCGCCCTTCTCATTGAGAAAAACAACGAATGGTTTCATCACGACGGCATAGATGATCACATCATTAGAAGAATGAGTCAATTGAATTTCCTGGTAGCACAATCAAGCTGAGCTTTGTGCTGATAAAAGCCAGATCCATTCCGAGAATAAGATCAATATCGAGTCACAGAACCGCTGGTTTAGACGAAATCTATAATGCATACATCTTGATAGAGACATCGGGAACCATGTAGCTTGCATTCATGCATTTGGGAAGACAAGCGCGCTAATGGTCTAGGCAAATCTTGGAAAGACAAGTCATGCTTAGATGCAAATGGTTTGAGATGAAACTAGCGATGCAGTGTCAAAGAGAACTTTTGCGGGAATATCATTAACAAGAAGATTACCCATGATCACATCGAGAAGAATCCTGCACTGAGCTGCATTCATCATATGTGATTTGCAAACTTGGGTTATGTGACCACTGCATTCTGGAAGATTTCACACAGGGAGGAGGGCGGGCGCCTCTTGGTTGAAACACTTGTTAGCATAGTGACCTTCTGTTGACATTGTTGCAAGTTACCTCGGAAGGGCCGGTGGTAAGGCACTTGACCTTGGAGCTTGAGAATTAGACTTGTTCTAATAGCTTGGGTTGGGTGGGTGGGAAGATCCACAGCCACAGAGTTCTTTCTGGTTGAAGTAAAGAATTGTGGAGCAGGAGGAGGAAAGGTAAAACCTTACCTTTGCTTAGCTGCCACTTGAGAGGAAGAAGAAGGTGACTGCATCCCCAGTTCTCTTCTTGAAACCTCATTTGAGCAGGCTTCTTGCTTGAGTATGTTGTAGAAATCATCATACTTATACTGCTCCATGACACAGAAGCTAATTGAATCCTCTCTGGAATACCTCTGAATTGATAGATCATGCTCGATACCAACATAGCAGCGATGTAATATATCTCCCACGTGTGAGGCCACGATTTAGAGGCATAACGCGGCATTGAAAGCAATGTCGCAAGTGAGGTAATCTTCACACAACCCAAGTAATAAATATGGAAAGAGATACATAGTTGGCTTACAACACGCCACTTCACACGAAGACATAAATAAACATCCATCATTCAGAGTACACTCAAGGTCCGACTACGGAACAAAATAAAAGAAGATACCCCAAATGCTACACGGATCCCAATCGCCCCAACCGGGCACCACTAACGATCATCTGGAAAAGACACATAGTAACGACCACGTTCCTCGTCCGAACTCCCACTTGAGCTCGGTTGGAGCCACCTGCTGCCGCATCGCCGGAACACATGCAACTGTTTTGAAGTGTCTGTGAGTCAGGGGACTCGGCAATCTCACAACCATGAGATCAAGACTATTTAAGCTTATAGGAAGGACAGAGTAGTAAAGTGGAGCTGCAGCAGCGACTAGCATATATGGTGGCTACATACCGCAAAAGAGCGAGTAGAGGAGCAAAAGCACGGTCGTGAAATGAGTAGCGTATCAAGAAGTGATCCCAACTACTTCACGTCTGACATAACTCCAACATCGTGTTCACTTCCCGACTCCGCGAGAAGAGACCATCACGGTTACACACATTGATTGTTGATGTATTTTATTTGAGGTCAAATTTTGGGTTTCCTACAACCGACATTAACAAATTCCCATCTGCCTCATAACCCGCGGGCACGGCTTTCAAAGATATTACCTAGAATTGTCCCAACTAACCCATTATAAGCTCTCACGGTCAACGTAAGATATTCCTTCTACGGAAGACCCGGATCAATCTGGAATCTCGACTACAAGACATTTCGACAACAATAAAACAAGACCAACAAAAGCCGCGGATCAGCCGGGAACAACCCGGGATAGGGAGCGGCACATATCTAGCTCGGGGAAGACTGCCGGGATTGTCCAATCCTACGATAGGCCAAATTGAGCGTTCTGACATTACCGGTGGCTGCCTAGTTTGGACCAGCACTTTCGAGAGAGCACGGCCGGGGTTAAAATAAAGATGACCCTCGGACTCATGAAAAACCCGGGGAAAAGGCTTAGGTGGCAAATGGTAAAACCAAAGTTGGGCCTTCTTACGACGAGTCTTATTCAAAGCGAACTGTCAAGGGGTCCCATAAATCACCCAACCGTGTAAGGAACGCAAAAAATCAAGGAACATAACACCGGTATGACGGAAACTAGGGTGGCAAAGTGGAACAAAACACGGGCATAAGGCCGAGCCTTCCACCCTTTACCAAGTATATAGATGTATTAAATATAGCAGATAAATATTGTGATATCCCCAACAAGTAAACATGTTCCAACAAGGAACAACATCTCCATGTTCCAACAAGGAACAAACTTCAGCTTCACTCGCAACTAGCAACGCTTATAAGAGGGGAATTTGACAAAGCGGTAACATAGCCAATCAACGGTTTGCTAGGAAAGGATGGTTAGGGGCTGACATGGCAATATGGGTGGCATGATATAGCAAGTGGTGAGCATCGCGGCATAGGGCATAGCAAAAGAGCGCAACCAGCATAGCAAAGATAGAAGTGATTTCGAGGTATGGTCATCTTGCTCAATGTTCTAGAGTTGTAGCCGGCTTGATCCTAAATGGCGTTCTCAACAGGTTCCTCGTTCACGTACTCGTCTCCCGGCTCTACCCAAAGCAACAACACAAACAAAGGAACCATAATAAATCACGATGCAATGCACAATCAACATGATGCAAAACATGACATGATATGCGGGATGTGATATGCAATGCGAGCAAAAGGCTCCGGAGGTAAATGATGAACCAGGCATCAACTTGGCAAACCAAGCATGCCACTGGAAAGATGAGATGATTTCGGTTGAAATCGATATAAAGATCACCGAATCGGATGCACGGTTGGCAAAAACCAACCAAAACAAGAATGGTACAAATCTGCCATTAACAGCATGATGCCACTTAGCAAGCAACAAATAATTAAGCTACTGCACCCAAACGTATCAACAAAGCACATGGCAGTGATCTACACAAGATGCTCGACAAAAGATGAGCACTGAGCTACAGGCTAGTTCACATCATAACAGGTTCAAACAAGCATGGCAAAAGTGCACAAAATATCAGGCTGGACATGGCAAAAACAGCATCAGGTTGCAATGTTCAGAGCAACAAAACTACGTGCTACAGGAACTTAAAATAGCAAAACATGGCATGGCATGAATCTACTCAAAGCATAGAACAAAAGTCCCTTACTGACCATAAGCCAAAAAGGATCAGAAAATATAGTAACACCTATGTCAATATTGAAAGCCTAGTTAACAGATTCAGCAACATGACATGTCAAAAACTGATAAACGAGTAGGCATGTTTACAAGCTCAATGCACTCACTACAGAGCCTTAAATGATAAACTAAGCATACATACATCAAGAAGACATGACATAGAAGACATACATGGCAAGAATAATAACATAGCATAAATGGATCAACCATAACAAGCTAGGCAAAATTGAATAACATGTATACAATCTGCCGAGAAACATTTGATAGCAAAAGTAGAGCTCGATTGACTCAAGCTATGGCACTCCATAATTGCAAACAAAGGCATGGATGGATAGAGCAAGACATTTTTACAAAACACCCTTACTGAAGTATCTCAAAATATGCATAGATCTCTTGGTATCATCAAGTTAACATGGCATCAAAATCAGCTAAAACAGGGCTGAAATCAGCAACATCAGGACACCTACTTTGCATGCTTGTGCTAATCACCACATAGATCACAAAAATACATGGCATACACCCTGGAAAGATGGCATGGCATATTTCAAAACACATGTAGGACTCAAATTCATAAGGTGTACACATTAATCATGGCAAAATAATAAAAGTGCAATCGATGAAACAGAAACTAACATCACATAGCACTCTTCCAACAGCATTTCGGGCATCAAGATGAGCTCAAATGAAAATGATGCAATGAGATGAAATGATCTACTCTTAGAGGCGAACATTTTGACATATTATACGCGAAAAATGGATCTACGATGACAAAGATTCTACATGTTGAAAAATGCAACAAAATAACAAGAGATGCAAAGGACTTAGAGAAAAAGGAGGGTGAGAGATGGGCTGCTTACCGGAGCGGATCTGGATCGGCTCGGCCTGATCGTGGCGAGGGCGGCGACGGCGAGGCCGGGCGAGGGAGGAGGAAGTCGCCAAGGGGCGTAGGGCGGTTGCCGGGCGGGCGGTGGCGGAGGCGGGCGGCGGTGAGGCCAAGCAAGTGAGGCGCGGGCGAGGCGTTGGGGCGGCGGTTGCGGTGGCGGCGGAGCTGGCCGGCGGAGGCGCCGTGAGGCGGATGGCGGCACAAGGGCGAGTTGCTGCTGGGACCGCCAAGTGCGCGGGGCGCGGTGGGTTGCCGCGGGCTGCTGGCGTACGGGCAGCGCGATAAAGGCGCCCACATCGCAATGGGGGCGGCGTCGATTTGTCCGTGCCGGGCGACACGTCCGCGCGCAGCAGTAGATTTTTAGGGTTCGGAGGAATGACCCGGATGGAGGGGTTTGCTTAAATGGGCATAGAGGAGCTAGGAGTCCAAATGAGTGTAGTTTCCGCCACGGTCGTGATCGAACGACGGAGAGCATGGAAGTGACTTAGATGGGTTATTGGGCTGTTTTGGAGGGGTGTTGGGCTGCAACTTAAAAGAGGCTTTATGAGAGTGCGTTAACTGTTGGAGTACCAAGCGAGCTCCAAATGATTGAAACTTGATAGGTGGTCTACGGGTGGTATACTAAGGCCACTAGACAAACCACGGTCCATTTCGAGAAGGTTTCATACCCTTTGCGGAAAAAGCGTAAAGGGACGCCGGGGAAGATAGGAGTGCCGGATTGCAAAGCGGACAGCGGGAAAAATGCTAAGAATCAAGGAGACGAACACGTGTTATGCAAATGCGATGCACATGATGACATGATGAAATGCATGACATGGACAAAATGCAAAAAGAAGGAAACCCAACCCACGGAGGGAATATCATATATCAATGCGAAAATATGGCAAGAGTTGGAGTTACAAATATGAGAGAGTTACTCCGAGCATTATTACAATACGAGTCCACGCGGCGGAATAACTTTGGGAACGAGGGGTGTACAGTAGTGTCAGTTTTGGATCCCTGGGCCTACATGTGGGGTTATGGGCCCATCATGTGGTTAAAAGTAGAAAAGGCTGGTGACATCTTGCGCATGATCAAAAAAGCTAGGCATGCCGAGGAGGAATTCCGAGGGTCATGTCGGCAACAACACTTAGGTTACAAGGGCGTGGGCGAAGAGAACTATTTTCCTCGCCGCTGAACGAGCGGACCAACAAACAAGAGTTCCTCGCCCGCCGGTGGTTACCTAATGTTATCAACAATAGTAATAGAGTCTTACTTACAGAGTGGCACAACGAGGTGCTTATCTAAGCGAGTGGATTATCACTTGCTTAATTATATAGAGTCACAAGAAGGTCAAAGCAGTACCATGAAAGGAAAATGTGACTGTTAGGTTAGCCGTATCAATGGAAAGGGAAAAAAATGTGTTTAAACACACATTTCAGTGGGCATATCCTTCCCAAGGATAAAGTCGGTGCATGATATCCATGATAGGATATAATGTAGAAAACCCTTTAGGTAAGGGAGAGAAATTTCACGATATTACCTATACAACGCAAGTCTTAGGATAATTGAGCAAGAAACATTTAGCATTGGCCTCGAATGTTCTTGTTGAAAATCGAGGAGTATCACAGACATGCTTCGAGATAGCATTGACAGCCTTCAGGGTGAAGATCAGACTTTGGAATCACGAAGGATCCATCTCGAATAACTTGTAGAATCGCATTACAATTCCCTCATGGATGAATGGATAACCCTAACGAAAAGGAATCTATAATGATAGGTCCTCCAGCCAGAAGTGCTAGGCATGACATCATGCTACCGGTCATCAGGATCAACATCATAACTCTTGAAAGCTGTCCCAAATCCATCATATCCGAGATTCAGATCCGATTGAGTGTCGGGATACCTTCGGAATCAGGGATACACGAGAAGAAAAAGGCAGCATCGAATCGACGAGATGACATTGTAAGATTCCAGGAAATGAACTATGAAGTGATTTCCACTATCAAGAGTCCATCATTAACTCCAAGGAGAGGACAGGCGAGGTGTTCGTAAACCCAAGCTACAATTCACCGAGATTCCTAAAAAGATAGACCCCCGCCATTTAAGTGAACAAGGAGATAAACATTTGTCCTGATCAAATGACATAAGGAAGTATGCTCGAGGAAAATCATACACAAGTAAACATTGGTTGAAAGGCAATACCAATAAGGTTGGGGTTAAAAATGCATCAATGTCCTAATGGTGATTCAATAAGTGATAGCCTAAAACCATCTAACATTAACTTGAAAAAATAGGGTTGCTAGAAGGAAAGAATCAAACAACACCGTCCACTTGTTGGAATTATCACGGGGACCAAGAAAGAATGGTGATGGTGAGAGTATTTCTATGTCAAGAATCCTTCAAGAGGTGGAACAATCTTTGCAACATTCTTGACTTAAAGGATGGTAATACTCCAAGGTAAAGAAGAACAATTGCTGGATAGCAAGGAACTCAAGGTATAACACAAAACACGAACAAGTTTTGTGTTGAGCGGAAAAGCAATAAAGTGGTCTTTATTACACAAATCGCCGAAGGCAAGGATGGTATTACTCAACATGAATTCAGCTGATATCCACGGAAGTGCTCGAGAATCTTTGATGATGATCAAGAAACATTTATCGAGAGATTTCATGAAGATGTAATCGATCAGCGTGACGACATCAAGTCAAAGTAATGATGAGTGAAAGGTTATTGGAACCAAAGTGCGACACAAACTGAAATCAAGCTTGTTGTTCAAAGGCGAAAGGATATGACGATGAGGATCGGCGTAAGGTTAATTCATCGTCGAAAATTGTGCTCAGAAGAAGGACGGGTAGCATGGTTAAAATCATCACGACAATGATATAGCCAAACAAGCTAGGAATGGGCGGCCGTTAGGTACAAACTCAGATTACTTATAGAAGCTTCTTGAAGAGTCGTTGAACCGTAGTGCGGACTCGGTTCAGTTATCGGTGCCCTTGAGTGTATAATAACTTCGAGCCCGTGAAAAATTGGAATCGGTGAGAATGTAGCACTTGATTAAGAACTCATAAGAAGTTATGCGGTTCCAAGATAATCTCGAGATACCGAGGGTAATACTCGATGACAAATCAAAGTAGAGGTTGAATGAGGATTATTGCTCTCTGAGAAGACAAGTGCTAAAACTTGCACGAGAAATGGTATTTAAAAGAGGACATGGTGGAACCATGATTGCAAAAGACCAGAATCTCGATATAAGATGAACTTATACCAAAGGAATAACTAATTTTAAGAGAAGCTTTCATTGATAAGATCTACATCGTGTCCATGGGCATGAACACAAGTTCAAGGTCGACTCCCACTTCTCAATGCATAACCTTTCATTCACTTCTCGCGTTCAATGAAGTTGTAGTGTTGAAATTTTATCGGCAAAATACCGAAAATACGACTCGTGAAAACTTTCGAGTTCACACATATTAAGGAAGGCATAGATTCAACCCTTCGGGCATCTTAGAATCATACACAGAATCTTTAGAAGTAATTAACTCAAGCTCGAAGGCAGAGCATAGTTGATAAAGCAGAGGATACAATTTACCAAAAGGCATTATGTATCGGAGGAAAGGCTCACAAGGTTATTGAATATGAAAGGCGTTGTCAAATAAAATCCAACAAAGGATGCGGTGGTCCACAAGGGATCGGCGTGAGCATCGGTTACTCAACTAGAGGAAGAAGAATGCAAGGAGATCAAATTATAGAAACAATCGAGCTAACTCAATTGTCAAATGCAAATGAATTATGATTCCCAAATCGAGGGATCGAAGCAATGCTCTGATTAGGGATGGATAAGTTGAATAGCCTTAGGGTACAATCAGCGACACTTGGATTGAGTGAGAACCAATTCCGAGTTGAAAGAATAGCAGCTCAGCCGAAAGGTAATTTATAAGGATCAATGATGATTGCGGTGTTAGCCAAACATATTGAGTCAACAGACTCAAAATGATAATGACAAGGAATGTCAATATGACTACTGAGACTTATGGGATTAACCATAATGCAAGCAAGCAGAATTTCAGAGCCAAGGCTCCGAGGATTTCGGAAGATCGAATAGTATTTTGAAGACTTTTGTGAAACACATGAACAATCGCTGAGGGATGGCGGATACTACGACAAGTCGCGGATTTATTTGAAGGGGTATTCATGTGGCAAAGAGCTGCTAGGCAGTAGGCACAAAGTATTCTCGGAACAATAGAAAACTTGAGGTATCTTGTAATAACAAGATCAATGGGGATGATCGTAAGAATGGCAAGTGTAAGTAGTTATCCATAAGGATTTATCGGTGGTCGGGAATAGCAAAAGTGATGGGCACAAAGTCTAGAGAGTATATCAAAGAGTATCTCAAGAAATCTTCCGGTGTAGTCGGTGACCACACGGGTGAAGGGCTCTCAGGAGAAGTATTATCGAGAACCTAGAGTAGAGTTAGTAAAATCGTTTAACCTGAATAGAAGAGAGTTCGAGTCGGGTAAAGGTCGAGGGTAAAAGATCCTAGTACCACCCGATGGCGGCGTGGGCCCGTAAGGCACACAGCCAAGTTAGTAAAGTTTTGCAATGTCTAGACTCGACTTGACCAAGGAGTGTGGAAGGGGATTCCTACGGGCAGTGGCTCACGATACCAACTTGTGGCGCCCCGATTTAATCGTGCACTAATCATGCACAAATGTATGCGATCAAGATCGAGGACTCACAGGAAGATATCACAACACAACTCTACAAATAAAATAAGTCATACAAGCATCATAATACAAGCCCGGGGGCCTCGAGGGGCTCGAATACAAGTGCTCGATCATAGGCGAGTCGTGAGAAGCAACAATATCTAGTCACGGACATAAGTTAAACAAGTTTGCCTTAAGAAGGCTAGCACAAACTGGGATCTGAGATCGAAAGAGGAGCGAGGCCTCACTGGGATCCTCCTAGGTTACTCCTGAGTAGTGCGTCGGTGAAGCTGCACATAGTAGTAAGCACCTCGGAGTAGTAGTAAGTCATCGGCGGTGGCGTCTCGGCTCTGGGCTCCATCATGCAGTTGCCTCAATCGAGTAGAGGTAGGGGAAAAAAAGGGGAACAAAGGCAGCCGTGAGTACTCATCAAAGTACTACTTAAACAAGAACTACACTACATATGCATGGATATATGTGTAAAGGGCATATCGGTGGTGAGTTGCGAGAAAGCGAGAATCAGAGAGGGATAGCTAGTCTTAGCGAAGACTAAGCCACGGACACTGTCTTACAGCAGTAGAAGAGATGGCCCAAGTCCTCCAAGTAACATCACATAGCAATAATCCTACCGGCGATCCCTCCTCATATCCACGAGAGAGGCGAACACGGTTATGTCGGCACTTGGAAGGGTGTCTTTTATCAAGTATCAGGTTCTAGTTGTCATAAGCTCAAGTACAACTCCAAGTCGTCACATTACGAAGATCACGGCTATCCGAATAGATTAACTTCCTCTGAGGGTGCACCATCTTACCCGACCGCTTGATCCCATTTGGCGGACACTTTCTGGGTCATGCCGGCCGCGGAAGATCAACGCGTCATAGCCCACCTGAAACTGTGAGAGGCCAACCACACGGTCTAAACCTAAGCGCGAAGTGCGGGCCCATAGCCATGACACACACACTGCATATTACGTCTGTGATAGGGAAGCAGACCTAGCCCGGCCAGGCGTTCGGTCCAATCCGGGTAGCGCCGCTCAAAACGTGACGTCCCGAAGTGCCGGTGATACCACGGCAGGATACCCATAACTACTCCAGCGTAGATGGTTAGTGCGTATAAGCTTCGTAGCCAACTCAGATTAAATACCAAGACCTCGTTAAGCGTGTTAAGTAACATGAGCGCCCGAACAGAGGCCAGGCCCACCTCTCTCTAAGCGGTCTCAACCTGCCTGTCGCTCCCGCCACAAAGTATCGATCGGGGCCGTCCGGGAACCGGGCCCACCTCTACGGGATGGAGCCACCCGTCCTTTCAGCCCCCATCTCCGAACGTACCACGAGGTAATGTAATAGTGTAGTACCGTATAGTAGCTACCGTGATCACCTCCCGAGTGATCACAGCCGATCAGTATAGCATGGCGACGGACGGAGAATGTAGGGCCAGCGATAGAACACTAGCATCCTATACTAAGCGATAGGATGGCGAGATAAAATTAACAGCTCTTGATAGTAGCAGAGCCAGGGCTATGCGGCGATATAGGATATCGAAAGTAGAGGCATACTAGGGATACTCTTGTTTTGTCTATGTATTCACACATGTACTAAGTTTTGGTTAATATAATTCTAGCATGAATAATAAACATTCATCATGATATAAGGAAATATAAATAACAACTTTATTATTGCCTCTAGGGCATATTTCCTTTAGTCTCCCACTTGCACTAGAGCCAATAATCTAGTTCACATCGTCATGTGATTTAACACCAATAGTTCACATCTTTATGTGATTAGTTCACATCTCCATGTGACTAACACCCAAAGGGTTTACTAGAGTCAATAATCTAGTTCACATCGCTATGTGATTAACACCCAAAGAGTACTAAGGTGTAATCTTGTTTTGCTTGTGAGAGAAGTTTAGTCAATGGGTGCGCCACATTGAGCCGTATGTATTTTGCAAATTCTCTATGTCTACAATGCTCTTGCGGAGCTACTCTAGCTAATTGCTCCACTTTTAATATGTATCCAGATTGAGACTTAGAGTCATCCGGATCGGTGTCAAAGCTTTCATCGGCGTAACTCTTTCTGACGAACTTTTGTCACCTCCATAACAGAAACATCTCCTTATTCCACTAAGGATAATTTTGACCGCTATCGATGATCCATTCTGGATCACTATTGTACCCTCTTGCCAAACTCATGGTGAGGTACACAATAGGTTTGGTACACAACATAGCATACTTTATAGAACCTATGGTGAGGCATAGGGAATGACTTTCATTCTCTTTCTATTTTCTGCCGTGTTGGGTTTTGAGTCTTACTCAACTTCACACCTTGCAACACAGGCAAGAACTCCTTCTTTATTGTTCCATTTTGAACTACTTCAAAAACTTGTCAAGGTATGTACTCATTGAAAAAACTTATCAAGCGTCTTGATCTATATCTATAGATCTTGATGCTCAATATGTAAGCAACTTCACTTGAGGTCTTTCTTGAAAAACTCCTTTCAAACACTCCTTTATGCTTTCGAGAAAATTCTACATCATTTCCGATCAACAATATGTCATTCACATATACTTATCAGAAAGGTTGTAGTGCTCCCCTCACTTTCTTGTAAATCGAGGCTTCCTTTGCAAGTCTGTATAAAACTATATGCTTTGATCAACTCATCAAAGCGTATATTCCAACTCGAGATGCTTGCACCAGTCCATAGATGGATCATTTGGAGCTTGCACACTTTGTTAGCACCTTTAGGATTGACAAAACCTTCTTGTTGCATCATATACAACTCTTCTTTAAGAAATCCATTAAGGAATGCAGTTTTGACATCCATTTGCCAGCTTTCATAAAATGTGACAATTGCTAACATGATTCAGACAGACTTAAGCATCGCTACGAGTGAGAAAATCTCATCGTAGTCAACACCTTGAACTTGTCGAAAACCTTTTGCGACAATTCGAGCTTTGTAGATGGTAACACTACTATCAGCGCCCGTCTTCCTCTTGAAGATCCATTTATTCTCAATGGCTTGCCGATCATCGGGCAAGTCAATCAAAATCCATACTTTGTTCTCATACATGGATCCCACCTCAGATTTCATGGCCTCAAGCCATTTCGCGGAATCTGGGCTCATTATCGCTTCCTCATAGTTCGTAGGTTCGCCATGGTCTAGTAACATGACTTCTAGAAAGCATTACCGTACCACTCTGGTGCGGACCATACTCTGGTTGACCTACGAGGTTCGGTAGTTGATCTTAAGTTTCATGATCATCATGATTAGCTTCCTCACTAATTGGTGTAGGAATCACTGGAACTGATTTATGTAATGAACTACTTTCCAATTCGGGAGAAGGTACAATTACCTCATCAAGTTCTACTTTCTTCCCACTCACTTCTTTTGAGAGAAACGCCTTCTCTAGAAAGGATCCATTCTTAGCAACAAAGATCTTGCCTTCGGATCTATGATAAAAGGTGTACCCAACAGTTTCTTTTGGGTACCCTATGAAGGATCACTTCTCCGATTTGGGTTCGAGCTTATCAGGATGAAGCTCTTTCACACAAGCATCGCAACCTCAAACTTTAAGAAACAACAGCTTAGGTTTCTTGCCAAACCATAGTTCATATAGTGTCGTCTCAACGGATTTAGATGGTGCCATATTTAACGTGAATGCAGGCTGTCTTAATGCATAACCCCAAAAGCGATAGTGGTAAATCGGTAAGAGACATCATAGATCGCACCATATCCAATAAAGTATGGTTACGATGTTGGGACATACCATTCTGTTGTGGTGTTCGGTGGCATGAGTTGTGAAACTATTCCACATTGTTTTAAATGAAGACCAAACTCTTAACTCAAATATTTGCCTCCGTGATCAGATTGTAGAAACTTTATTTTCTTGTTGCGATGATTCTCAACTTCACTCTGAATTTCTTTGAACTTTTCAAATGTTTCAGACTTGTGTTTGATTAAGTAGATATACCCATATCTGCTTAAATCATCTGTGAAGGTCAGAAAATAACGATACCATACGAGCCTCAACACTCATCGGACCGCATACATCGGTATGTATTATTTCCAATAAGTCGTTGGCTCGCTCCTATTGTTCGGAGAAGCGGAGTCTTAGTCATCTTGCCCATGAGGCATGGTTACATAAGCATAAAGTGATTCATAATCAAGTGATTCCAAAAGCCTATCAGCATGGAGTTCTTCATGCGCTTTACACCAATATGACCTAAACGGTAGTGCCACAAATAAGTTGCACCACTTTGCGTCTTTTGGCATCAATATTATGTGTATCTCTGTGATCGAGATTTAATAAACCATTTACATTGGATGTAAGACCATAGAAGGTTTTATTCCTGTAAACAGAACAACAATTATTCTTTGACTTAAATGAATAACCGTATCACAATAAACATGATCCAATCATATTTATGCTCAACAAAAACACCAAATAACATTTATTTAGTTCCAATACTAATCCTGAAGGTAGAGGGAGTATGCGATGGTGATCTTATCAACCTTGGAATCATTTCCAACACAAATTGTCACCTCGCCCTCAACTAGTCTTTGTTCATTTTGTAACTCTTGTTTCGAGTTACTAATCATAGCAACTGAACCGGTATCAAATACCCAGGGGCTACTATGAACACTAGTAAAGTACACATCAATAACATGTATATCATATATACTTTTGTTCACTTTAACATCCTTCTTATCCGCCAAGTATTTGGGCTAGTTCCACTTCCAGTGACCATTTCCTTTGTAGTAGAAGCACTCAGTTTCAGGCTTGGGTCTAGCTTTGGGCTTCTTCATGGGAGTGTCAACTTGCTTGCCATTCTTCTTGAAGTTCCCTTTCTTTCCCTTGCCCTTTTACTTGAAACTAGTGGTCTTGTCAACCATCAACGTTTGATGCTTTTCTTGATTTCTACCTTCGTCGATTTCAGCATCACTGTCGGTGTCAAAACCGGCGGATCTCGGGTAGGGGGTCCCGAACTGTGCGTCTAGGTTCGATGGTAACAGGAGACGGGGGACATGATGTTTACCCAGGTTCAGGCCCTCTCAATGGAGGTAATACCCTACTTCCTGCTTGATTGATCTTGATGATTATGAGGATTACAAGAGTTGATCTACCACGAAATCGTAATGACTAAACCCTAGATGTCTAGCCTGTATGATTGTGATTGCCTCTCTGAGACTAAACCCTCCGGTTTATATAGACACCGGAGGGGCCTAGGTTTGTACAGAGTCGGTTTACAAAGGAAGGAATCTACATATCCGAACGCCAGGCTTGCCATCCACGCAAAGAAGAGTCCCATCCGGGCACGGGAAGAAGTCTTCTGTCTTGTATCTTCGTAGCCATTAGTCTGGCCCATGTTACATAACTGGACACCCGAGGACCCCTTAATCCAGGACTCCCTTAGTAGCCCCTGAACTAGGCTTCAATGACGATGTGTCCGGCGCGCAGATTGTCTTCGGCATTGCAAGGCAGGTTCCTCCTCCGAATACTCCAGAACAACCTTTGAACACAGAGAATGTGTCCGGTTCTGCAAAACAAGTACCACACACACGTAGAGAGCATAATATTTCACGAGTCCAATCTACTGACAACTTTTGTAGCATGACATCACGTTGCTGCCCGGTCATTATTTTGAACCTTTTTTAGCCTCCCGCTCCACGTTTCAAGATGCGGTTTTATTGGCATGTCTTATCGAAGCAGAGATCGTGTCCCCTTATTGCGGGATTATCATCAATACGGGCATGGGTAATCCAACCATGTCGTTTGCACGACCCTTGGGGAATAGGCGAGTTTTAAGGCAAGTGGGGAGGCACTTGACATTCGCTGCCTTTATAAGGAGATAAGGACTCACCTTTTTTCACCCACGCCTTCTTTCTCTCTGCCCTCCACTCTCGAGCTCCAGTGCCCAAGCTTCTCTCCGCCTAAAAAAAGCACTCCGACCATGTCCGAATCTGGAGCGCAAGGCAAGTGGATGGCCTCCTCCGTCACGGAGAAGGACATCACGAAGCTCCGAGAGGCGGGATACTTGGCCCAGGAAATCACCCACCGGCTTCCAGCCCAGGGGCGGATCATTCCCACCCCGGAGCCCCATGAGAGGGTGGTGTTCATCCTCCACTTCGTCCGCGGGTTGGGATTTCCTATCCACCCATTTGTCTGCGGACTCATGTTCTACTACGGGCTCGATTTCCATGATCTGGCCCCCCAACTCTTTCCTCGACATCTCGGCATTCATTATCGTGTGCGAGGCCTTTCTCCGCATCCCACCCCACTTCAGGTTGTGGCTGGAGATCTTCAGTGTGAAGCCGAAGGTGGTGAGTGGTCAACATGCATAATGCGGAGGCGCCATGGTGAGCAAGATGGCCAACGTCACATGGCCCAAAGGTACCTTCGTGGAGACCGTCAAAGGGTGGCAGCAGCCGTGGTTCTACATCACAGAGCCGCTCGACACCACCTGGGCCGCGGCTCCCGAATTTCAGTATGGAGCCCTGATGCGGCTCACCTCCTGGCTAGAGAAGGGCCTAAACTGGGCGTCATCGCATGAGGTGTCCGTGCTGAAGACGCGCATCAGGAGCATGGTGGACAAGAACAACAAGCTTGTCAACCTGATCCTGGTGATGCTCTTTCGCCGGATCCTTCCATGCCAAAGCCGGTCTTGCCATTTGTGGGAGTTTGATCCGGCCGAGCACCAGACCTTACAACAGTTCATCGGGACGACACATGAAGACATCTGGAAGGTGCTCTTCAAGTCCAACGAGACGTGGCCGAAGACGACCGAGGACCGTGGGTACAACCTGACCCATCCTGCCAGCCCGGTAAGTTTTTCGTATTTCAAGGCGTATCCTTTACTTGTATACTCAAGGAAGATGTCTAAGCTTCCCTATTTGTTTTTCAGGGCTGGACAAGGAAGGTGGAGCGGATCCAGTGTCCGACTCTGCTGCCCAAAAACCCAGCAATCCCACTTACAGCGAAGATGCTGGTTCGGCGCCTACAAGTCTTGGGAGAAGAAGGCCAAGAAAAGGCCAAGGAGACCAATGGTGGCCTCCACCGTAAGGGCACTTCGGACGTGACGTCCGAAGACGTCTAGACCCACTCCTCCGCCGCCGAGGACGAGGAGGAGGAGGAAGAAAGCAACTCTCCCCCTGAGGGGGGAAGGAAGAAAAGGGCTACCTCCACGCATATGGAGGCGAAGGCATCCAAGAAGGGGAGAACCTCCTTTGTGGACGACTCCGCATTGGATACCGACAACAGCTCGGAGTGGCACCCCAGGGATAAGCCCCTGGCTGAATCGTGAGAACTCAAAGGCACTGACACACTCATATATCCACCTCCCTTTATTTAGTAGTTTTAACATGTTTGAATCATGCACTGCTGTCGGTGTACAAAAAGAGGGGCACGCTTTTGTACCCCTTTACCTGTGCATGGGCAGTCAGAGCCGCGCCCACGACCATACCAAGAAGAACAGGGAGGTGAGCCAAGGTAAGGCGAAGCCCAAGACAATCAAGGCAGCGCCAAGGCCAAGACCACAAAAAGCGAGAGGGGCGAATCAGGTTCCCCGGCAAGACCCTTGCGGGCGGACCTCGATGGCCCAGCAAGACCCTTGCCGGGACAACACCCACCTGTGAGCGAGCCACCCTTGAGCCCACGATCCCCAACACCACCATCCACATGGGGCCGGGCTGGGAGGCACCTCCGTGGTGGCATGCGAGATCTTTGTGAAGACATATTCAAGATCGGATGAGGGTTATAAGGCAGCGACCCTCGGCAAGATCCTTGCCGAGAAGGCTACGAGACCCCGACAAGATCTTTGCTTGGGGGCGACAACACGCCACGGCAAGACCCTTCTGGGCCACCCGGCAAGGCCCTACGCCAAAAACGCCCGTGGACCACGCCCGAGCCCGCGATCAACCAAGCTTCACCGCCGTTCCCATGCAGCTGCAGCACAACCAGGTGGCGGGCACTGCGTGGCAACATCGCTCGAGGCCAACTCATCAAGCGCTGCGTGGCGGCATGCAGATCTTGAAGGCTCCACCACCGTGCCACCCAGCTGCTGCCTGCCTACATGGCACCGCGCGCATCACTGGGCCAGGCGGCGTGTCGAAGCGAGGAGGGCGGCGGCAGACGGGGCGGGCCTCGCCCGTCCACGATAAAGCAAGGGACACCTAAGCTACGCATTAAATCGTCTTGTCTGTAATACTAGCGATAAGCTCGAGACCTTATCGCCTTTCCACCTCCGTGTGTCCTTTGTGGCAGCCCCTTTCAACTATAAAGGAGGCCCATGGCATACGAAGGAGGATTGGCTCTTCGAACCCGCTGACCACAGCTAGTTCGAGAGCTCAAGAACTCTCGAAATACACCCACCAAAGCAGGACTAGGGTTTTACGCATCCTCACGGCCGAACTGGGTAAGCGATCCTTGTGCTGTCTACTAGCCTGCTCCCCTCGCAACCCTGCACCCGGCAACCGTGGTAGGGATTCTTGTGATCCCATAGGTGTCGTTCCCACCGACATCTTTGGCGCGCCGGTAGAGGCGTGTTGTGAGAATCTGGTCTAGTAGTCAGCCTAGCGTTCTTCGTCGCCATGGCCCCTAAGAAGACAGCCACGAGCGATCGACTTCGTTGGGAGCGAACGACCCGTCTTGCGTCGCGGACGAGCAGCGGACCCGGTCATAAACGAGACCGGGCGTGGCGCGAGCACCAACATCGCCCGGCGATCGAGCTGGCGGCGGCGTCGTTCAGCGCCAGACGACGGCTGCTGCGTCGCCCGGATCAAAAGGCGAGCTGGGCCCCAGCGGCGGCGAGGCCCTCGAAGCGTCATTGTGCCGACTCCGGGCGGCACGACGACCTCCAGGACGCCTACACCGGCGACCACCGCGCATTCTTCCCATGGTGTGTGCGCCGAGCAGCGTCACCATGTTGGTGACCCTGGGCACCGCCGTGGGAAAAACCATGTGCGTCATCGGCAAGATGAAGGGGTTGATGCGCTTCGCAGCGCTGGTGAAAATGGCATCAGACGGCTGGGTCGTGATGGAGCTCCTTCTAACATAGTTAGATGTCGAGCGCCACGATCCACGTGGCTGTCGCCGCCCATACGCCGCCAATGAGCTTTGGCGCTGCCTGCTCCTCAACTTCCCTCTGCTGCGCGGCAGCTCAGCGAGTGGAGGGCCACCATCCGGAGCCTCGTCGTTGTCGCAAACAAATACGATCCGCGACCGGAGGGGCCCTTGGGTCGACGCTCCACCGAGCCACCACATGCAGGCGCTGGGAGGACCGGGGGAGCTGCAACCATGGTGCACTCTCCTCCTCCTCGCCAGCCGCCGCGGGCGTCGGCCCGTCGCGACGACACTTGTGATAACATATCCATAGCGTCATCTGATCCGCGGACCCTCCGCGACCAGCGCCAGTCCTTGAGGCGAACTCACGAGCCTTCGAACCACCGTCGGCGCCGGCCTTCATGCACCGCTATTCAGACAAGCGGGCAGGACCCGCTATGGACCACCCGGTACCGGGGGGCCCCGGCGGCCTACCTTACGAGGTGGGTTGCCCGGCTTTTACCCATGAGCTGAGGCAGTTCCAATGGCCGTCCCACCACACGTTCAAGCCCGATGTCGGCGAGAAGTACACTGTCAAGACCCATCCGTCCGAGTTCCTCAGCATCTACACCATCGCGATGCAGGCCGCTGGGGCTCGCGACGACAAGGTGCTTGCCAACTGTTTCCCGCTGGCACTCAAGCCCAATGTGATGTCTTGGTTGATGCACTTGCTGGCGGATTCCATTTCTTCTTGGTCAGATCTATGCCATGAGTTCATTGGCGCCTTCACGAGAGGCCACCAAGCTCATGGCGAGGCCGATGATCTGCATATCATTCCCGAAGGAAGGAGACCTGCGCAAGTACATCGGAGATTCAACCGGTGCGATACAACATCCCGGCGTTCATCCCGCTCTTTGTGATTAGCGCGTTCCACGAACATGCGCAATCGCAAGATCTTGAGCTGGCGATGACCAAGGTTAAGGATGTGGCGAGCTCTACGCTACGGCGATAAGTGCGCCGGGGCTGAAGAGGAAGGAAGTACCCGGCGAAGCGCGCGGTAGCGACTCTCTACCGATGAAGGCGGCACCACCCGATGAAGAAGAGGCGGCGCAGCAGCGAAGCGCAAAGGCAAGGCCGTGCTTGCCATTGAAGGATTTGGCGATACGGTGCCGACAAGAAGGTCAAAGCGAGCGCCCGGCAAGGAGATTGCGGGTGTGCCGCTGCCGAGCCCTGGCGGCTACCGACAACCCAGAAGCTCCGGCAAACAATCTTGCAAGATCCACGCACCAAGGGCCACGACCTCGGAACTGCCGACAAGTCGGCTGCTGCTTTGAAAGCAAAAGGCTGGTCTGAAAAGCGGGACAAGGAGAAGGACGGGGCGGTCTTGAGGATCGACAAGAAGCGTGGCGGCCAAGGAGGCCACCCGGCAAGGACAACCAGCAAGAGAGGCCGCCGAGGCCGTGACAAGAAACAAGAAGGCAGCGATCACGGCGGGGCGGCGAGTCACGGTGAGCAAGGGTTCTAGAAGGCTCTGAGGAGGCCATGTGCGTCGATGGCGGTGCCTGCTGCATACCTCTCACCACCAGCTCAAGTAGTGGGCGGCGTGAGATTACTGATGCGAGCCGTCGTTCGATGCTCGAAGCCGCTAAAGTGGTCCAACCGCCCCTCATCTTTGGCCGAGACCACCACGGCCGCACTATCGGCGGTGGTGTTTGCCATTGTTGGTCTCGCGTAGCGATATGCAACCTCATGGTGAACAAGATGTTGGTTGACGGCAGGGCGGCCTGAACTTGATCTCGCTTTATCGTGATCAAAGGTTACAAATCGATGGAGACCTCGAGAAACATGCTGCGTTTCAAGGGGTCAATCAGGGAGGAGCCACCGAAGGAAAGGTCACCTTGCCCGTGACATTTGGAGGAGAGTTGAACTACGAGGATGGAGAGGATCGTCTTGGCGTGGCGAGATCCTTGCCCTAACAGGATCCTCGGCCTTGCGGCACTAGCCAAGTTCATTGTGGCGTCACACTATGCCTACAACATGCTAAAGATGCCGGTCGTTGACCATCATCTCCGTCCCCTCAGAGCAAGAAGGACACAGCGATCTGCGTGACCAACTCTCTTTGGGAAGCGATTTGCAGCAGCTGCCGTCAAGGCACCTACTCCTGCCGCCCTGAAGGCCGGGAGGAAGAAGGAGCCAGCAAGACCTCTACGCACCCACTCCGGCAAGCGCATCTCCTCGGTGTTATGCTACCGTTGAGGGCGTGCGAAGAGCTCTACCGACAAGAGCAAGAGATCGAGCTGAGCCGCCCAGACCAAGAAAGGTGCTCGTCGGGGAGGATGGCACGGAGGGCCTTCATCATAGGCTCCACCCTCGGCAGCCAAATAGGAAGGCGCTCTCATCACCTTCCTGCGGGAAAATGTCGGCGATGTTTGCATGGCAGCGTCAGAGCATCCCGGTGTTCGAGGGAGGTGATTGAGCACCACCTGGCTCTGCCTTGCTGTGAGCCGTCAAGTAGAAGGTCGAAGCATGCTCTGGAAGGCAGGATTTCATCACGAGAGGAGATCGGGGAAGTTGGGCGGCGGGTTTGGTGAGAGGGTGCTCCACCCGGCGTGGTTGGCCAATCCGGTAGTGGTGCGCAAAGGCGAATGGGAAGTGGAGGTTGTGTCTTGATTACAGATATTAATAAGGCCTGTCCTAAGGACCCCTTCCGTTGCAGCGCATCGACGGATTATTGACTCCACGGCGGGTGTGATCTGTTATCATTCCTCGGCGCCTACTCGGGCTACCACCAAATCTTCATGACAGAGAGGATGAAGAAGACAACATTCATCACCCCATGTAGTGCGCATTGCTTTTCACGGATGCCTTCGGGTTGAAGAGTGCTGGCTCAGCGTTTGCGAGCAGTCCAAATTGGTTTTGAACCTCGGCTCCATAGAAATATGGAGGCCTACATGGATGACATAGTGGTCAAAACCAGGGCGGGCCAACTCTTGTGCAAGATCTGGAAGAGACATTTGCTAACCTCGCAAAGATGAACCTCAAGTTGAACCACGAGAAGTGCATCTTGGCGTTTCGTCGGCAAGCTTCTCGGGTTCTTTGTGTCTGGCGTGGGATCGAGGCAAACCAGACAAGATCAAGGCTATTGAGCAGATCAGGCGCCAAAGCGGATCAAGGATGTCGTCGGCTCACGGTTCGCGTTGCCGCCATGAGCGATTCATCTCCAAGTCGCCCGGCCCTTCCCTTCTTCAAAATCTTGAAGAAGGCAGGCCCAATGGAGTGGACCCCGAAGCGAGGCAGCACTTGGGATCGAAGAAATACCTTTCCTCGGGCCAATCTTGGTTGCGCCTAAACCACAAGAGCCATTGCTGCTGTATCGTGGCGACGAATCAAGTGGCGGCGTCGCCTTTGAGGGCCTGAGGAGGAGTCGACAAGGAGGCAGCAATGGCGGCAGAAGCTCAGCGGATGGCAAGCCAAAGATTCCCCGGCAGAGACCTGGTGCCGACAAGGCGAGGCCCAGCGAGTCTGGTGCCACCAAGGCAATGCCCGCCTGATCGAGTGAAGTGGTGCTAAAGAACAAGATGATGCAGCACTTTCGGTTTACTTTTCAGCTCCCTCTTGCGGGGGCTAGGTCGAGTATTCGGTGTGCAAAAATTGCTCTTGACCTCCTTATGGCCTCGAGGAAGCTGCGTCACAACTTCCGGGCCCACGAGATCTTTGTCGTCACCGCCTCCGTTACAGCGGATCTTGCACAACCGAGCATAACCGTAAGGATTGTGGAATGGGCCTTGGAGCTGTCAAGCGGTTTAAAGTTTGAAAGTACCTCGACAATTGAGAGCGAGTCTTGGCGGAGTTCATTGCGAGAATGGACCTCGGCGCTGACGAAGAAATCGAGACCACTCTCCCGGCAAGGAAGCGAGCCTTGTTGGATCATGTACTTTGATGGGGCTTTCTCGCTGCAAGGTGCCGGTGCCGGTGTGCTGCTCGTCGCACCCAACGGAGAACACCTCAAGTAGGTGATCTAGATGCACTTCCCCAGGGAGATGTCCACCAACAACACCGCTGGAGTGCGAGGATTGCTTGCGGTCTCGGGATCACGGCAAACCTCGGGGTTAAAGCTCATCGTCGAGGGTGACTCGCAGCTCGTTGTCGAGCAGGTCAACAAGGATTATCGAGCCCATTGATGGAAGCTTCGTAGATGAGGTGAGAAGCTGGAGGAGCGCTTTGGCGGTATCCGAGCGAACCGTCCCCGGCGGAGAAGCGACGCCGCCGATTACTGTCAAAGTGTGCGCATTCAAGCTACCTATGGAACCGGTACCTTTTTTCTCCGGTTAACTCAACCATCGTGAACCATCAATGGGGCGAGCAAGCGAGAAAATCAGGTCGGCAAGTACTTTCCTACCGAGCCCACAGGGCTGCGGCAAAAGTCTTTGCCGCGGATCTTGAGCACCTTAAGCCTTGGCACCGGCAGGGCGTCAAGCCCTGGCCGTAGTGACAACCGCTCCCATGGTGGAAGAGATGCCTTTGGTCCTTGCTGTCGAGCCCCAGGCTCCGGCATGGACGCAACATACCGTCCAATTCCTCCAAACATGGGAGCTTCCTAAGGAGCAGGAAGAAGCGGATAAAGTAACCCGTCGGTCCGCCCTGTACCAGTTCGTCGATGACGTCCGATACCGGAGAAGGCCGAACGGTGTGAAGCTCAAGTGCATCCCCCGGGGGGAAGGACTAGAGCTGTTGGCGGAGATACATGGAGGCATATGTGGCTCCCACATAGGTCGAGGCCCTTGCAGGAAGGCGTTAGGCAAGGTTTCTTCAGCCCACCACCCTCCGAGATCTGACGACACTAGTAACCAAGTGTGAAGCGTGCAGTTCCATTCAAAAAGCTTCATCAACCAGCCCAACCACTTCAAACAATCCCTCTCTCACGGCCATTCTCGATGCAGGGGCTCGATATCTTGGGCCCTTTCCCCGTTGTCGGGGCTTTGAGTACTGTATGTTGCAATCGACAAGTTCACAAAGTGGCGGAGGTGGAAGCGATGAGAAGGTATTTGCTCGGTCGGTCGTCAAGTTCTTCTAAGGACTGATGCGCCGTTTTGGTGTGCCAAGCAGAGCCATCACCGACAACGGCACACAGTTCACAAGCCACACCTTCATGCGGTACATCAAGACCTCGGCAGCAAGGTCTGTTTTGCTTCGTGGCACATCCACGAGCAGCGGCCAGCGGAGAGGAAAATGCTGAAGTGTTGCGAAACGAGACCTTTGACAAGCTGCACAAAGCGGAAAGCGCTGGGTTGATGAGTTGCGGCGGTTCTTTGGTCGTCAGGGCGGCGCCGTCGAGCCACCGGCGGACACCTTTTGCCCTGGTATCACGGGCGAAGCAGTTCTCCCCGAAACTCATATCACGGGTCACCTCGAGTGCTCGATTATGATGAGCTTGAGCAAAACTGTTCGCCAAGATGTGCGCGCGCTCCTTGAGGAAGATCGTCTTTGGCGGTGTGAGGCGACGCGCTACCGGCAAGCCTTGCGCCGCTACCATAGCCTCAAGGTTCATGCGAAGCTTTGAGGAAAGCGACCTTGTTCTTGACACGTTTAGTCGACCAAGAATTCCAACAAGTTGGCGTAAAGTGGGAAGGCCCTTATCGGGTATCTGAGTCACCGAACTGGCGCGATCCGCTGGAGACCGAAGATGCCGTCGATGAGCAAATCCTAGAACATCGAGCATCTTCATAAGTTTACCCATAAAGCGCGGGTTGTCGGGCCTCCGGCAAGCCACCTTTTGTACAAGCTTTGCGGCAAGGTATGTGACCCTTGGTACAAAGCCGCGTAGACCACGAGCACAAATAAATGAAGCGCGGCGCCCTAAGTTATAACATGCATGCTAGGTCGAGTCTCTTCCTTGGTTAGGGTTGATAGTGCTGGCGGCGGTGAACCCTAGCCTAGAGGTCAGTCTTGGCGTCTATCTGTTCCTTTACTGTCCTCCTTTGGTTCGCGAGGGCACATG
Organism: Aegilops longissima; assembly: GCA_021605205.1. Taxonomy (NCBI): domain Eukaryota; kingdom Viridiplantae; phylum Streptophyta; class Magnoliopsida; order Poales; family Poaceae; genus Aegilops; species Aegilops longissima. Next base: position 181,095,027 of record CM038677.1, read on the forward strand.
AGCATACGCTAAGCTACTCGGAAAAAGGAGATGGACCGGCCTTGACCCGGCAAACCCGAGTTGCAGGGGCTGCAACCTAAGGATCAACAGCGGCAAGATTGCGAGGGCTGCAGATCAGATAAGTCTTTATCCTCATCATGCATTTGAACGGACTGGGGTATGTGAAACCTTGTTTTTATCTCTAGGTTGCCGTGCTCCCTTTTCCTATACCTAAGATTATTTCACAGGTCGGATTTGGTCGTAGCAGCTGCGACAAGGAGGTGGGACGAGGCACAAGCCCACTTCACCCTGCCTCCGCCAAGGCCGAAGCAGTCCGGTGGAGTGGGGGGGCGGCAAGGCACATTGCCCAGGCAGCGTTTATCTTAAACAATAACAAGGATTCACTCCTTGTCATGGGATTACCATGAGCGAAAAACCAGCAAGCATCCCTTTTCATTAAAACATCCCATACAGGTATAGTTAAATGCGAGATGAAAAACATGAGCAAGGGGATTACAAGTTTTGAATTTAACAAAGGCCCTTGAACTTACAAACTAAAAAGAGATAAATGCCGTAATCCCTTTCTTGTCCCTCTCCTCGGGAGGCAGGTCAAGGAGGCGAAAGGGCAAAGGCGCTGGGCAAGCTACGAGCAGCGAGAAGCACCAAGAGAACACCTCGGTGGCTGCCCAGGCGGGCAGTGATGGCAGTCTTGGGAAAGGAGGCTGGAAGGCAGTGGCAGGATCGGCATGTCTGCGATGAAGGCGTCGGTACCCGCATACTCGGAGTTGGCGGCCTTGCCGCCCGCCCTCTTCCTCTTCCGCAACCTCCGGCGCTTGGCCGCCCAAGAAGGCGGCCCGAGAAGTTCAAGGGCTGGGCCGCCCACAGTAAACCTCTGCCGGAGGAGCAGCCAGGTGCAGATGCTACTGCTGCCGCACCCGCCCAGGCGCGGGGCGTCTGACACCTAGTCGGACTCGTCCACGCTATCCGCCCCGTTGTCCTCCTCATCACTTTCTCTCGAGGAAGAGCTTCCATCGTTAGAATCTCCATCGGAGGAGCTCTCCGCAGCACTTGAGGCGAGTCGAACTCTCGAAGATCTTGGCGGAGAGTAGGCCGTCCTCCATTAATTTGAAGTAGAGGGCGAGCCCGCCGCCGAGCTGTGGATCTGTGAGCGTCTTCCACCTGACGGAGGTACATGACTCGATGAGCGGGAAGTCGGCGTCGACCGCGTGCCCCGTTCCGCAACCCCTCATGTGCAATGTCCCGAGGATTGGGGCGATCACGCTCCATCTCTCGAGAAGCAGGCGGGAAGGCGAAGGCGGCAATCACGGAGGCGGCACAGCTGATGAAGAACTTCGCGAGGCTGGTCTCAACATGGCCTTCCATCCGGAAAGGCATCATTGGCGGCGAAGCGGCGTGCGCCCGTCCTCCTCTTCCCCGAGCACTGCGACCTCTGCCCCAGCCTCGCCCACGGCCTTGCCCCTCCCCCTTCTCCTCGTGGTCGGCTCCACCACCGTGGACTCAGGAGGAGGAGGGACGCGTTGTTGAGCAGCGACCCTCGCCGCCACCGTCGAAGGACCAGGATTCCCTTTCTCCATGGCGAGTGAAAGGAAGAAGCAGAAGCAAGAGGAGATAGATGATAGAAGAGTGCGGGATGCCATCCCCCCTTACCCCTCCTTATAAAGGAGCGGGGTCGGGGCTCGGCCGCCCCATTCGGCCAATCCAGCCACCAGAGGCGCGCGGAATCGGGACCGACCCGCTGCCCCAACCAGCGACGGCCCGGTTTCCTGCCCCCGCCGCTTGCTACCCCAAGTGCATGGGGGACGCGTGGCAGACGTGCAGAACTGAGGGGACAGGCGAAGCGACCTCTCCCACCCCGTCATCATGGGGAGTGGACGCCTTGAAGACCGTGCCCCGGCCCCATTTAGTAAATGAGCCACGCCTCCACGCCTCCCTCTTTTTACGGGGAAGGCGTGAGCCGCCTCTTTACTGCGATGTGACGCATGCGTGTGAAAACCGCCCCACGCATGCCGCCCGTCATGCACACCCCTCACGCCACACACAGCGAGGTGCGTAGGAAGCGGGCAGCGAAAAGTCTTACGCGGTAAAACCGCCCGCTTTGCCCGCGCACCGTTTTGGGCCTGACCCAACAACGTGTCAGCGCTTATATGTGCCGGGCCGGGGCTCTGTCGGTGTACAAAAGAGGCACACTTTTGTACCCCTTTACTGTGCCGCAGGCGGTCGAGCAGCGCCCACAACCACACCAAGCGAGCAGGGAGGTGAGCCAAGTTAAGGCGAAGCCCAAGACAATCAAAACGCCAAGGCCAAGACCACAAAAGCGGAGGGTGAAGCAGGTTCCCCCGCAAGACCCTTGCAGCGACCTCAGCGGCCCAGCAAGACCCTTCTTGGGACAGCTCGCCCCACTGTGAGCGAGCCAGCCCCTTGAGCCACGATCCCCAACACCATCATCCACGTGGGGCGGGGCTCGGGAGGCACCTCCGTGGTGGCATGCAGATCTTTGTGAAGAAATATTCAAGATCAGATGAGGGTTAGAAGATGATGATCCTTGGCAAGATCCTTGCCGAGGAAGGCTACCAGACCCCGGCAAGATCTTTGCCGGGGATGACAGCACGCCATGGCAAGACCCTTGTCGGGCCACCCGGCAAGGCCCTCGCCAAAGACGCCAGCGGGACCACCGCTAGGCCCGTGACCAACCAAGCTTCCATCACCGTTCCCATGCAGCTACCAGCCCAACCAGCTGGGCGGGCACCTGCGTGGCAACATGCAGCTCCCAGGCCAACTCATCAAGCGCCTGCGTGGCGGCATGCATATCTTTGCGAAGGCTCCACCACCATGCCACCTAGTTGCCTGCCTGCCTACATGGCACTGCACGCATCACTGGCCGGGGCGCGTGTCGAAGCGAGGAGGAAGCGGTGGCCAGACGGGGCGGGCCTCGCCCGTCCCGATAAAGCAAGGGACACCTAAGCTACACATTAAATCGTCTTGTCCTGTGTCTGAGCGATAAGCTCGGGGCCTTTATCGCCTTTCCACCTCCTGTGTGTCCTTGGCAGCCCTTTCAACTATAAAGGAGGCCCATGGCATCTTGAAGGAGGATTCGGCTCTTTCAAACCCTTGTGACCACGCTTGTTAGAGAGCTCAAGAACTCCCGATACACCCCCAGCGGAGGACTAGGGTTTCACGCATCCTCATGGCCCAAACCTGGGTGCGATCCTTGTGTTGTCTACTAGCCCTGCTCTCCTTGCAACCCTGCGCCCCGACAACCGTAGTAGGGATTCTTGTGATCCCATAGGTGTCGTTCCACACCGACAACTGTAGTCCGACTCCTTCCCATCTCCAGCGATCCTCATCTTTGGGGAATTCACTGGATCAGGTGATGGACAGCGGGTCCCTTCCGGCGGCCTCTTCTCCCAAGGCCAAGGATGACACCGAGGTGCTGTCCTGAAGGACCTCCCAAGGCCAGGGAGAGACGCAGAAGGCCGTCAGGGTGGTGCCAGAGGATGATACCTCGGCCGCCGGACACACGGGGGAGAAAATCCCCATGGAGACTGGCGATGGGGCCATATCCAATTCGGCCCCCAGCCGAATACAATTCCGGAGACATGCGTCTCGGAATTAGGTAAATAACCTCCTTGAAAGAAGGAGGTGCACCAATCCACGGTGACCTCTGTCCATCGGAGGCCTTTGGATACTCTACTGGAAGTGCTGCGAAGTGCTTCCATTGTTGAGGAACACAGTATCCTTATGGGTATGATGGTTGAGAGGGTTCAATCCGTTAAGAGCGGACTGACCTTAACCTGCACCAGCCTTCTGACAGGCTTTGAGGTATGAGACGTAATTATGCAAAAGGAATGCTGTAGTATAGACAGTAGCCCCTGAGACACTGTGTGGTGTTCGAAAGGAAAAGCCGGACAGAGGATCAAATAATTTTCACAGGAGACTAACCATACGTGTCTATGCGAAAAAGCAGGCGTCTTTGCTGGCCGTGACCTCTCATCTTCTTTGAGGTCTCGGTGAAGCGAGTGCTGAAGCGGACGAGGAAGAGCTCGGCCGTGTGAAGAAACAACTGGAAGACAATCAAGGTATGCAATGACCTCGTATAGATGCAGAAAGGATGAATGATTGGTGTTAACCACAGTGCCATGATATTTTGTAGGAGTAGCAAACGAGGTGGAGACCCTCAAGAAGGCGATGGCCGAAGCCCAGGAGAGATCAGCAAAGGAACAAGCCACTCGTGAAAAACACGAGGCCAGGGTCGGTGAGATCCAACAGGAGCTCCAGGACACCGTGAAGAAATGCAAGTCCTTGGAGCGCAATATTGCGGATCAAGATTCCGAACTTGCCTAGGCCCGCCAAAGCGCACACAATGCCCAGGTTGAAGCCCAGGGTGCCCTCCAGGAAATCCAGGAGGCTAGAAAAATCGCGGCGAGTAAGGCTTTTATTATGCAGAGCAAGTATGTGAGGAAAAGGTTCCTCTTGCTGACCCGGATTTGGAGTTCTCCAGGGGCGTTTGCGGATCTGCCGCGCATTGTTGCCGACGCTGCGGAATTCTTCTGAGCCGAAGAGGGGAGCTCAACGAAGAAGCTGTTCTGGTCGCAATACCTTGCGCCAGAGCATCCGGTGCCCTTTAGCGATTAGCTAAAACAGCGGACCGAACTGCATAGGGTGGCCGAACTGGTCATGAAGGATTTGATAATCCTTTTATGGCCTGACAAAGCCATACCCAGCAGCTACTTCGGGCTCGTGAAGCGGCTGGTCAATGCCTGCCCTCAGCTTGATGCCATCAAGTGGTCGGTCTGCAGTGAAGGTGCGCGGATGACCTTCGCCCGTGTCAAGGTGCAGTGGGCGAAGATGGACACCGTCAAGCTCGCCACTGATGGACCACCCGCGGGCAAGGAGCACCGCACGCCCGAGCGGTATTTTGATGATGTCCTAAAGGGATCCCGCATTGTAGAGGGACATTGTTCCAAAGAAGTTATCTTTGAATGAGGTCATTCATGTTATCACTTCCTGTATTATGAAACAAAGCCGTTATGTAATATAATGTTTGTTGTTTGAAAATTTTACCTCCTGTGCGGCCGTTTTGTTAAATCTGAGAGTTGGCCAGCCGTCGGCTTCAGCCCCCACGTAGGTAGTACAGGGGTGTTCGGGATGGAATATAAACACTCTTGATCCAAGAGTTTGGTCCTTGAAGGAGGTGTTTAGCGCAACGAACCAGGCAATCGGACTATATGGCTTTATCACTGTCACTTAGCCATAGGAGTTTGACAATTGAAATGTAGGCGCAACCCCTAGTTAGTATTTAATCCGGACTAGGGGGTTGTATACACCTGATCGGGTAGAGGCCGATTCATCGCATAATGCGGAAAAAATCGCAAAAGATTTTTAACCTCCGAATAGATGACCAGCTCTCGCCGCATCATGACAGTTAGTTTTCGGCTTTCTCTACTGAGGTGTTTGCTTGGATAAACCAGAAACACAATCGCAATAGTTCTCCCTTTACTACTTTAGCTGATAGGGAGGAACGTAAGGTAGCAAGCACAGGAGCCGGGCAACCCAACTATTGACCAAAGACATGATTCGGAGCCGATGCATATAATGCTAAAATTCGGGGTGCCGGACTGTACTCTAAAAAGTGTTCGGACTTTGTTGCTATAGTATGGAGCATAATGAAGCCCCTGGCAATTTAAAGCATACCAAAGTGTACGGGTGCAATCGATAAGAATAGCAAAATAAAATGAAGTAGTAAGCTAGTGCCACGTAAGTTGGGCCGCAAACTGTTTCCATTATTGTTTGATTAATACGTGAAAGCGTATTTGTACAAATAGTGCGATAAGTGACCTGGCTATTTAACATGCCAAGACCAAGGGGAAGTTGCGTGCGGGTCCCGAAATCAGGTAGAATGATCATCAAGAAGAACATCTAGAAGTTCCCCCACACGTCTGTACTGCTTGCCGCCTTGGTATATCTATCCTTCGAAAGGACCGATGATCAGGCCGTCAAGAGGGGCCTCTGAAAGAAAAGACTAAAAATGGTAAAAAGGAAAAGGAAAAGGAAAAGTATGTGTGGGAGCCATATGATGGACCACAATCAAGTTACGCCTCCATCTATGCCCATGGTATTTTTGTTGGGGAACGTTGCAGAAAATAAAAAAATTCTACGGTTTCACCAAGATCAATCTATGAGTTCATCTAGCAACGAGAGAGAGGAGTGCATCTACATACCCTTGTAGATCGGCGGAGCGTTCAATAGAAGCGGGGTTGAAATTCGTACTCATCGTGATCCTAATCACCGATGATCCTAGTGCTGAGCGGACAGCACCTCGCGTTCAACACATGTACGGTTGGGGAAGGCGTCTCCTCCTTCTTGATCCAGCAAGGGGAAGGAGAGGTTGATGAAGATCCAGCGACTGACGGCGTGGTGGTGGATCAGCAGCGATCTCGGCGGGAGCTTCGCCAAGCGTCTGCGAGAGGAGAGGTGTAGCAAGGGGAGGGGCGCCAAGAGCATGGGTGTGGCTGCCCTCCTCCCTCCTCTTTATATAGGCCTCCTAGGGGCGCCGGCCCTAGGAGATGCAATCTCCTAGGGGTGCGGTGGGTGGCTTGCCCCCAAGCCGGTGGGCGCCCCACCCTAGGGTTTCCCAACCCTAGGAGCAGGGGGGGCGCACCAGCCCACCAGGGGCTGGTTCCCCTCCCACGTCAGCCCATGGAGCCCTCCGGGATAGGTGGCCCCACCCGATGGACCCCCCGGGATCCTTCCGGTGGTCCCGGTACAATACCGGTGACCCCCAAAACTTTCCCGATGGCCGAAACCTGACTTCCTATATATAATTCTTTACCTCTGGACCATTCTGGAACTCCTGTGACGTCCGGATCTCATCCGGGACTCCGAACAACTTTCGGGTTACTGCATACTCATATCTCTACAACCCTAGCGTCACCGAACCTTAAGTGTGTAGACCCTACGGGTTCGGAGACATCTGAACATGACCGAGGCGCCTCTCGGTCAATAACCAACAGCGGGATCTGGATACTCATGTTGGCTCCCACATGCTCCTCGATGATCTCATCGGATGAACCACGATGTCGAGGATTCAAGTAACCCGTATACAATTCCCTTTGTCAATCGATGCGTTACATGCGAGATTCGATCGTCGGTATCCCAATACCTCGTTTAATCTCGTTACGGCAAGTCACTTTACTGCGTACCGTAATGCATGATCCGTGACCGGACACTTGGTCACATTGAGCTCATTATGATGATGCATTACGAGTGGGCCGAAGATACCTCTCCGTCATATGGGTGACAAATCCGGTCTCGAGTCGTGCCAACCCAACAGACACTTTCGAAGATACCCGTAGTGCACCTTTATAGTCACCCAGTTACGTTGTGACGTTTGGCACACCCAAAGCACTCCTACGGTATCCGGGAGTTGCAATATCTCATGGTCTAAGGAAACGATACTTGACATTTGGAAAATCTCTAGCTAAACGAACTACACGATCTTTGAGCTATGCTTAGGATTGGGTCTTGTCCATCACATCATTCTCCTAATGATGTGATCCCGTTATCAATGACATCCAATGCCCATAGTCAGGAAACCATGACATCTGTTGATCAACGAGCTAGCCAACTAGGGACATGTTGTGGTCTATGTATTCACACGTGTATTACGATTTCCAAATAACACAATTATAGCATGAATAACAGACAATTATCATGAACAAAGAAATATAGTAATAACCATTTTATTATTGCCTCTAGGGCATATTTCCAACAGTCTCGCACTTGCACTAGAGTTCAATAATCTAGTTACGTTGTGATGAATCGAACACCCATGGAATTCTGGTGTTGATCATGTTTTGCTCTAGGGAGAGGTTTAGTCAACGGATCTGCTACATTCAGGTCCGTATGTACTTTACAAATATCTATGTCTCCATCTTGAACATTTTCACGAATGGAGTTGAGCGGCGCTTGATGTGCTGGTCTTCTTGTGAAACACTGGCTCCTTGGCAAGTGCAATAGCTCGGTGTTGTCCTGAGAAGAGTTTGATCGGCCCCGACGCATTGGGTATGACTCCTAGGTCGGTGATGAACTCCTTCACCCAGTTGCTTCATGCGCTGCCTCCGAGGCTGCCATGTACTCTGATTCACATGTAGATCCCGCCACGGCGCTTGCTTGCAACTGCACCAGCTTCTTGCCCCACCATTCAAAATATACACGTATCCGGTTTGTGACTTAGAGTCATCGGATCGTGTCGAAGCTAAGCGTCGGCGTAACCCTTCTGACGAGCTCTTCGTCACCTCCATAAACGAAGCATGTCCTTTGTCCTTTTCAAGTACTTGAGGATATTCTTGACCGCTGTCCGGTGTTCCTTGCGGGATTACTTTGGTACCTTCCTACCAAACTTACGGCAAGGTTTACATTAGGTATGGTACACATCATGGCATACATAATAGATCCTATGGCTAAGGCATAGGGATGACACTCATCTCTTCTTTATCTTCGCCGTGGTCGGGCATTGAGCGAGCTCAATCTCACACCTTGCAATCTGAGGCAAGAACCCTTTCTTGGACTGATCCATATTGAGCGTCTTCAATATCTTATCAAGGTATGTGCTTTGGGAAAGACCTATGAGGCGTCTTGATCTATCCTATAGATCTTGATGCCTAGTATGTAAGCAACTTCTCCAAGGTCCTTCATTGAAAAACACTTATTCAAGTAGGCCTTAGTGCTGTCCAAAAGTTCTATATCATTTCCCATCAAAAGTATGTCATCTACATATAATATGAGAAATGCTCTGAGCTCCCACTCACTTTATTATGTGCGAGGCTTCTCCATAAGTGCATAAACCCAAGCGCTTTGATCATCTCATCAAGCGAATGTTCTAACTCGAGATGCTTGCACCAGCCCATAAATGGATCATTGGAGCTTGCATACCTTATTAGCATTCTCGGGATCGACAAAACCTTCGGCTGCATCATATACAGTTCTTCCTTAAGATAGCCGTTAAGGAATGCCGTTTTGGCGTCCATCTTCCATATCTCATAATCATAGTATCGACAATTGCTAACATGATTGGACGGACTTCAGATTCGCTCACGGGAGAAAGTCTCATCATAGTCAACCCCTTGAACTTGCCGATAACCCTTAGCGACAAGTCAAGCTTTATAGATGGTAACATTTCCATCGCATCCGTCTTCTTCTTAAAGATCCATTTGTTTTCTATCGCTCGCCGATCATCGAGACAAGTCTGTCAAAGTCCATACTTCGTTTTCATACATGGATCCTATCTCAGATTGCATGGCTTCAAGCCATTTGTTGGAATCTGGGCCGCCATCGCTTCTTCATAGTTCGAAGGTTCACGTTGTCTAACAACATGATTTCCGGAGACAGGGTTGCCATACCACTCGGTGTGGAGCGTGTCCTCGTGGACCTCTGAAGTTCAGTAGTAACTTGATCCGAAGTACCTTGATCATCGTCATTAACTTCCTCTTGAGTTGTCTTGGCACCAGGAACATCTTCTGAGCGGCGCTACTCACGGTTCAAGAGGTAGTACTTCATCAAGTTCCACTTTCCTCCCACTTACTTCTCTCGAGAGAAACTCTTTCTCGAAAGGACCCGTTCTTGGCAACAAAGATCTTGCCTTGGATCTGAGGTAGAAGGTATACCCAATGGTTTCCTTAGGGTATCCTATGAAGGCGCATTTTTCGACTTGGGTTCGAGCTTTTCAGGTTGAAGTTTCTTGACATAAGCATCGCATCCCCAAACTTTAAGAAGCGACAGCTTTGGTTTCTTCCCAAACCATAATTCATATGGTGTCGTCTCAGCGGTTTAGGCGGTGCCCTATTTAAAGTGAATGTAGATGTCTCTAGCGCGTACCCCCAAAATGATAGCGGTAAATCGGTAAGAGACATCATAGACCGCACCATATCCAATAAAGTGCGATTCTGACGTTCGGACACACCGTTCTGTTGAGGTGTTCGAGGCGGCGTGAGTTGTAAACGATTCCACATTTCCTTAAGTGCGTACCAAATTCATGACTTAAATATTCTCCTCCACGATCTGATCGTAAGAACTTTATTTTTCGGTCACGTTGATTCTCTACCTCATTCTGAAATTCCTTGAACTTTTCAAAGGTCTCGGACTTGTGTTTCATCAAGTAGACATACCCATATCTACTCAAGTCGTCAGTGAGAGTGAGAACATAACGATATCCTCCGCGAGCCTCAACGCTCATTGGACCGCACACATCAGTATGTATGATTTCCAAAATGTTGGTTGCTCGCTCCATTGTTCGAGAGAGCGGAGTCTTGGTCATTTGCCCATGAGGCATGGTTAGCATGTGTCAAATGATTCATAATCGAGAGACTCTAAAGTCCATCGACATGGAGCTTCTTCATGCGCTTGACATCAATGTGACCAAAGGCGGCGATTGCCACAAGTATGTGGGACTATCGTTATCAACTTTACATATTTTGGTATTCACACTATGAATATGTGTAACATCACGTTCGAGATTCATTAAAATAAACCATTGACCATCGGGGCATGACCATAAAACATATCTCTCATATAAATAGAACAACCATTATTCTCGGTTTAAATGAGTAGCCATCTCGTATTAAATGAGATCCGGATACAATGTTCATGCTCAAAGCTGGCACTAAATAACAATTATTGAGGTTTAAAACTAACCCGTAGGTAAATGTAGAGGTAGCGTGCCGGCCATCACATCGACCTTGGAACCATTCCCGGCGCATCGTCACCTCGTCGCCGCCGATCTCCGCTTATTCTGCAGCTCTGCTTTGAGTTACAAATATGAGCAAGCTGTGGCGACCCGACCGAATGGATCAAGTCTACGTGCTTAAGTGTCATCCACGGATCGGTATCTTTGACACGCACGATGCTCGAGGATTTATAACAGAGGTAAATCACATGTATAAATAACGTAAATACTATTACCTCGATCCAAAATAGCGGAAGTAACAAGGTTGTGGATTCCCATCAACACCAACGGCAAAGTTGAGTGTAGAAATCGTAACCCTAACGTATCACTTACTCGTCGTAAGATCCTGCAACATGAAACGTTGCAGCCCAAAAATGGGTCAGCACATGGAATATGCTGGCAATGTAACACATAGAGAGTAATGAAAGAATAAGCTATACTACATGCATATATGGCTGGTGGAAAGCTCCATGGTTACATTTTGCGAAAATCAATTTTCCCTCTTGCAAAGGAATAAATTTATTTAACTATCATGGTGGTTGTTAAACAATGAGAATGGTTGACCGCATCCTCAATCCCAATTAAAAGTACTCATTAAAACCCAACAATATTAATTAGAAGTAACATGATGAGATTCACATGATATCCAAGTACTAGATACTCAAGATGTCCATAACCGGGACACGGCTAACCATGATTAGTTTATACACTCTGCGAGAGGTTTGCGCACTTTTCCCCACAAGACTCGATCGCCTCCTTTTGATTTCTACTTTTCATGGTATTTGAGAGCGGATGGCCGAGACATAGTCTTTCGAGCGCTAGCACCTTACATGTGGGTAGACCGTACCAACCTACAACCCCTACATTTGCTAGTCTACCCGTAGAGTTCGCACAACTTAGTCAACTACGCTTGAGCCCATAATGGCTTGTGGCTGCACACGTAAGTTTCTAGTTTGAATAATCTCATGATCCCTTTGAGCACAGGTGGCGGTCCGAAGAAATCTGAGCAAGTCTGATAGAAACCAAGTGCCTCAATCCACCCAGATCGTGTTTAAGTTGCCACCTTAAATAAACCATTAAATAACAATCTCACATCATCATGGATACACTCACCCAATCCACGTCTACTAGCATAGCATGGCATGATAAGCAAGCGTAGAAGTAACTCCCAAGGGTTTGATAATAAAACAGGTAATAGGTACTACCTCATCTACTTCCCATCCCACAATTTAATTAGATCCTAATCAATGCAATGTTTGAGGATAGATCTAATGCATAAAACTGGGTAGTAGAAAAGGTATGATCAAAGTGTTACTTGCTGCAATGTTGATGAAGATGATCGCACTCAAAACTCTTGATAGTTCTACTCGTCACACTCCGGTCATTCTATCGTAATCAAGCAATAGTAGCCACACATAAGCAATCACTCAAAACATCGGACGAATGAAGAGAACAACTCGGAAAACATCAAAACCAAGCAAATAACTCTTGCAACATAAAACAATTACTAACAGTACCAAAATTATGTGAATTTGGCCTTATCGGAAAGTTTAGGTCAAGAGCTTGATTTGAAAAAAGAATCAACTAAATCGAGATTCTGAAACTCAAGTTATGATCGAGCGAAGTTCAAATTCAAATCTGATCAATTCAAATTTTAAATTTTCAAAAACATGTTTGAGTTGGATTCTGGATAGAGGAGATCATAAGGAAGAAGTAGGCGTTGGTTTTGTTGAATTCGACTAACGAGCAAAAAGTTATAGTCGTTTAAAAATTAGGGACTAATCTGTGAAGAAACTAATTACATACGGGTCCTGGTAGAAAACTAAAATAAAAGCGAAAAGGCTATTTAGCGAGCGTTAAGCTATGAGCGGAAAAACCATTCGATTGCAAACCCTAACTAATGACGTTCACGAATAAGAAAAAAACGTTTAGAAAAAAAAAAAGGATCTGGATCCTTAGATCCGAATCAGACAGACGAGGAGGCGGCGGTTACCATGTGTGGCGGGTCGTCTAACTGCGAGGAAAAAAGACGGCGGCGGCGGCTCGGATCCGTTCAGGGGCGGCATTCAGCGGATCGTCGGGCAGCGGCAAGTAAGCAGGGAGGCGGCTCGGTGGCGCGTCTGGAGGTAAAGTCGGTGGCGGCCGGGAGGCGGCGCGGCGGCGGCTTTCGGATCTTGCGAGATCTTGGGAGAGAGAGAGGGACGGGCGGCGGCTTTATAGGGGGGCCTCGGGAGGCGTGGAGAAGGAGCCATGGGGGCGTGCAGCGGGACTTCGATCGGCGTGGCAGCCGGCGTGTTTCAGGCGAGATTCCGCTTGAAAGTCGATAGCGATGCCCGCTAGGCTAAACCTTAACTGGCGAGGGCTGGGCAGCCCAGTTGAGCCCGGAGGAAAGTTTTTTAACAAGCAGAAAAAAAAATAATAAAATAAAATAAAATGAAACATATTATATAGGCATATAATATATCAAAATTTCGGAAAAAGATTTCCTACATGATGAACATTATTCTAGCTTCAAATAAAATACACAAAATTCAAATAATACAAACAGTGCTCTGACCTATTTAAAACCCAATAAAATCATTTTAAAAATACCAAAATGGTTTCAAATTTATTTCTCTCCATTTTTACGATGTATGGAATCATGTTACCCTATTTTCCATATATTTTATTTTTGGAGAAAAATAATTTGAATAAAACTCAAATAACTCCAAATTGAAAATAAATTCAAAAGAACTTTGAATTTAATTCTTTGAAACTCCCAATTCATATTTCATATGTTTTGTAGAAGTCATTTTATCTTCGCTCGTGAAAATCATTGAGTTGCATAAAGTTTCAGAATTGGAAATATTTTCCAAATGAAATTCAAATATTTTCAACACCCCTTGTCATTTAAATAAATGGAAGAAGTCATGTCATCTTCTCTCCAGGGTTTTGTGATGAAAATAATTTGAATTCCCGAAGATCATAAAAGCAAAAATGAAAGTTTGGGAAAGTCCTTTTATTCCCTCTCATTTAACTTTCAAAAAATTTCAAATTTCACTCAACTTCACTCAATCAATCAAACAACAATCAAAACTATCTATTTATTTATAACATTCCAAAATTTAGGATTTTGGGATGTTACAAACTACCACCCTTAAAATGAATCTCATCCTCGAGATTCGGAGAGGCTAGCAAGAAATAGGTTAGGGTTGGGGTCTTCTCAAAATCCATCGATCATCATAGGGGTGCAGGGTGCTACCACCCTTAGAAACTATACACGTATCCGGTTTGTGACTTAGAGTCATCCAGATCGTGTCGAAGCTAAGCGTCGGCGTAACCCTTCTGACGAGCTCTTCGTCACCTCCATAGACGAGAAGCATGTCCTTTGTCCTTTTCAAGTACTTCAGGATATTCTTGACCGCTGTCCAGTGTTCCTTGCCGGGATTACTTTGGTACCTTCCTACCAAACTTACGGCAAGGTTTACATTAGGTATGGTACACATCATGGCATACATAATAGATCCTATGGCTAAGGCATAGGGGATGACACTCATCTCTTCTTTATCTTCTGCCGTGGTCGGGCATTGAGCCGAGCTCAATCTCACACCTTGCAATACAGGCAAGAACCCTTTCTTGGACTGATCCATATTGAACGTCTTCAATATCTTATCAAGGTATGTGCTTTGGGAAAGACCTATGAGGCGTCTTGATCTATCCCTATAGATCTTGATGCCTAGTATGTAAGCAGCTTCTCCAAGGTCCTTCATTGAAAAACACTTATTCAAGTAGGCCTTAGTGCTGTCCAAAAGTTCTATATCATTTCCCATCAAAAGTATGTCATCTACATATAATATGAGAAATGCTCTGAGCTCCCACTCACTTTATTATAAACGCAGCTTCTCCATAAGTGCATAAACCCAAACGCTTTGATCATCTCATCAAAGCGAATGTTCTAACTCGAGATGCTTGCACCAGCCCATAAATGGATCATTGGAGCTTGCATACCTTGTTAGCATTCTCGGGATCGACAAAACCTTCCGGCTGCATCATATACAGTTCTTCCTTAAGATAGCCGTTAAGGAATGCCGTTTTGACGTCCATCTTCCATATCTCATAATCATAGTATGCGACAATTGCTAACATGATTCGGACGGACTTCAGATTCGCTACGGGAGAGAAAGTCTCATCATAGTCAACCCCTTGAACTTGCCGATAACCCTTAGCGACAAGTCAAGCTTTATAGATGGTAACATTTCCATCCGCATCCGTCTTCTTCTTAAAGATCCATTTGTTTTCTATCGCTCGCCGATCATCGGGCAAGTCTGTCAAAGTCCATACTTCGTTTTCATACATGGATCCTATCTCAGATTGCATGGCTTCAAGCCATTTGTTGGAATCTGGGCCCGCCATCGCTTCTTCATAGTTCGAAGGTTCACCGTTGTCTAACAACATGATTTCCAGGACAGGGTTGCCATACCACTCTGGTGTGGAACGTGTCCTCGTGGACCTACGAAGTTCAGTAGTAACTTGATCCGAAGTACCTTGATCATCGTCATTAACTTCCTCTTCAGTTGTGCTGGCACCACAGGAACATCTTCCTGAGCAGCGCTACTCACCGGTTCAAGAGGTAGTACTTCATCAAGTTCCACTTTCCTCCCACTTACTTCTCTCGAGAGAAACTCTTTCTCCAGAAAGGACCCGTTCTTGGCAACAAAGATCTTGCCTTCGGATCTGAGGTAGAAGGTATACCCAATGGTTTCCTTAGGGTATCCTATGAAGACGCATTTTTCCGACTTGGGTTCGAGCTTTTCAGGTTGAAGTTTCTTGACATAAGCATCGCATCCCCAAACTTTAAGAAACGACAGCTTTGGTTTCTTCCCAAACCATAATTCATATGGTGTCGTCTCAACGGATTTAGACGGTGCCCTATTTAAAGTGAATGTAGATGTCTCTAGCGCGTACCCCCAAAATGATAGCGGTAAATCGGTAAGAGACATCATAGACCGCACCATATCCAATAAAGTGCGATTACGACGTTCGGACACACCGTTACGCTGAGGTGTTCCAGGCGGCGTGAGTTGTGAAACGATTCCACATTTCCTTAAGTGCGTACCAAATTCATGACTTAAATATTCTCCTCCACGATCTGATCGTAAGAACTTTATTTTTCGGTCACGTTGATTCTCTACCTCATTCTGAAATTCCTTGAACTTTTCAAAGGTCTCAGACTTGTGTTTCATCAAGTAGACATACCCATATCTACTCAAGTAAATCGGTGAGTGAGAACATAACGATATCCTCCATGAGCCTCAACGCTCATTGGACCGCACACATCGGTATGTATGATTTCCAAAATGTTGGTTGCTCGCTCCATTGTTCGAGAACGGAGTCTTGGTCATTTGCCCATGAGGCATGGTTCGCATGTGTCAAATGATTCATAATCGAGAGACTCTAAAAGTCCATCAGCATGGAGCTTCTTCATGCGCTTGACATCAATGTGACCAAGGCGGCAGTGCCACAAGTATGTGGGACTATCGTTATCAACTTTACATATTTTGGTATTCACACTATGAATATGTGTAACATCACGTTCGAGATTCATTAAAAATAAACCATTGACCATCGGGGCATGACCATAAAACATATCTCTCATATAAATAGAACAACCATTATTCTCGGATTTAAATGAGTAGCCATCTCGTATTAAATGAGATCCAGATACAATGTTCATGCTCAAAGCTGGCACTAAATAACAATTATTGAGGTTTAAAACTAACCCCGTAGGTAAATGTAGAGGTAGCGTGCCGACGGCGATCACATCGACCTTGGAACCATTCCCGACGCGCATCGTCACCTCGCCCTTCGCCGATCTCCGCTTATTCGCAGCTCTCGCTTTGAGTTACAAATATGAGCAAGCTGTGGCGACCCGACCGAATGGATCAAGTCTACGTGGCTTAAGTGTCATCCTGGATCGGTATCTTTGACACGCACACGATGCTCGAGGATTTATAACAGAGGTAAATCACATGTATAAATAACGTAAATACTATTACCTCGATCCAAAATAGCGGAAGTAACAAGGTTGTGGATTCCCATCAACACCAACGGCAAAGTTGAGTGTAGAAATCGTAACCCTAACGTATCACTTACTCGTCGTAAGATCCTGCAACATGAAACGTTGCAGCCCAAAAATGGGTCAGCACATGGAATATGCTGGCAATGTAACACATAGAGAGTAATGAAAGAATAAGCTATACTACATGCATATATGGCTGGTGGAAAGCTCCATGGTTACATTTTTGCGAAAATCCAATTTTTCCCTACTGCAAAGGAATAAATTTATTTAACTATCATGGTGGTTGTTAAACAATGAGAATGGTTGACCGCATCCTCAATCCCAATTAAAAGTACTCATTAAAAACCCAACAATATTAATTAGAAGTAACATGATGAGATTCACATGATATCCAAGTACTAGATACTCAAGATGTCCATAACCGGGGACACGGCTAACCATGATTAGTTTATACACTCTGCAGAGGTTTGCGCACTTTTCCCCACAAGACTCGATCGCCTCCTTTTGATTTCTCGCACTACATGGTATTTGAGAGACGGATGACCGAGACATAGTCTTTCAGAAGCGCTAGCACCTTACATGTGGGTAGACCGTACCAACCTACAACCCCTACATTTGCTAGTCTACCCGTAAGAGTTCGCACAACTTAGTCAACTACGCCAGAGCCCATAATGGCTTGTGGCTGCACACGTAAGTTTCTAGTTTGAATAATCTCATGATCCCTTTGAGCACTGGGTGGCGGTCGAAGAAATCTACAGGCAAGTCTGATAGAAACCAAGTGCCTCAATCCACCCGGATCGTGTTTAAGTTGCCACCTTAAATAAACCATTAAATAACAATCTCACATCTGTCATGGATACACTCACCCAATCCACGTCTACTAGCATAGCATGGCATGATAAGCAAACGTAGAAGTAACTCCCAAGGGTTTGATAATAAAACAGGTAATAGGTACTACCTCATCTACTTCCCATCCCACAATTTAATTAGATCCTAAATCAATGCAATGTTTGAGGATAGATCTAATGCATAAAAACTGGGTAGTAGAAAAGGTATGATCAAAGTGTTACTTGCCTGCAATGTTGATGAAGATGATACGCACTCGAAACTCTTGATAGTTCTACTCGTCACACTCCGGTCATTCTATCGTAATCAAGCAATAGTAGCCACACATAAGCAATCACTCAAAACATCGGACCGAATGAAGAGAACAACTCGGAAAACATCAAAACCAAGCAAATAACTCTTGCAACATAAAACAATTACTAACAGTACCAAAATTATGTGAATTTGGCCTTATCAGAAAGTTTAGGTCAAGAGCTTCGATTTGAAAAAAGAATCAACTAAATCGGAGTTACGAAACTCAAGTTGTGATCGAACGAAGTTCAAATTCAAATCTGATCGAATTCAAATTTTAAATTTTCAAAAACATGTTTGAGTTGGATTACTGGATAGAGGAGATCATAAGGAAGAAGTAGGCGTTGGTTTTGTTGAATTCCGACTAACGAGCAAAAAGTTATGGTCGTTTAAAAATTAGGGACTAATCTGTGAAGAAACTAATTACATACGGGTCCCTGGTAGAAAACTAAAATAAAACGAAAAGGCTATTTAGCGAGCGTTAAGCTAATGAGCGGAAAAACCATTCGTGCAAACCCTAACTAACGAACGTTCACGAATAAGAAAAAAACGTTTAGAAAAAAAAACAAAAGGATCTGGATCCTTAGATCCGAATCAGACGGACGAGGGAGGCGGCGGTTACATGGGCGGTGGTCGTCTGCTG
This sequence comes from Aegilops longissima, assembly GCA_021605205.1. Taxonomy (NCBI): domain Eukaryota; kingdom Viridiplantae; phylum Streptophyta; class Magnoliopsida; order Poales; family Poaceae; genus Aegilops; species Aegilops longissima. The sequence goes on from CM038677.1 coordinate 181,113,585, forward strand.
CGAGGAAAAAGGGCGGCGGCGGCTCGGATCCGTTAAAGGCGGCATTCAGCGGTCGTCGGCGGCGGCAAGTAAACGGGAGAAGGCGGCTCGGTGGCGCGTCTGGAGGTGGGGTCGGTGGCGGCGGGAGCGAGGCGGCGGCGGCGGCTTCGGATCTGGCGAGATCGGGAGAGAGAGAGGACGAGGCGGCGGCTTTATAGGGGCCTCGGGAGGCGTGGAGAAGGGCCATGGGGGCGTGCACGGCGGGACTCGATCCGCAGCAATGGCCGGCGTCTTTCGGTGAGATTCCGCCCGGGTCGATGGCGATGGCGTGGCTGGCTAGGCCTTGGCTGGCGAGAGCTGGGCAGCCCGAGTTCGGCGGAGGAAAGTTTTTTAACAAGCAGAGAAAAAAATAATAAAATAAAATAAAATGAAACATATTATATAGGCATATAATATATCAAAATTTTAGGAAAAAGATTTCCTACATGATGAACATTATTCTAGCTTCAAATAAAATACACAAAAATTCAAATAATACAAACAGTGCTACTGACCTATTTAAAACCCAATAAAATCATTTTAAAAATACCAAAATGGTTTCAAATTTATTTCTCTCCATTTTTCTGATGTATGGAATCATGTTACCCTATTTTCCATATATTTTATTTTTGGAGAAAAATAATTTGAATAAAACTCAAATAACTCCAAATTGAAAATAAATTCAAAAGAACTTTGAATTTAATTCTTTGAAACTCCCAATTCATATTTCATATGTTTTGTAGAAGTCATTTTATCTTCGCTCGTGAAAATCATTGAGTTGCATAAAGTTTCAGAATTGGAAATATTTTCCAAATGAAATTCAAATATTTTCAACACCCTTGTCATTTAAATAAATGGAAGAAGTCATGTCATCTTCTCTCCGAGGTTTTGTGATGAAAATAATTTGAATTCGAAGATCATAAAAGCAAAATGAAAGTTTGGGAAAGTCCTTTTATTCCTCTCATTTAACTTTCAAAAAATTTCAAATTTCACTCAACTTCACTCAATCAATCAAACAACAATCAAAACTATCTATTTATTTATAACATTCCAAAATTTAGGATTTTGGGATGTTACAAACTACCACCCTTAAAATGAATCTCATCCTCGAGATTCGGAGAGGCTAGCAAGAAATAGGTTAGGGTTGGGGTCTTCTCAAAATCCATCGATCATCATAGGGGGTCTGGGGTGCTACCACCCTTAGAAACATTGTTACGGTCCCATCAATACTCATATACTCCATCCTTATTCTTGACGGGCCGGTCTTCTCAAATTGTAAGGATAATTCCTTCTCTGGGCTCTTCCGGTAGTGGCATAACCTTTTCCTCAATTCCTTTGTCCTTTCCTCTTGGTAAGGTTATTTCGAGATTGGGTCTTCATAGATGATAGGTCTGGCGCCAATACTAATCAACTATCGATATCTCATGGTGGTTAACAATTTATGGTTTGTCTTGCAGGAAACGGGTCTGGGTTGAACCTCACCGTATAACCTACGGTTGGCAAAAGCTGCCTTGTACAAGGGAAAAAATTCTTATACCATTCTAAGGTTTAAACAGGGTTTTGATTGTCTTCTCTCTACTATAGGTAAGTCACTCAGATTTACCATCCCATATAGCAAAGTGAATAATAAGAGTAAGTCGGTATGGTGATCAATCCATCCCTTTTAAATCATTACCTTGTACATGGTTTAGCGAATCTCGCATTCTAACACTCGGTCATCCTCACAAGCATTGCAGAATTTCTCTTGTCGACGAACCAGGTTCAGAAAATCCATTGATTCTGCAAGCCAAACAAACATCTATCGTTTCTTCACAACTCTCAGGTTTTGCGTAAACTCCTATAGAATCGTCGATTTATAAAATCGTAACTTCTTCGAGTTTTCCTTGACAAGAGTGTGCTTGCTTCTTGGCAGGTCACAGGGCACGTGGGTTATAGCCCATCTCATCACTTGTAGTCCTTGAACTTATCCTCGGGCTTCGATCATTATTCCAACTTCCAACTTCCTAGTATTCTTAAATCCATCCAATTGTAATGTCTTCCTTCCTTCTATTGGCACCAAACTAGGACATGGTTACTCAGACTCATCATGGAATTTCCATTGATCCATATTTCCAACATCATACCTCCTTTATATCCAATAGTACTTCATCTCTTCATCCTCGTGGGATATCCCACATCCCGAGATAAAACTTATACTTATGAGTTCCATACTCCACTTCGTGGAACATCATTATCCTTTCGAGGGTCAAGCGTCCTTACAGGGGAATATTGGCCATCTCTGCATGGCACTTCTTCAACTGGGAAACGTGAAACACATCATGAACTCTTGACAGTCCTTCGGGTGACTCCAATTTGTTGGCCACTTTCCCATATGTTCCAAACTCGGTATGGTCCTACAAATCTCGGGGCTAACTTTCCCTTAACTCCAAATCGTTTAAATCCTCGTAGAGGGGACACACGAAGACATGCTCTGTCTCCAATTTCATAGGCTACCTCCTTGCGTTTTTGAGTCTGCACAATTCTTCTGTCTGGACTGAGCTACCTTCAGTCTATCTCGAAGCAACTTAACATTCTCTTCTGCATCCTTGATCACAATTGATCCAATCAATTGACGGTCTCCAACTTCGTTCCACATCATGGTGTCGCTCCTTCTCCCATACAAAGCTTCAAAAGGGCCATCTTCAACTGGTGAGTAGCTTGTTGTTGTATGAGAACTCCGCGTAAGGTAGATTATCATCACTACTAGATCCATAATCTAGCGCACATGCTCTCAACATGTCCTCCAGAATCTGATTTACTCTCTCGGTTTGTCCATCATGCTGCAGATGAAAGGCATCTTGAACTCTAGCCTAGTACCCATAGTGCAGTGCGGTGATTCCAAAACTTTGAGGTAAACTGTGTTCCTCTATCTATCGATGGTCCTCGGAACTCCATGCGGACATCGATCCTGGTCAAATATATCTTGGCCAACTTCTCACTTGTATAGGTGGTTTTCACTGGGATAAAGTGAGCCACCTTGGTCAAGCGAATCAACTAATACCCAGATAGAATCATGTCCAGTTCGGGTTCTGGGAAATCCGGTAATTAAATCCTTGCCAAGCTTTTCCCACTTCCATTCCGGTATCAGCATTGGTTGCAATAATCCTGCTGGCTTCTGATGTTTTGCCTTCACTCTTTGACATACATCACATACGACTACATACTCGACAATATCCTTCTTCATACCAGTCCACGAGAAAAACTCCTTCAAATCCAAATACATCTTGGTGTTTCCAGGGCGAATCGAGTATGCTGAGTCATGAGCCTCCTGAAGCATTAACTTCCTGATCTCTGCATTACTGGGTACATGTACACTATCCTCAAACCATAAGGTGTCGTGCTCATCCTTACGAAAACCTTTGGCCTTTCCTTTGCTCATCCTCTCTTTTACCTCAGCAATATCTTTGTCATCCTTCTGAGCTTCACGGATCTTTCTCAACAATGTAGACTGAACTTCCATTGCTGCAACAAAACCTTTTGGAACAATCTCCAATCGAAGTTCCCTGAGTTCCTCGGCTAACTCCTTTGGTAATTCCCCACTTATGAGGGTATTCATCCTGGTGTTCTTTATGTTTGTGTCCTATTTCTCCTCAAAGCTTGCATGCAATTTCTCCATATCATTTCCATAAGGCTCCAATTTCTAGGACACAAACCTAGACTTTGACAAAGTCAACTTAAATTTCCTTCCAAGTGGTTACTCCTTGCAATCCATAGATGGTTTGGTACATCCTCCACCAAAATGCAGCACCTTTTTCAAAGCACTGAAGAGCATGCTGGGTCATATACTTTCCAGCTATAGTGTTATTCTTCATATGATCTTCCATGTTCTGAATCCATCGGTCTGTCTCCAGTTGACTCATCGGTCCAGACAATACAAGCTCATCTCCATTCATCTTCTACCGGGTCCATGGGTTTTGGGGTGGGATAAGAGAGATCGAGAGGGATACACACAATACAAACAAAAGTTTTGAAAAGACAGATTTTATTATGGCTGTCAGAAAAAACATCAAACAAATGACAGCTCACGATCGTCGCATTTAACATATGTATATAATAGGGGTTTGGGCTTCTAATGGTCAATAAATCTTCAAAAACATCAAACTCTTCAAGTCTTGTTCATGTCTCCGATGGCTTCTTCTGATCATGCTTGTCCTACTCAAGTTCTTTTGCTAGATCATCTCTGTTGTCACAAAGTCTATCATGACGTCCTTTAATATTTCTGGAGTTGCTTTCCAAACTTCTGGGTTTCAACATCCTTGGCATGAACGATGATCCTACTGTCATTAAGTTCCTGACGTGTCTTTGATGTCTCAAGGTTTGGCTCCTCTAGCTTGGCTACTTTTAGCTTTTGGGTCTTGAGTTTTTTTCACGAACTGCTTCCTTGTCAAATACGGCTTCCTGCAGATCCATCTTAAAACTCCTGATGTATTTCTCTAGATCCTGGTGATACACCAGCTACGTTAAAACTGCATCCTTTGCTGACAAATGCTGCAGTAGCCTTCTACCATCCAATCCTTCCATGCATCTGCATGCTTAGCTCCGCACAGTGACAATAGCATAAGCAATAATACCATGGTCAGCCGTGTCTATGCCCATGTTACTGCCATGAGCTTCATTCCATAATTGATATCTCCTGCCTTAGGGTTTTCTTAACAAAACTTTGAGTTTTTAACTCTACATGCTCCGGTCTTTCTCCGATACACCTTGATCTCGGGTATTGATAGCTTCCATAGCCTGTCAAGTTCCATAAGTGTAGCCTTCCTTGGTCATATCAAATCTGGAAATTCTTCATATTCTCCTAGTCTTTGAAGTCTTTAACAGTTGTAGTTTCCATTTACACGGTAAAATCCTCTTCATTCCAAATGGTCTTAGTTGTCCTGATATCTTGTACTCCTTGGAGTGGTCTCATCAGTCGAATCTTCGAGTGGTCAAAAGGAAAAGGGTATGGTCTCACTAAAGGGAATATTTGAATAAGCTCAAGAAGAAGAGAGGTAAAAGATCTTTTTGAAAATGAAGTTATAGAAAAATCTTTCCTATGGGCTTGCCAGTTTCTAGGGTCACGTCCTACAGTCAACATGTGCTCTGATACCATCTTGTAGCGACCCGACCCGAATGGATCAAGTCTCTGTGCTTAAGTGTCATCCCTGGATCGGTATCTTTGACACACAGACTTGAGGATTTATAACAGAGGTAAATCACATGTATAAATAACGTAAATACTATTACCTCAATCCAAAATAGCGGAAGTAACAAGGTTGTGGATTCCCATCAACACCAACGGCAAAGTTGAGTGTAGAAATCGTAACCCTAACGTATCACTTACTCGTCAGAAGATCACGCAACATGAAGCGTTGCAGCCAAAACAATTGACACATGGAATATCTTGGCAATGTAACACATAGAGAGTAATGAAAGAATAAGCTATACTACATGCATATATGGCTGGTGGAAAGCTCTATGGTTAAATTTTGCGAAAAGCCAATTTTCCCTCTGCAAAGGAATAAATTTATTTAACTATCATGGTGGTTGTTAAACATTGAGAATGGTTGACAGCATCCTCAATCCCAATTAAAAGTACTCATTAAAACCCAACAATATTAATTAGAAGTAACATGATGAGATTCACATGATATCCAAGTACTAGATACTCAAGATGTCCATAACTGGGGACACGGCTAACCATGATTAGTTTATACACTCTGCAGAGGTTTGCGCACTTTTCCCCACAAGACTCGATCGCCTCTGTTTGATTTCTCGCACTACATGGTGTTTGAGAGACGGATGACCGAGACATAGTCTTTCCGAAGCGCTAGCACCTTACATGTGGGTAGACCGTACCAACCTACAACCCCTACATCGCTAGTCTACCCGTAAGAGTTCGCACAACTTAGTCAACTACGCCAGAGCCCATAATGGCTTGTGGCTGCACACGTAAGTTTCTAGTTTGAATAATCTCATGATCCCTTTGAGCACTGGGTGGCGGTCCGAAGAAATCTGAGCAAGTCTGATAGAAACCAGGTGCCTCAATCCACCCGGATGTGTGTTTAAGTTGCCACCTTAAATAAACCATTAAATAACAATCTCACATCATCATGGATACACTCACCCAATCCACGTCTACTAGCATAGCATGGCATGATAAGCAAACGTAGAAGTAACTCCCAAGGGTTTGATAATAAAACAGGTAATAGGTACTACCTCATCTACTTCCCATCCCACAATTTAATTAGATCCTAAATCAATGCAATGTTTGAGGATAGATCTAATGCATAAAAACTGGGTAGTAGAAAAGGTATGATCAAAGTGTTACTTACGCAATGTTGATGAAGATGATCCTTTTCGAAACTCTTGATAGTTCTACTCGTCACACTCCGGTCATTCTATCGTAATCAAGCAATAGTAGCCACACATAAGCAATCACTCAAAACATCGGACCGAATGAAGAGAACAACTCGGAAAACATCAAAACCAAGCAAATAACTCTTGCAACATAAAACAATTACTAACAGTACCAAAATTATGTGAATTTGGCCTTATCGAAAGTTTAGGTCAAGAGCTTGATTTGAAAAAGAATCAACTAAATCGAGTTCTGAAACTCAAGTTGTGATCGAGCGAAGTTCAAATTCAAATCTGATAGAATTCAAATTTTAAATTTTCAAAAACATGTTTGAGTTGGATTACTGGATAGAGGAGATCATAACGAAGAAGTAGGCGTTGGTTTTGTTGAATTCCGACTAACGAGCAAAAAGTTATGGTCGTTTGAAAATTAGGGACTAATCTGTGAAGAAACTAATTACATACGGGTCCCTGGCAGAAAACTAAAATAAAACGAAAAGGCTATTAAGCGAACGTTCGCTAACGAACAGAAAAACCATTCGGTGCAAACCCTAACTAACGAACGTTCACCGAATAAGAAAAAAAACGTTTAGAAACAAAGAACAAAAGGATCTGGATCCTTAGATCCAGATCGGATGGACGGGGAGGGGCGGCGGTTACCGCGGCGGCGGGGTCGTCGGCTGCGAGGAAAAAGGACGGCGGCGGCGGCTCGGATCCGTTCGGGGGCGGCATTCGCGGTCGTCGCGGCCAGTAAAGTAGACGGGAGGCGGCGGCGAGGCGCGTCTGGAGGTGGGGTCGGCGGGGGGAGCGAGCAGCGGTGGTGGCGGCTCGGATCTGGCGAATCTGGAGAGAGAGAGAGGACGAGGCGGCTTTATAGGGGCCTCGGGAGGCGTGGAGAAGGGCCCGCGGAGGCGTCTCAGCCGGGACTTCGATCCTGGCGGCATGGCGGCCGGCAGCGTGCTCAGGCGAGATTCAGCCGGGGGTCGGTGGCGATGGCCTTGGCATTGGCTGGGCAGCCCGACCCAGCGGGCGGAGAAAGTTTTTTAACAAGCAGAGAAAAAAAATAATAAAATAAAATAAAATGAAAAATATTATATAGGCATATAATATATCAAAATTTTGAGAAAAAGATTTCCTACATGATGAACATTATTCTAGCTTCAAATAAAATACACAAAAATTCAAATAATACAAACAATGCTACTGACCTATTTAAAATCCAATAAAATCATTTTAAAAATACCAAAATGGTTTCAAATTTATTTCTCTCCATTTTTCTGATGTAGGGAATCATGTTACCCTATTTTCCATATATTTTATTTTTGGAGAAAAATAATTTGAATAAAACTCAAATAACTCCAAATTGAAAATAAATTCAAAAGAACTTTGAATTTAATTCTTTGAAACTCCCAATTCATATTTCATATGTTTTGAAGAAGTCATTTTATCTTAAGCTCGTGAAAATCATTAAGTTGCATAAAGTTTCAGAATTGGAAATATTTTCCAAATGAAATTCAAATATTTTCAACACCCTTTGTCATTTAAATAAATGGAAGAAGTCATGTCATCTTCTCTCCAGGGTTTTGTGATGAAAAGAATTTGAATTCCCGAAGATCATAAAAGCAAAAATGAAAGTTTGGGAAAGTCCTTTTATTCCCTCTCATTTAACTTTCAAAAAATTTCAAATTTCACTCAACTTCACTCAATCAATCAAACAACAATCAAAACTATCTATTTATTTATAACATTCCAAAATTTAGAATTTTGGGATGTTCAAAGACTTCTTTGTTACCGGTATCAAATACCGGGAGCTACTACGATCTTGGTAAGGTACACATCAATTACATGTATATCACATATACCTTTAGTGTTGCCGGCCTTCTTGTCCGCTAAGTATTTGGGCAGTTCCGCTTCCAGTGTCCGCTTCCCTTGCAATAAAAGCACTCAGTTTCAGGCTTGGGTCCATTCTTTGACTTCTTCCCAGCAACTGGCTTACCGGGCGCGGCAACTCCCTTGCCGTCCTTCTTGAAGTTCTTCTTACCCTTGCCTTTCTTGACTTAGTGGTTTTATTCACCATCAACACTTGATGTTCTTTCTTGATCTCTACCTCCGCTGATTTCAGCATTGAATATACCTCAGGAATGGTCTTTTCCATCCCCTGCATATTGAAGTTCATCACAAAGCTCTTGTAGCTCGGTGGAAGCGATGGAGGATTACATCAATAACCGCGTCATCGGGAGATTAACTCCCGGTGAGTCAGCGGTTGTGCAACTGAACATTTGAGTATGTGCTCCTTGTGAACTATTTTCCTCCATCTTACAAGCTGAAGAACTTGTCGGGGACTTCATATCTCTCGACCGGGCATGAGCTTGGAAAACCATTTTCAGCTCTTGAACATCTCATATGCTCCGTGTTGCTCAAAAGCGCTTTTGGAGCCCGGTTCTAAGTTGTAAAGCATGCCGCCTTTGAGCGAGGGAGTAATCATCGAGACGAGACTGCCAAGCATTCATAACCTCTTGGTTCTGCAGGATGGGAGCTTCACCTAGCGGTGCTTCTAAGACATAATCTTTCTTTGCAGCTATGAGGATGATCCTCGGGTTCCGGACCCAGTCCGTATAGTTGCTGCCATCATCTTTCAGCTTGGTTTTCTCTAGGAACGCGTTGAAGTTGAGGTGGACATGAGCGTTGGCCATTTGATCTACAAGACATTTTTGTAAAGATTTTAGACTAAGTTCATGATAATTAAGTTCATCTAAACAAATTATTTAATGAACTCCCACTCAGATTAGACATCCCTCTAGTCATCTAAGTGATACATGATCCGAGTCGACTAGGCCGTGTCCGATCATCACATGAGACGGACTAGTCATCATCGGTGAACATCTCCATGTTGATCGTATCTTCCATACGACTCATGTTCGACCTTTCGGTCTCTTGTGTTCCGAGGCCATGTCTGTACATGCTAGGCTCGTCAAGTTAACCTAAGTGTTTATGCGTGTGTAAATCTGTCTTACACCCGTTGTATGTGAACATTAGAATCTATCACACCCGATCATCACGTGGTGCTTCGAAACAACGAACTTTCGCAATGGTGCACAGTTAGGGGGAACACTTTCTTGAAATTATTATGAGGGATCATTTTATTTACTACCGTTGTTCTAAGTAAACAAGATGCAAAAACATGATAAACATCACATGCAATCAAATAGTAGTGACATGATATGGCCAATATCATATAGCTCCTTTGATCTCCATCTTCGGGGCTCCATGATCATCTTTGTCACCGGCATGACACCATGATCTCCATCATCGTGTCTCCATGGGGTTGCTCGCCAACTATTACTTCTACTACTATGGCTAACGGTTTAGCAATAAAGTAAAGTAATTACATGGCGTTGAATCTATGACACGCAGGTCATACAATAATTAAGAAACTCCTATGGATCCTGCCGGTTGTCATACTCATCGACATGCAAGTCGTAATTCCTATTACAAGAACATGATCTCATACATCACATATATATCATTCATCATTCATCACAACTTTTGGCCATATCACATCACAATCACATGCTGCAAAAACAAGTTAGACGTCCTCTAATTGTTGTTGCATGTTTTACGTGGCTGAAATAGGGTTCTAGCAAGAACGTTTTCTTACCTACGTAAAAGCCATAACGTGATTTGCCAACTTCTATTTACCCTTCATAAGGACCCTTTTCATCGATCCGCTCCAACTAAAGTGGGAGAGACAGACACCCGCTAGCCACCTTATGCAACTAGTGCACGTAAGTCGGTGGAACCTTTCTCACGTAAGCGTACGTGTAAGGTTGGTCCGGGCCGCTTCATCCCACAATACCACTGAAGCAAAATAAGACTAGTAGTGGCAAGAAGGTTGACAACATCTATGCCCACAACAAATTTGTGTTCTACTCGTGCAAAGAGAACTACGCATAGACCTAGCTCATGATGCCACTGTTGGGGAACGTTGCAGAAAATAAAAATTTTCTACGGTTTCACCAAGATCAATCTATGAGTTCATCTAGCAACAAGAGAGAGAGTGCATCTACATACCCTTGTAGATCGGCGAAGCGTTCAAGAGAGCGGGGTTGAGAGTCGTACTCGTCGTGATCCTAATCACCGATGATCCTAGTGCTGAGCGGACAGCACCTCCGCGTTCAACACACGTGCGGTTGGGAAGGCGTCTCCTCCTTCTTGATCCAGCAAGGGGAAGGAGAGGTTGATGAAGATCCAGCAACACGACGGCGTGGTGGTGGATCAGCGATGATCTCGGCGGGGCGCCAAGCGTCTGCGAGAGGGAGAGGTGTAGCAAGGGAGAGAGGCGCCAAGAGCATGGGTGCGGCTGCCCTACCTCCCCCCCCTATATATAGGCCTCCTAGGGGGGGCGGCCCTTGGAGATGCAATCTCCTAGGGGGGGCGGCGGCCAGGGGGTGGCTTGCCCCCCAAGCCAAGTGGAGGCGCCCCCACCCCTAGGGTTTCCCAACCCTAGGCGCAGGGGAGGGCCCAGGGGCGCACCAGCCCACGGGGCTGGTTCCCTCCACTTCAGCCCATGGGGCCCTCCGGGATAGGTGGCCCCACCCGGTGGACCACCCGGGACCCTTCCGGTGGTCCCGGTACAATACCGGTGACCCCTGAAACTTTCCCGATGGCCGAAACCTGACTTCCTATATATAATTCTTTACCTCGGACCATTCCGGAACTCCTCGTGATGTCTGGGATCTCATCAGGGACTCGAACAACTTTCGGGTTCTGCATACTCATATCTCTACAACCCTAGCGTCCTTGAACCTTAAGTGTGTAGACCCTCACGGGTTCGGGAGACATCTTGAGCATGACCGAGACACCTCTCCGGTCAATAACCAACAGCGGGATCTGGATACCCATGTTGGCTCCCACATGCTCCTCGATGATCTCATCGGATGAACCACGATGTTGAGGATTCAAGTAACCTCGTATACAATTGTCGGTGTACTAGAGTAGGGGTACCCTAGTATCCCGAACTTGTGCACGGGCAGTTGCAGCACCCCGCGGCAAGGCTTGTCGGGTGACCGCCAAGGTCCTCTGTGGTTCCTTTGGAGCCATTCAAGAACAAAGTATTCAAGCCAAGGAGACAAGGCCCCGACAAGAGGAGCTTGCCAGGAAGGCCAACCAAGGCATGACCAAAGTATTTAAGCCAAGGAGACAAGGCCCCGGCAAGAGGAGCTTGCCGGAAGGATAACAAGGCATCTCAAGGAACTTGCCGCGACGCGCCACGCGCGTCCGGCGAGGCCCGATAGTGACAAGCTTCGGACGCGACAAGACAACGACCGCGGCAAAGGCGCTTGCGCTGACAAACTACCGGTCTGTATCACGCTCCGGCACATGCACCAGCGTGTAGCCATACAGGACCTTTCGGTAGCGTGGAAAGATCTTGTGCAGCCAGCGATTGCTGCAAGGTGTGGCGGCAATGACAAGATTGCCATCGTGGCAGCGGTGGCGTCCCCGACGGTCCTTTTGCTTTGTTTGGGCGGCGTGAGCGGGCATTTAATGCCTTTGTCCCTGCCGTCGGGGTTAGGTTTGATACCTTTACAGGTAGTTGTACCAACCGCAATTCCTTTTCCATTTTACCCTTGTCTCGTTGCCACCTGCCGGAGACCCTTAAGCATATAAAAGGAGGCCCATGCGCAGCGAGGGGGGTTGGAGGCAGAAAAACACCTCGCTCGGTCTCGTTAGCAGCTGGTGTGTCTTTGTAGCACTCAGCGCTCGAGCAAGAACTCAATACACTCGGACATGCAGCGGTAGGAGTGTTATCTCCCGGAGAGCTCGAAGCTGGGTAAACTGCTCGTGTGCTTCGCCTCGATCTACTCTTCGCGCGATCTCCGCCCCCCGCCGAACCGAAAGGGGCTCGGTCCGCCGGTCCCATAGGTGTTCGTGGATCAGCTTCCCCGACATCTTTGGCGCGCCAGGTAGGGGGCGTCGAGGTTGTGTGAACCTGATCCGGCGTTCACACGAGCTAGATCTTTATCTTCTTCATCGACATGCCACCGAAGAAGAAGGCTTCGGCGGCAGATGTTCCGTCCACGTCGATCCCACCACCACCAGAGCAAGCGGGTGGTGGGGTAAACGCCGCGGAAGAACAGCATCGACGAGGCCACGGTGCTGCCAGGTCCAAGGACAAGGCTGCGCGAGCGTGGCGTCCGTACATGCACCGCGCCCATCTCGGGGAGGCGGGACCGACAGCGTCATGGTACTCGCGATGCCATCGTTCGTTGGGCCAAGATCGAGCTAGTGGATCTCGGGATGCTCAAGACCAGCATGCACGCCAACAGCTGGCATGAGCGAGGCACGATCGCTGGGCGGGATCTGCTTCTTCTAACATAGTTAGAAGTCCGAGCATATCCGCTCCTCGCGCCGTTCGCCCGCGCCGCCCACCACTCCAGCGAAGCTTTGGCGCGAGCTCAAGCTGCTCTGGATTACCCTCCAACGGCGGACAAGATCGATGAATGGAGGCCACCATTGAGTCTCATCGGCCGCCAGCGGCGACACTCCATGACAGCCGAGTACATCGCTGCGCGGCAGGACTACCGAGCACGAGCGATGGCGGCGAAACCGTGCGGGTGCAACCACCATGCACTCTCCACCCGAAGGCCAAGATCGCCGACTCGCCGGATCCACCTCGGCAGCGACTCCACCGCATCATCAGATCCACGAGCTCGTTGCGATCAGCACCAAGTTCTTCACGAGCGAGCGGCAAGAAGATGCTCGAACTCGCATCGCCAGCCCGAAGAGAAGCGGCGTCAATCGGACTAGCGGCTGGGCCCTCTGTCGACATGCATGCACCGGGGAACAGGCGACTTGCCGTGCAGCGCTGTAGGTTGCCCTGCGTTCACTCGTGAGTTGCGGCAAGTCCGATGGCCAAAGACGAAGAATTTCAAGCGAGCGTGCGAGAGAAATACGGCGGCAAGACGCATCCGTCAGAGTTCCTCAGCATCTACACCATTGCGGTGCGAGCTGCCGGGGGGCAGGACGACAAGATCCTGGCCAACTACTTCCCACTGGTGCTCAAGCCCAATGTCAGATCCTGGCTCATGCACTTGCCGGACAACTCCATATCCTCCTAGGCAGACCTATACCATCAGTTTGTCGGCGCCTTTACAGGTGGCCACAAGCCTCATGGCCAAGAGAGCGACCTTCATCTACTCGCCCAGAAGGAAGGAGAGCCCCTGCGCAAGCATTCAGAGATTCAGCCGCGTACAGCACAACATCCCAGATGTCCACCCTGCCGCGGTAATCAGCGCGTTCCATCAGAACGTGCAAAACCGCAGGATGCGGGAGGAGATGGCGATGTGCAAGATCAGAGACGTCAGTGAGCTATATGCCCTGGCCGACATGTGTGCATGTCTTTGAGGAAGGAGAAACTCCCGGAGAGAATCTGAAGCGGGAGGATCGATAGTGAGGAGGCTGCCCGGCAAAGAAAAACCGCGGCGGAACAACGGGAAGAAGAAAGGCAAAGATGTGCTAGTCGTTGAGCAGTCCGCAGCGGAGGTGGCGCCAAGAAAGCCAAAGATGGTAGCTCCGGCAAGGAGATTGCCGCGGCACCAACCACCGGGGCTGTGGCGGTCGCCGACAAGCGGGACGGCACCAACAAGCGATCTTGCAAGATCCACCGCACCAAGGGCCATGACCTCCGAGCTGCAAGAAGGTCGAGCAGCTTGTCGAGCAACAAAAGGCTGAATACGAGCAACGCGACAAGGAGAAGGCCCAGGAAGGTCTTTGGAGGAGCCGGCAAGAAACGCCCGGCCGAGGAGGATGCAGCGGCAAAGCCAAGCGGCGGCAAGGAGACAGACCTCCAGCGGCCGCGACTAGGATGAAGATGACGATGACGATGAAGATATGGATGATGACGAGACCGGTGAGCAGGAGTTCCAGAAAGCCACAGAGGTCTTGTGCGTTGACGGCGGTGCTTCTCTGCATACTTCACACCGCCAGCTCAAGCAGTGGATGTGGGAAGTCAATGCGGCAGAACCATCCATCGAGTCACGCAAGCCTCTGAAATGGTCCAGCACACCTATCATCTTTGATATTGAGGACCACCCTGATCGCATAACTGCGGTCGGGTGCTTGCCGATGTTGGTTTCACCAACTATCCGCAACCTCAAGGTCACTAAGATGCTAGTTGACGGCGGGGCCGGCTTGAACCTGATCTCTTCCGCGGTACTCCAGAAACTCCAGATCCCTGATGGCGAGCTCGAAGAGACCAGCACATTCCAAGGAATCAATCCGGGAAGGAGCAAGCCAAAGGGAAAGATCACGTTGCCGGTGACATTTGGCAGCGAGTTGAACTTCAGGACTGAGAGGGTCACGTTTGACGTTGCTGGCTTTCCATTGCCTTACAATGGGATACTCGGCTGTCCAGCACTCGCCAAATTCATGGCAGCCTCTCATTATGCATACAACATGCTGAAGATGGCAGGCCTGATAAGTGTCATATCTGTCCCTGGCGACAAGAAGGATGCTCTTATCTGCGCCGACAAGATCTACCGGGAGGCAGCAGCCGCAACAGATCGCAAGTCACTTGTCGTTGAAGCTCCCGAGGCGAAGAAGAAGACCAAGTCCGGCAAGAGTTCTGATGCCCACTCCGGCAAGCGCACCTCTTCGGAGTGCTGCGCTACCGTCGAGGACGCACCATCGAGCTCCACCGGCAAGTGTAAGAAGACAATGGCAGCTCCACCAGAGACCAAGAAGGTGTTCGCCAAGGAGGATGGCACTGGTGGTACCTTCACCATCAGTGCCACTCTCGACCCTAAATAGGAAAGCGCGCTCGTTGCTTTCTGGGCGTAACGTCGGCGTATTGCATGGCAACCGTCGACATCCCGGTGTTCCCGGAAAGTAATCGAGCACCATCTTGCCGTCTGTCCTCGCGAGCGGCCCGTCAAGCGTAAAGTCGAAGCAGCGGTGGGCGCCAAGAATTCATCGCAGAAGAAATCAAGAAATTGGAAGCAGCAGGCCTTGTCGAGGAGTGCTCCATCCTCGTGGTTGGCCAACCCAGTAGTCGTGCGCAAAGCGAGCGGAAATGGCGGCTTTGTATCGACTTTACCGATGTCAATAAAGCTTGTCCCAAAGACCCATTTCCTTGCCGCGCATCGACCAGATTGTTGACTCCACGGCGGATGTGACTTACTTTCATTTCTTGATGCATACTCGAGATACCATCAGATCTTCATGGCGTAGAAGAGGATGGGGAGAAGACCGCATTCATCACCCCATGTGGCACATATCTTTTTTCGTCACGGATGCCTTTCGGTTTAAAGAATGCTGGTTCAACATTTGCAAGGGTAGTCCATGACGCTTTTGAGCCGCAAATACACGAAATGTGGAAGCCTACATGGATGACATAGTGGTCAAGAGCAAGGACAAGGCGACTCGATTCAAGATTTAGAGCGAAACCTTCGCAAATATGCGCAAGATCAACCTCAAGCTTAACCCGAGAAGTGTGTGTTTGGAGTCCCCTCCGCAAGCTTCTCGGGTTCTTCGTGGTCTCAGCGGGAATTGAAGCCAATCCCGACAAGATCAAGGCCATTGAGCAGATTGAAGCACCAAAGCGCGTCAAGGATGTACGAAGACTTGCGGTTGCGTAGCTGCTCTCGGCAGGTTTATCTCTAGGTCTGCTGAAGCGCCCGCCATTTTCAAAATATTGAAAAAGGTAGGTCAATGAAATGGACTCGAAGCGAAGGCTGCGCTGCAGGACTTAAAGAGATACATGTCCTCCACTCCAACACTTGTCGCACCTAAGCCACAAGAGAAGTTGCTGCTATATATAGCGGCAACCAATCAAGTGGTTAGTGCTGCGTTAGTAGGGGAGAGGAGGCGGATGATGAGCCGGCAACCACGGCAGATGCATCCAGCGACAAGCGAGGGACTTCACCGGCAAGCTCGGTCCCGACAAAGATGGATCTGCAGCGCATGAGAAGATGCGAGAAAAGAATGGTGCAGCGCCAGTTTACTTTGTTAGTTCCCTTCTGCAGGGGCTAGGTCAAGGTACTCGGTGTGCAGAAATTGCTTCGGCCTTCTCATGGCCTCGAGAAAGCTGCGCCATTACTTCCAAGCACATGAGATCACGATCGTCACTCGTTTTCCGTGAAGAGGATCTTGCAAAATCCGAAGCAGCAGGCAGGATTGTCGAGTGGGCCTTTGGAACTATCAAGCTTTGGCCTCAAGTTTGAGAGCACTTCAACTATCCAAAGCGAGCATTGGCGGAGTTCATAGCAGAATGGGCGCCAACACAAGATGAAGAAATTCGAAACGAGCATCCCGTCAAGGAAGCAAGCAAAGAGTGGCTGATGTACTTTGATGGTGCCTTCTCGCTGCAAAGGCGCCGGTCTTGGCGTGCTACTTGTTGCACCCACCGGAGAGCACCTCAAGCACGTAGTCCGGATGCACTTTCCCAAGGAGCAAGCAACAAACAATACCGCAGAGTATGAAGGTTTGCTTGCCAGCCTCAGGATCGCAGCAGACCTTGGGATCAAGAAGCTCATTGTCGGGGTGACTCACACTTGTCGTCGCCAAGTGAACAAGAATTATCAGAGTCCGTTGATGGAAGCTTACGTTGATGAAGTGAGAAAGCTAGAAGAGCACTTTGACGGCCTATAGATGGAACATGTCCCAAGAGCTCGAGCGACATTGCCGATGGCTTTGTCAAGTCGCGCCGACTTAAGTTACTGTGGAACCAGGGATCTTTGTGCTCAAACTGACTCAACCATGCAGAAGCGCCATCAAGCTGGACAGAACAAGAAGAGGAAGTTGATCTCTGGTGACTACTTTCCGGCAGAGCTCCCTGAAGCCGCCGCCAAGAAGGTCCTCAAGATCAACACCAAGGGTGCTGAGGAGCAGTCTGCTCCGGCAAGCCCTAGGGTTTGTTCCGTTGAAGCGAGCGCTCCCGACAAGTTTTGCTCCGGCAAGCTTGCGGGAGGCGATTAAGCTCGGCTGAGCCGCAGGTTCTCGCCGTAGAAGAGGATGTTCCCGCAGCAGCAGATGTGCCTTTAGTCCTTGTTGTCGAGCCGCAAGCTCCAGCATGGGCATAGCAGATCGTCCGTTTCCTTCAGACAGGAGATCTTCCCGAAGAGCAAGAAGAAGCGGAAAGAGTAGCCCGGCAGTCAAGTATGTACCAGTTTGTCGACAACAAGACCTGCATGTAAGAAGACTCAACGGCGTGAAATTGAAGTGTATTCACGGGAAGGCGGACAAAAGCTGTTGGCAGATATACATGGAGGCATATGTGGTCACCACATTACAAGAAAAACACTTGCCGGCAAAGCATTCCGGCAAGGTTTCTTTTGGCCGACAGCCCTCCGGATGCAAGCGCACAAGTAACCAAGTGTGAAGCGTGCAGTTCCATTCCAAGCAGATACACCAGCCAGCTCAAGCTCTCCGGGCGATCCCTTTATCCTGGCCATTTTTGGTGCAGGGGCTCGACATCCTCGGCCCCTTTCCCGAGCTGTCGGGGCTTTGAGTACTTATGCGTTGCAATCGACAAGTTCACAAAGTGGCGGAAGTGGAAGCGATGAGGAAGGTGATAGCACGGTCGGCGATCAAGTTCTTGGTCGATTGTTTGCCGTTTGGGATCCCTAACGGGATCATCACCGAAAACGGTACGCAATTCACGAGCCGCACCTTCATGCAATCGTCCAAGATCTTGGCGCCAAGGTTGCCGCTTACATTGCTCATCCAGAAGTAGCGGTCAAGCGGAGAGGCGAATCTGAAGTGCTGCGTGGGCTCAAGATCAGGACTTTCGACAGGCTGCACAAGTGCGGAAAGAACTGGATTGAGGAGCTGCGGTGGTTCTTTGGTCGATCGACGACGCCAAATCGAGCCAGCGGCGGACACCTTCGCTCTAGTCTATGGAGCGAGGCAGTTCTCCCCACGGAAATCGTATACGGGTCACCTCGAGTGCTCGCTTATGATGAGCTTGAGCAAGAGCAGTTGCGACAAGATGACGCGTTGCTCCTTGAGGAGGACCGTCTTCAGGCTGTTGTACGAGCTGCTCGGTACCAACAAGCTTTGCGCTGCTACCATAGCCGCAAAGTTAATGCCAGAAGTCTCGAGGAAGGCGACCTTGTTCTTCGGCGTGTTCAGTCCACCAAGAATTCCAACAAGTTGACGCCGAAGTGGGAATGCCCTTACCGGGTGAAACGAGTCACTAGGCCTTGCGCTGTCCGCCTTGAGACCGAAGATGGCATTCCGGTGAGAAACTCCTGGAACATTGAGCATCTTTGTAAGTTTTACCCGTAGGGCGCGGTTGCCGGAACCTGTTCCGGCAACCACCTTTTGTACAAGTTTTGCCGATGTTGCATGTAATCCTGTGTACAAAGCCGGGCACAGACCCCGTGCATAAGTAAAGCTCATATGCTCCGCACATCTTGTCAATTTCATGCTTTCTACTTCTTTTGCATGCGTTATCTGACACTTTGTCCAGCGCCTACCCCCGGTAAGCAATAACGAGCCATAAGGCTCCATGTCTTTATTTTCTCTTCTTTCTCTTTCTCAAGGAAAGGAAGGTTCCCTCGCCCACAAGTTTGCCGGGGGGAAAGGAGAAGATAATGGTGTGGACCAAGCGTCGCTCAAGGAAGTTTAGCCTTACCGGGAAGCAAACGGCAGAAAAGCTAAGTTGCTAAAGTTTGAGCAATCAGTTTTAAAAATTTTAAGTTATCTTCCTCGAACGACCGTGCTTTGTATGGAAAACCTGTGCGCGGAGGAACCAACTCGTAGCTAGTTGCGCCCTTACTTTGTTTCGAGTCCGCTCAACAACTTAAGTGAGCTGCGACTAGTTGCGACAAGGTTTCTTGTCGGTAGCGGCACCGCCAGCAGGCTGCTGACGTCCCGCACTCAGCGCTTCGCGGCCTAAGGTGCTGCGCCGACAAGTTCCCTAAAAGCGTAGGGCAAAAACATACAAAGGAAGGAATCAAGTGAAGGAAATAACATAGCAATCGCTACCCGAAATAGAGTCATATTACAAGATAGCTTGTCGCAGCTCTAACAGATTGTTCTCATAACATGGCCAGCAGCAACGAGAAAAGGAGAAAACGGGCGGCCTAATCGACGCGATCACCCTCAACCCTCTTGATCCCGCTCACCTTGTCCACAATGGGTGCGACAAGGGTCTTGAGCGCTTCAAGATCAACATCTGGTGGCAAGGTCCTGAGGACGTTGGTGAGGTTGAGGCCTGGGTTGCGGAAGGCCACCTTCACCAGCACCTTTTGAAGAGCTCCCGCAGATCCTGGCGCGACTCGTCGGCCAGCTGCTTTGGGATCTTCTCCCGTAGTCATTGGAGGGCCGTCGCCACGCTTTGAAGAACAAGCTGAGCTTGGCGCTGGGTTGGAGGTGCTCATCGGAGGAATACCGAGGTCCTCCATCCCAGTGCGCCAGACTCCTGTCGATGATCTGGGCAACATCCACGAGACCCTCGGTCTAGTGCTCCACATTCTCCCTAAAAGTGTTCTGGGCGGCGGCAGCACTCGCCAGCAGCGCCTCGTCAGGCTTGATCTTCTCCGTCAAGGCCACCTCCCGCTCCCTGGCGCCGTCCGGCGTCTGAGTCAAAGTAACCAGCTTCAATTCAAGATCTGCGTTGGAGTCCTTGGCGGCGCTAAGCTCCTTGCTCCTCTCGGCGAGACGACCCTGCAGCTCGCCAAGGGTGTAGGCGTCCTTCTGGTGCTCACGCTTGAGCACAGCAAGCTCCTCGTCGCTCACCTTGAGATCGGCCTCCAGCTGCGCCACCTTCGTCTCCAGCTCCTCCTTGGCGGCCTTGGCAGCTGCGGAAGCATCCTTTGCTTCTTTGAGAGCCCCGCCAAATGTTTGCTCGCGCGTGGCGAGCTCCTCCTCGTGGCTGTCAAGGTTAACCTTCCGCTGCGCCAACTCGCCTTCCTGCGCAGACAGCTCCTCGGCAGCAAGCCGCTGTTGTTCTTCAACTTCAGCCTTCTCGAGGATGAAGGCTTTACGCTCTCGGCGAGTCGCTCCCGCTCCTGCGCGGTGGACCGGAGAGCTTCTCGATTGAGGCCCGGAGCTCCTCCACGCGCTTCTCGATGTCCCTCCGCTTGCGACAAGTTCTTCTCGGGATACCAGCTTGCTTCGACGAAAGCGGTAGAGCGACAACAGCTCCGCAGCAGCTGCTCCTCCTCGGGCTCTTGCTGCTGCTGCTTTCGGCGCGTCGACCAGCGTCGGCCAGCGGAGGCGAGCAACTCTTCATCGAAGATTTCTCCTTCAATCGGCGCTCGAGGCTCGGCGCCTGGGGAGCTTGATGAAGACGCCATCGCCGCCTACAAATAGGCACGGGCTGGGGCTCCTCGAACTCGGCTGCAGCAGCGGCGGAGGGATCGGCGGTCGGCATAGCGCCTGGCGCTCCTGCGGCCTCGGGGCCGTCAGTGCGATCGCCGGACCCTCGCCGGCTCTGCGGCAGCAGCTTTGGCGGCCTCTTCGCCGGCCGGGATCATCGGCGCCGGCTTCTTCTTGGTGGCAGCGGCGTCGTCGGTATTGCAGCAGCGTTCTCCTCGCGGCGACCTCGGTTTCCATCGGCTCCGTGGCAGATGGATCGGCGACGGAAAAGAAAGAAAAGTCAAGCAAATATCCAAAAGAAAATCAGAAGAAGAAGAACACAAGGGAAGTTTTCAAGCGAGAGGATTACCTGTACTAGGATCTGCAATCGTGGTCTCAACCACCGGAGGGTCGCTGGTGCTATCCCTTGCGGAGAACTGTCCCTTGCCGGAGAACGCCCTTGCCGGGAATCCTCCTTGGCGGTGTAGTGAAGCAGATGGCATGTTGGGAGCGGCTTCAGGGCACTCTGGTGAGGCTGCTCTGCTCCTACACAAACCAACAGTCAGATATCAGCAAAGAAAGAGCACCCATGCACGCCTAACAGCAGGAAGTAAACCATATACTTACGATGGGGGCTGCGCTGGGGGCTGCTTTGAGGAAGGGTTGCCGGGTCCGGCAAGGTGGTCTCGGACACGCCTCCTGCTGTCGCGGTGGGTTCGTCCTCGATGACAATCACCGGGACCTTGGCTCTCTTCGCCGCTCTCTGGGCCAGCGTCCTGAAAAGGAATGGGTTCAGAGTGAAGCAAATCAGATACAAGACAAAGCAACAAAATTGAAGAACTACAAGTACAACAAAGAATCTTACTCTTCTTCTTCCTCGTCGGAGCTGAGCGCGGAGAGATTGAATTCCGGCTCGCCTTCGGTGCGACGAGGCGGAGGAGTAGGTTCCCTTGTCCGCTTGGCAGGAGTAGTAGCGGTAGACTGGGAAGACACCGCTCCTGTTGCCGCAGCGGCGTGAGGTGCTCCCGCGGCAATAGTGCTTGCCACGGTGGAGCGCGTCGTGCGGCGCGGCGGCTGTTGACCCGTCTGTCGCCCCGCTACGTCCCCGGCCTTGCGGAGACGCCTTCTTGGTGGAGCTGGGAGCTCCGCTTGCGGCAAGCTGTCTGAAATTGAGAGAGAGGAGGAGCCGATCTTCAACGAGTCGCTCGCGCCCTCGGCGGCCTCGCTCGACTCAGCTTCAGGCCCGGCAAGCTCTCCCTCGCCGGCAAGCTCCTCCTGCTCGGCAAGGCTTGCCGCCTCTGCTACCTCTGCCTCCTCCACGGTGAATCCAAACTCGCCTGCGGCAGCGGCTGCTGCCGCCTCTTCCAGCCCGGTGGCGATGCGCTGCATCTCATCATCGGTGGTGTTGCGGGTGAGGCTCTTCTGTTCATCGGGGCAGACCGGCACTTCTACCAGGCCGTCAAAGAACTCCTGCACGACGTCATCTGCACGCTCTTGCCAAGTTGGTACAATTCCATGCGAGTCGCACAGCGGCATCATTGCACGGATGCGGTCGAGCGAGGAGTTGTTGCACAGCGGAACAACACTCCTCGGCAACCTGAACGCTCCGGGATGTTCAGGATCATGCTTGAACAGTTCCAGGAGCATCGCGTCCAATTCCAGGACAGTGAAGTTGAAATTGAGGCCCGGGCGCAGCCTCATGATATCCGCCGCATTCTGGAACTCCCGGCGGGTCTCCTCCTCTCTGCAGAAGCGTCGCGGCGACGAAGAAAATCCGCGCCAACGGCGCCTCGAGGAGTTTCGGCAAGCCTAAGGCGTAGGATCCGGTGGCGACAATCTTCACCTAGCGTCTTTCGGGCCACGCTGCTCCAATCGTTGCAGCGTACTCTCTGGGGTTTGGCGCTGGCGATGGCGGCTGCGGTTCTCCTCGACAATCCAGCACCGATCCGCTCTCCATTCATCCCACTTGCTGCGGAGCTCTCCCTCCAGATAAGCTTCCTTCTTGCCGGTTCTCGAGATCCAAGCGATTCCGCCGGAAAGAGGCTCTCCTCTCTCAACTCGGGGAATAAAGAAGTGGCGGAAAAGAGCTATGTTTGGATAGACTCCGACAAAGTTTTCGCAGAGATGTGTGAAAACTGCCATGGTCAGAACGACATTGGGGGTGAAGTCAAGGAGGCGGAACCCGTAGGTGTTCATGATATCATAGAAAAATTCAGAGAAAGGCGGGCAGAGCCCATAGTAGAAGAACATCGCGAAGAAAGGGTATCCATTTGGAGCCAGTTCCGAAGCGGCAGCTGGGAGTACCTTCGTACGCGGATGCGCTCGCGTCTCCGTCGACCAGAAGAGGTAGTAGTACTCCTCAGCTCCTTCGGCGAGCTGGGGGGAGATTGCCGCTCCTTCGCAGCGCCCATGAGCGCTGCGCCCGGCCGACTTTCACGACCTTCCCCTTGTCGGCTTTTGGAGCCATGGCGGAGGTGGTGCGGGAGATCGACGGCGTTGGTGATCTTTGGTGGCAATGGGGGCGGGCGCTGCTCTCTTTCAGCCTTGGGAAGAAGGGGGAGCGGGAGGTTTTGAGATTGAAACATCAAGCTGGCGAGATGGGCGAACTGCCCTGTTTCCCTGCTTATAAAGAGGGAGGTGGCAGATGTTCCGTCTTTACGAATAAAGAAACCACCCACGATCTCTCCCACGACGCCGCATTCGACGCGTGCTGTTCGGGAGGGTGCGGTGAATCTGAGTAAGATACGGCGTAACCCAGGCAGCGTGCCGTGTGCCTGTTTTGGGCTGGCCCAACAGCGCTTCGGCTCCGTGTGTGGCCCAGCCGGGGCTCTGTCCGGTGTACTAGAGTAGGGGTACCCTAGTATCCCGAACTTGTGCACGGGCAGTTGCAGACAGCGGCAAGGCTTGCGGGTGACCGCCAAGGTCCTTCGTGGTTCCTTTGGAGCCATTCAAGAACAAAGTATTCAAGCCAAGGAGACAAGGCCCGGCAAGAGGAGCTTGCGGGAAGATAACCAAGGCATGACCAAAGTATTTAAGCCAAGGAGACAAGGCCCGGCAAGAGGAGCTTGTCGGGAAGGCCAACCAAGGCATCTCAAGGAACTTGCCGCGACGACGCCACGCATCCGGCGAGGCCGGTGGCGACAAGCTTCCGGACGTGACAAGACAACGACGCGGCAAGGCGCTTGCGCGGCAAACTACCACTCTGTATCCACGCCCAAAGACATCCACCAGCGTGTCATACAGGACCTTTCGGTAGCGCGTGGCAAGAGCTGTGCTGACCAGCGGTCTTGTGATGTGGCAAGCGACAACGACAAGATTGCCATCGTGGCAGCGTGGCGTCCCCGACGGTCCTTTTTGCACTGTTTGGGCGGCGTGAGCGGGCATTTAATGCCTTTGGCCCCTGCCGTCGTGGTTAGGTTTGATACATCACATGCGGTAGTTGTACCAACCGCAATTCCTTTTCCATTTTTACCCTTGTCTACGTTGCCACCTGTCGGAGACCCCTTAAGCATATAAAAGGAGGCCCATGCGCAACGTAGAGGGGGGTTGGAGGGCAGAAAAACACCCACGCTCGGTCTCGTTAGCAGCTGGTGTGTACTGTAGCACTTAGCGTTCCCGAGCAAGAACTCAATACACTCAGACATGCAGAAGTAGGAGTGTTATCTCTCCGGAGAGCTCCGAAGCTGGGTAAACTGCTCATGTGCTTCGCCTCGATCTGCTCTTCGTGCGATCTCCGCCCCCCGCCGAACCGAAAGGGGCTCGGTCCGCCGGTCCCATAGGTGTTCGTGGATCAGCTTCCCCGACAACAATTCCCTTTGTCAATCGGTACGTTACATGCCCGAGATTCGATCGTCGATATTCCAATACCTCGTTTAATCTCGTTACCGGCAAGTCACTTTACTCGTACCGTAATGCATGATCCCGTGACCAGACACTTGGTCACATTGAGCTCATTATGATGATGCATTACCGAGTGGGCCCAGAGATACCTCTCCGTCATATGGAGTGACAAATCCCAGTTTCGATTCGTGCCAACCCAACAGACACTTTCGGAGATACCCGTAGTGCACCTTTATAGTCACCTAGTTACATTGTGACGTTTGGCACACCCAAAGCACTCCTACGGTATCCGGGAGTTGCACAATCTCATGGTCTAAGGAAACGATACTTGACATTTGGAAAAGCTCTAGCTAAACAAACTACATGATCTTTGAGCTATGCTTAGATTGGGTCTTGTCCATCACATCATTCTCCTAATGATGTGACCCCGTTATCAATGACATCCAATGCCCATAGTCAGGAAACCATGACTATCTGTTGATCAACGAGCTAGTCAACTAGAGGCTCACTAGGGACATGTTGTGGTCTATGTATTCACACGTGTATTACGATTTCCGGATGACACAATTATAGCATGAATAACAGACAATTATCATGAACAAAGAAATATAATAATAACCATTTTATTATTGCCTCTAGGGCATATTTCCAACAATTTTGAGTGCGTCGTTATGTACGTGCGGTACGTACGCCGCCATTTGGACGGGACTGAGACAGGGGCCGAATTGCTAGTCGAGCTCCTGACGAGCTGGACTATCCTGCTGTAGAGTAGTCCGGACTCGTTTGACAGTGTCCGGGAGCTGGGCCGCTGAATTAAGGTTCTGCTTGATAAGGCCGCTCTGTACTTCTATTGCCAGGGATGCGGTGTGCTCCTCAGTACAGAGGGAGCGCTCCGTGTCTCCATTGACTTTTATGACACCGCGTGGTCCGGGCATCTTAAGTTTTAGATAAGCATAGTGTGGCACCACATTGAATCGAGCAAATGCGGTTCGTCCAAGCAGTGCGTGATAGCCACTGCGGAAGGGGACAATGTCGAAGATCAAATCTTCGCTTCAAAAATTGTCCGGGGATCCGAAGACAACTTCCAATGTGATTGAATCCATGCAGCGGGCCTTTACACCTGGTATTACTCCTTTAAAGGTAGTTTTTGTGGGCTTGATCCTTGATGGATCGATGTCCATTTTGCAGACTGTATCCTGATAGAGCAGGTTGAGGCTGCTGCCACCGTCCATGAGGACTCGCGTGAGGTTGAATCCATCAATGATTGGGTCATGGACCAGTGCGGCCGAACCGCCATGGTGAATACTGGTCGGATGGTCCCTGCGATCAAAGGTGATCGGGCAGGACGACCATGGGTTGAATTTTGGGGCAACTGGCGCTATCGCATAGACGTCTTTGAGCGCACGTTTGCGTTCCCTCTTGGGGATATGGTAACGTATATCATGTTCACCATTTTAACTTGGAGGGGAAACTTCTTCTGTCCCCCTATGTTCTGTGGACAGGGCTCCTCGTTGTCATCCTCACTGTACGACCCCTTCTTCTTGTTCTCGTCATTTAACTTGCCGGGCTGTTTAAAAACCCAACAGCTTCTGTTGGTATGATTGGCTGGTTTGTCAGGGTGCCGTGGATTTGACATGGACAATCGACTATGCGGTCCAAGCTGGATGAGCTCGGATTGTTCCTTTTAAATGGCTTCTTCCATTGGCCGGATTTGGAGCCACTGAATCCGGTGTTGACCGCCGTGTCATCGGTATTATCACCGTTGTTTTGACGCTTGTGCCTGTTGCGTCGGGGCTTGCCGTTGCTATTTCTGGCTTCAGAGGTGCCAGGTTTGGTTGAACTATTGTTGCTAAGGGCTAGCCAGCTATCTTCGCCTGCGCGAAAGCGGGTCATGAGTGCCATGAGGGCTGCCATGGACTTAGGCTTTTCCTGGTTGAGGTGTCGGGCGAGCCATTCGTCACGGATGCTATGCTTAAAGGCCACTAGGGCTTCGTCATCCGAACAGTCGACGATCTGGTTCTTTTTAGTTAGGAACCTAGTCCAGAATTTCCTGGCTGACTCTCCGGGCTGTTGAACAATGTAATTTAAGTCATCGGCGTCCGGAGGTCGGACATATGTTCCTTGGAAGTTGTCGCGAAAGGCGTCTTCCAAGTCCTCCCAGCTGCCAATGGAGTTTTCGGGCAGACTGTTCAACCAGTGCCGAGCTGGTCCCTTGAGTTTTAGCGGGAGGTATTTGATGGCATGAAGATCATCACCGCGGGCCATATGAATATGGAGAAGAAAATCCTCAATCCATACCGCGGGATCTGTTGTTCCATCATACGATTCGATATTCACAGGTTTAAACCCTTCTGGGAATTCGTGCTCCATTACTTCATCAGTGAAGCAGAGGGGGTGTGCGGCGCCTCTATATCGGGCCAAGTCATGACGTAGCTCGGATGGAGTCCGTCTACGGTTTTCATCCCAGGTGTGATTATGCTTGTCACGTCTGGCTAGATAGCCGTCGTCGCGCGTCGGGGCACGCCCCCACGATCCGTAGATCGATCTGGTCTGACCTGCTCTACTGTCCAGGTCTTGCCGCAGGTCATATGTATATCCCCGAGCTGTTATATCTCTAACTTTACGGCGGGGTAGTATGGGCTGGTGTTCGGCTTGAGTTGCCGATTTGTCCCAGCCACGAGGTGGTCGGTCAGCCGTATTACGCGCTGATGGCGCGGGCTCGAGGGCCTCGTCGTCAAATTGGGGTAGCAGTTTACGCTTTGGGTAACTTTTGGTTGGGCGCTCGAGGCCGTATTCCTCGGCTACCAGGACATTAGTCCACCTATCGTTGAGCAGATCTTGATTAGCTTGAAGCTGCTGCTGCTTCTTTTTCAGGCTCCTTGCAGTGGCAATTAGCCGGCGCTTAAAGCACTCCTGCTCGAGAGGTTCCTCAGGTACGATAAAGTCTTCGTCACCGAGACTCACCTCGTCCTCGGAGAGTGGGAGATAATTATTGTCCTCCGAGTCTTCGTTTACGGCCTGTTCGTCAGGGCTAACTTGCCCATCTTCCCGATCGTCCTATTCGAAAGTTGGCTCGACGGGGTCTTCTTTGTCTTTGGCATCGTCCGGAGTGTTGTCATCTCCTGTGCCGGTATTGCTTTTTCTTCGCGGCGTGATTTAGAGAGGCGCCACTGATGTCGACGCTTTGGCTGTATCTCAGGAGGTTTATCCTCGACTGATCTTTTTTGTCATCGCCGTTATCTTCTTTGGACGTGTCCACCATGTACACGTCATACGAAGAGGTGGCCCTCCAGCGTCCGGTAAACGGCGGGTTTTCGGCCTACTCATCTCTGGCATCGTCGTCCATACCGTCGATGTCTTCAGAGCCGTAGTCGAGCTTGTCAGTTAAGTCTTCGACAGTGGCTATGAAGTGGGTGGTGGGTGGGACATAAAATTCCCCGCTCTCAGCCCCTAGTCCGGGCTGGGCGTAATTCAGACATTGCTCCTCTATCATGACGAGGGATCGCATCAAGTCCAGAGCCTCACTCAAAGGCGAGGTTTGGCCAGGGAGAAGAAGATCCGTGGAGTACGGCTGGAAGGAAACTCTTTGGCCGAACTCACACGATGCTGACTTAGAAGGCTCGGAGCCAGCGTCCGGAGAAGGGCCCGGCTTCACGACGGTTGCCAGCGGCACTACTTCCTCCGGCTCTCCCGTGCTGGGTTTAGTGGCCGCAGATAGTCCGGCGGGATCAGAAATCTCGTCTTCGGACATGGCGACGTGCTCCGGATTTAAAGCCAGAGTGGAGGTTGAAGTCGTGAACCCTTGGAAGATCAAGTCTCCTCGGATATCAGCGACATAGTTCAGGTTCCTGAAACTAATCTGGTGACCTGGGACGTAGCTATCGATCTGCTCTAGATGGCCAAGCGAGTTGGCCCGCAGTGCGAAGCCTCCGAACACAAAGATCTGGCTGGGGAGGAAAACCTCCTCCAGGGCAGCGTTGTTGTAGATGACCGATGGAGCCATCGAACCTTCTGATGACAACGCAGCGGAACTCTCAATGAAAGCACCAATGTCGGTGTAAAAACCGGCGGATCCCGGTAGGGGGTCCCGAACTGTGCGTCTAGGTTTGATGGTAACAGGAGACGGGGGACACGATGTTTACCCAGGTTCGGGCCCTCTCGATGGAGGTAATACCCTACTTCCTGCTTGATTGATCTTGATGAATATGAGGATTCCAAGAGTTGATCTACCACGAGATCGTAATGGCTAAACTCTAGATGTCTAGCCTGTATGATTGTGATTGCCTCTACGGACTAAACCCTTCGGTCTATATAGACACTGGAGGGGCCTAGGGTTGTACAGAGTCGGTTTACAAAGGAAGGAATCTACATATCCGAACGCCAGGCTTGCCATCCACGCAAAGGAGAGTCGCATCCGGACACGGGAAGAAGTCTTCTGTCTTGTATCTTCATAGCCCATTAGTCCAACCCATGTTACATAGTCCGGACGCCCGAGGACCCCTTAATCCAGGAATCCCTCAATCAAGAAGAGCTCGGGAATCGTTTTCATCATCCCTTGCATATTATAGTTCATCACGAAGTTCCAGTAACTTTGTGATAGTGACTAGAGAACTCTGTCAATCACTATCTTATCTGGAAGATTAACTCCCACTTGATTCAAGCGATAGTAGTACTCAGACATTCTGAGCACATGCTCACTGGTTGAGCTATTCTCCTCCATCTTGTAGGCAAAATAATTGTCAGAGGTCTCATACCTCTCGACTCGGGCATGCGTCTGAAATACCAATTTCAGCTCTTGGAACATCTTATATGCTCTGTGGCATTCAAAACGTTTTTGAAGTCCCGGTTCTAAGACGTAAAGCATGGTGCACTAAACTATCAAGTAGTCATCTGTTGACCCACAAGTATAGAGGATCTATGGTAGTCCTTTCAATAAGTAAGAGTGTCAAACCCAATGAGGAGCAGAAGGAAATGACAAGTAGTTTTCAGTAAGGTATTCTCTGCAAGCACTAAAATTATCGGTAACAGATAGTTTTGTGATAAGGTAATTCGTAACGGGTAACAAGTAACAAAAGTAAACAAGGTGCAGCAAGGTGGCCCAATCCTTTTTGTAGCAAAGGACAAGCCTGGACAAACTCTTATATAAAGGAAAGCGCTCCCGAGGACACATGGGAATTATCGTCAAGCTAGTTTTCATCATGCTCATATGATTCGCATTCGTTACTTTGATAATTTGATATGTGGGTGGACCGGTGCTTGGGTACTGCCCTTCCTTGGACAAGCATCTCACTTATGATTAACCCCCCTCGCAAGCATCTGCAACTACGAAATAAGAATTAAGGTAAACCTAACCATAGCATGAAACATATGGATCCAAATCAGCCCATTACGAAGCAATACATAAACTAGGGTTTAAGCTTCTGTCACTCTAGCAACCCATCATCTACTTATTACTTCCCAATGCCTTCCCTAGGCCCAAATAATGGTGAAGTGTCATGTAGTCGACGTTCACATAATACCACTAGAGGAAAGACAACATACATCTCATCAAAATATCAAACGAATACCAAATTCACATGACTACTTATAACAAGACTTCTCCCATGTCCTCAGGAACAAACGTAAACTACTCACAAATCATATTCATGTTCATAATCAGAGGGGTATTAATGTGCATAAAGGATCTGAACATATAGTCTTCCACCGAATAAACCAACTAGCATCAACTACAAGGAGTAATCAACACTCCTAGCAACCCATAGGTACCAATCTGAGGTTTTGAGACAAAGATCAGATACAAGGGATGAACTAGGGTTTGACAGGAGATGGTGCTGGTGAAGATGTTGATGGAGATTGACCCCCTCCCTATGAGAGGATCGATGGTGATGATGATGGTGACGATTTCCCCCTCCCGGAGGGATGTTTCCCTGGCAGAACAGCTCCGCCAGAGCCCTAGAATGGTTCCGCCAAGGTTCCGCCTCGAGACGGCGGCGCTTCGTCCCGAAAGCTTCCTTATGATTTTTTCCAGGGCAAAAGACACTTTATACCAGAAGATGGGCATCAGGGGCTTCCAGGTGGCCCACGAGGCAGGGGTAGGGCGCGCCCTCCACCCTCATGGATGTGTGTGGCCCCCTCTGGTGCTTTCTTCACCCAATATTTTTATTATATTCCAAAACTGACTTTCATGGAGTTTCAAGACTTTTGGAGTTGTGCAGAATAGGTCTCTAATATTTGCTCCTTTTCCAACCCAGAATTCCAGCTGCCGGCATTCTTCGTCTTCATGTAAACCTTGTAAAATAAGAGAGAAAAGGCATAAGTATTGTGACATAATGTGTAATAACAACCCATAATGCAATAAATATCGATATAATAAAAGCATGATGCAAAATGGACGCATCAACTCACCCAAGCTTAGACCTCGCTTGTCCTCAAGCGGAAGCCGATATCGAAAAATATGTCCACAATTTAGAGATAGAGGTGTCGATAAAATAAAATACGAACATGAGGGAATCATGATCATTCTTAGAATAGCAACATATATATATATATATATATATATATATATATATATATATATATATATATATATATATATATATATATATTGTCATATGATTTCTTATGCTGAAGTAACAATCTATTCACAATGTAAAGTATGAATCAGGAACTTCATTGAAAAATTAGCAAACTATAATCTCAGTCATTGAAGAAATTGCAATTTATCATAACACTGGAAACAGTCAATATAAGAGCTTTTCAGCAAGTCCACATACTCAACTATCATCTAGTCTTTCACAATTTCTAACACTCACGCAATACTTATGGGTATGAAGTTTTAATCGGACACAGAGAAAGATAGGGGCTTATAGTTTTGCCTCCCAACCTTTTACCTCAAGGGTAACGTCAACAATAATGCTTTATGAAAACCCACATCCAATTGGATATATATATATATATATATATATATATATATATATATATATATATATATATATATATATATATATATATATATGATGATGATGATCTTTCCAACACATAGTGCTTGACAAAGGATAAAGTGTAAAAAGGAAAGGTGAAGATCACCATGACTCTTGTATAAGGTATAAGATAAAAATAAAAGATAGGCCCTTCGCAGAGGGAAGCAGAGGTTGTCATGTGCTTTTATGGTTGGATGCACAAAATCTTAATGCAAAAGAACATCACTTTATATTGCCACTTGTGATAGGGACTTTTATTATGTAGTCTGTCGCTTTTATTTCTTCCATAACACAAGCTCGTATAAAGCTTATTTTCTCCACACTAATAGATCATACATATTTAGAGAGCAATTTTTATTGCTTGCAACAATGACAACTTACTTGAAGGATCTTATTCAATCCATAGGTAGATAT
The DNA here is from genome assembly GCA_021605205.1 of Aegilops longissima. Classification (NCBI taxonomy): domain Eukaryota; kingdom Viridiplantae; phylum Streptophyta; class Magnoliopsida; order Poales; family Poaceae; genus Aegilops; species Aegilops longissima. The sequence goes on from CM038677.1 coordinate 181,145,513, forward strand.
GGTGGGCTCTCATGGAAAAACTGGGTTTAAGGATATTTTGAAGCACAAGTAGTATCTCTACTTGGTGCAAAGAATTTGGCTAGCATGAGGGGAAAAGGCAAGCTCAACATGTTGGATGATCCATGACAATATAATTTATTTCGGATATAAGAGAACATAACCAATTACGTTGTCTTCCTTGTCCAACATCAACTTTTTAGCATGTCATATTTTAATGAGTGCTCACAATAATAAAAGATGTCCAAGATAGTATATTTATATGCAAAAACCTCTCTTTCTTTATTACTTCTTATTAATTGCAACGATGACCAAAACTATGTTTGTCAACTCTAAACAACTTTTATTCATCATACTCTCTATTTATGAAGTCATTACTCTGAATAAGATCAATATGATCTCTTTATTTCTTTTTATTCTTTCTTTTTTTCTTTTATTCCCTCTAGATTATAGCAAGATAACCAAGACCTCGACTCAAGACTAATATTTATTATATATAGCTCACGGGCTCGATTACATAGTTAAGGATCAACACAAAAACTCAAAGCTAGATCATACTAAACTTTATTCTACTAGATCAAGATATAACCAAAATGATCGAACTAAGAAAAAGGTAAAGATAGAAGTGTGATGGTGATACGATACCGGGGCACCTCCCCCAAGCTTGGCAGTTGCCAAGGGAAGTGCCCATACCCATGTGTTTATGTCTCTTTCTTCAGAGGTGGTGATGATGGAGTTGTTGATGATGTAGGCTTATCGTCCATCTTCCAAGGCATAGGCTCACCATCATAGAAGGATGATCGAGTCTCCAGGATCCTCAAATCTGCAGCCAAACTCATCCTCTTGAATCTATATTCATACTCACAGTTTTGGTTTTGCAGGTCATAGATCTGGGCTTGGAGGTGCTCGATTTTCTCGTGAAGCTTGAAGATGGTCTCCCCAATGTTCTTGGCATCTAGCTTGTGGTTGTTGGTGAACTCCGCGATCATCATGTGGTTGGTGTTGATTCCACGTTCCACCGTCCCCTGGCACTTGAAAACTTGTTGCTCCATTGCTTCGAGTCTTGTCTCCACGCTTCCGGTCCTCCTTGGTCCCTCAACATCGCGGATGTGCAGCACCCCCTCACGCATCTCAATGGTTTGAGGGTGTTGCAGCACCTCCGCGAGGTAGGGTTTGATGACCGTCTCGAAAAATTTGTCCTTGGGGGCGCTTGAAGACGTCATGGTGATCTAGATCTGTTAGAAAAATAGCTTGAAACAAAAGCAGAGGATTTTGTCGTGGTACCGTGGTCAAAACCTTCAGGTGATTATATAATGATTTTTACCGACCAAAAGAAGTATCGTGCAAGAAAACAAAGTCCGGAGGGCACACGAGGTGCCCATGAGGCAGGGGGCGCGCCCAGGGGGGTAGGGTGTGCCCTCCAACCTCATAGATGCCTCGTGTCCCTTTCGGACTACTTCTTATTTTCCTGTTTTTTTAATATTCCAAAACAGAGAAAAACTGCTATTAGAACTGTTTTGGAGTCGGTTTACTTACCGTACCACATACCCATTCCTTTTCAGAGCCTGAAACATTCTGGAAAGTGTCCCTTATGTACTCCTCTGGGGTTACGGTGTCAATATGGGATTACCTGAGATATAATGTTTGATTCTTTGACCGTTCACCACCTTCGGATTTGTGCCTTTGAAGTTGTTGATTTTTATGGCACCGGAACAATAGATCTCCTTGATAACGTAAGGACCTTCCCATTTAGAGAGGAGTTTTCCTGCAAAAAATCTTAAACGAGAGTTGTAAAACAAAACATAATCACCTACATTAAACTCACACTTTTGTATCCTTTTATCATGCCATATTTTAACTTTTTCTTTAAACAGTTTAGCATTCTCATAAGCCTGGGTTCTCCACTCATCAAGTGAGCTAATGTCAAATAGTCTCTTCTCACCGGCAAGTTTGAAATCATAATTGAGCTCTTTAATGGCCCAATATGCCTTATGTTCTAATTCGACAGGTAAGTGACATGCTTTTCCATAAACCTTTTTATACGGAGACATACCCATAGGATTTTTATATGTAGTTCTATAGGCCCATAATGCATCATCAAGTTTCTTGGACAAATTCTTTCTAGATCTATTAACAGTCTTTTGCAAAATTAATTTAATCTCTCTATTACTCAGTTCTACTTGACCACTAGAGTGTGGGTGGTATGGAGATGCAATTCTATGATTAAATCATACTTAGCAAGCATTTTACAAAAAGCACAATGAATAAAATGTGAACCACCATCAGTTATTAAGTATCTAGGGACTCCAAACCTCAGAAAAATAACTTCTTTAAGCATCTTAATAGAGGTGTTACGATCAGCACTACTAGTTGGAATAGCTTCTACCCACTTAGTAACGTAATCAACAGCAACTAAAATATGTGTATACCCATTAGAGGAAGGAAACGGTCCCATATAATCAAAGCCCCAAACATCAAATGGTTCAATAACAAGTGAATAGTTCATAGGAATTTCTTGACATCTACTAATATTACCAATTCTTTGACATTCATCACAAGACAATACAAACTTACGGGCATCTTTTAAAAGAGTAGGCCAATAAAAACTGGATTGCAATACCTTATGTGCGGTTCTATCTCCAGCGTGGTGTCCTCCATAAGCCTCGGAGTGACACTTGTGTAGGATCTGTTCCTGTTCATGCTCATGTACACAACATCTAATAACACCATCTACTCCTTCTTTATAAAGGTGTGGGTCATCCCAGAAGTAATGTCTTAAATCATAGAAAAACTTTTTCTTTTGCTGGTATGTGAAACTAGGTGGTATAAATTTAGCAACAATGTAATTAGCATAATCAGCATACCATGGAGCAGTACGAGAAGAATTTATGACAGCTAATTGTTCATCAAGAAAACTGTCATCAATAGGGAGTGGGTCATCAAGAACATATTCTAACCTAGACAAGTTGTCTGCAACGGGGTTCTCAGCTCCCTTTATCAATAATATGCAAATCAAATTCTTGTAGCAAGAGAACCCATCTAACAAGTCTAGGTTTAGCATCTTTATTTTCCATAAGGTATTTAATAGCAGCATGATCAGTGTGAACAGTTGCTTTATAATCAACAATATAAGGTCTGAACTTATCACAAGCAAATACAACTGCTAAAAATTCCTTTTCAGTAGTAGCATAATTTCTCTGGGCACTGTCTAGAGTTTTACTAGCATATTGGATAACATTTAATTTCTTATCAACTCTTTGTCCTAGAAAAGCACCTACAGCATAATCACTAGCATCACACATAATATCAAAGGGTAAATTCCAATTAGGTGGCTGAACAATAGGTGCAGAAATCAAGGCTTTCTTAAGGATTTCAAATGCTTCTACACAATCATCATCAAAGACAAAAGGAACATCTTTTTGAAAGAGATTAGTCAGAGGCCTAGAAATTTTTGAGAAGTCTTTAATGAACCTCCTATAAAAACCGGCATGACCAAGGAAACTTCTTATACCTTTAATGACCAAGGAAACTTCTTAGGACACTGCATCTTTTCAATAACATCAACTTTAGCTTTATCAACTTCAATACCTCTTTCAGAAATTTTATGCCCCAAGACAATACCTTCATTAACCATAAAGTGGCATTTCTCCAAATTCAAGACAAGATTAGTTTCTTCACATCTCTGCAAAACTCGATCAAGGTTGCTTAAGCAATCATCAAAAGAAGTTCCATACACGGAGAAATCATCCATGAAAACCTCAACAATCTTTTCACAAAAGACAAAGAATATAGAAGTCATACATCTTTGAAAGGTAGCAGGTGCATTACATAAACCAAAAGGCATACATCTATAAGCAAAGGTACCAAAAGGGCAAGTAAAAGTGGTCTTTTCCTGATCCTCTTTCAACACAGATATTTGAGAGAAACCAGAATAACCGTCTAGAAAGCAAAAATGTGTGTGTTTGGATAATCTTTCTAGCATTTGATCAATAAAAAGTAAAGGGTAATGATCCTTTCTAGTAGCTTTATTTAATTTGCGGAAATCAATTACCATTCTATAAGTTGTAACAATTCTTTCTGGGGTCAATTCGTATTTCTCATTAGGAACAACAGTAAAACCTCCCTTCTTAGGGACACAATGGATAGGACTTACCCACTAACTATCAGCAATAGGATAAATTATACCTGCCTCCAGAAGCTTTAGTATTTCATTTCTTACCACTTCTTTCATCTTAGGATTTAACCGTCGTTGGTGATCAACAACCGGTTTAGCGTCTTTCTCCAATTTTATTTTGTGCTGGCATAGAGTGGGACTAATGCCCTTAAGATCATCAAAAGTATATCCAATAGCAGCATAGTGCTTCTTCAGAGTTTTTAACAATTTCTCTTCTTCCTGCTCTGAAAGGTTAGCACTAATAATAACAGGATATATCTTCTTTTCATCAAGATAAGCATATTTAAGAGTATCAGGTAATGGTTTAAGCTCAAACACGGGATCACCCTTGGGTGGAGGATCCCCTAGAATTTCAATAGGCAAGTTGTGTTTCAAAATAGGTCCCTGTTTAAAGAATACTTCATCTATTTCCCTTCTTTCATTCATAAACATATCATTTTCATGGTCTGGCAAATATTGTTCTAAAGGATCATTAGGAGGCATGGCAATAGAAGCAAGGCCAATAATTTCATCTTTACTAGGCAATTCTTTATCATGGGGTTGTCTACGAAATTTAGTAAAATTAAAATCATGAGACATATCCCCTAAACCAACAGTAACAATATCCTTTTCCCAGTCTATCTTAGCATTAACAGTATTCAAGAAGGGTCTACCAAATATAATGGGACAAAAGTCATCTTGTGGGGAAGCAAGAACAAGAAAATCAGTAGGATATTTAATTTTCCCACACAAGACTTCAACATCTCTAACAATCCCAACTGGTGAAATAGTATCTCTATTGGCAAGCTTAATAGTAGCATAAATATCTTCTATCTCAGCAGGTGCAATATCATGCATAATTTCTTTATACAAAGTATAAGGTATTGCACTGACACTAGCACCCATATCACATAAGCCATGATAACAGTGATCTCCTATTTTAACAGAAACAACAAGCATGCCAACAACAGGTCTAGGTTTATTTTTAGTATCAGGTCTAGCAATTCTAGCAGCTTCATCACAGAAGTAAATAACATGCCCATCAATATTATCGACCAAGAGATCCTTAACCATAGCAATACTAGGTTCAACTTTAATTTGCTCAGAGGGTGTAGGTGTTCTAGCATTACTCTTACGAACCACAGTTGAAGCTTTAGCATGATCCTTTATTCTAACAGGGAAAGGTGATTTCTCAATATAATGGTAGGAACAATAGGATCAACATTATAAGTGATAGTATTTTCTTCAATTCTAATAGGTTCAACTACTTTTACTTCAATGGGAGGATGATATTTAAACCACTTCTCCTTAGGGAGATCAACATGAGTAGCAAATGATTCATAGAAAGAAGCTACTATCTCAGAGTCAAGTCCATATTTAGTGAAAAATTCACGAAAAGCATCGGTATCCATAAAATATTTAACACAATCAAACTTAGGTGTTATACCCGACTCCTTACCTTCGTCAAGTTCCCAATCTTCAGAGTTGCGTTTAATTCTTTCCAATAAATCCCATCTGAATTCAATAGTCTTCATCATAAAAGAACAAGTACAAGAAGTATCGGGCATGGAGCGATTATTGAGAGAAAGCCGAGCATAAAAATTTTGAATAATAATTTCTCTTGAGAGCTCATGATTGGGGCATGAATATAACATTGACTTAAGACTCCCCAAGCTTGAGCGATACTTTCGCTTCATGAGGCCAAAAATATATATATATATATATATATATATATATATATATATATATATATATATATATATAAAATTACGATCACGATGAACTAGATGCATAGGATAAAACTTCGATGAAATTCCAATTCCAATCGGTTGTAGTTCCATGATCCAATATCATCACATAGCCTAAACCATGTCAATGCCTTTCCCTTCAAAGATAGAGGGAAGACCTTCTTCTTGATAACATCCTCGGGCATACCTGCAAGCTTAAATAATCCACAAACTTCATCCACATAGATTAGGTGTATATCGGGATGTAATGTTCCATCTCCTGTAAAAGGATTAGCTCGCAGTTTCTCTATCATACCCGAAGGAATTTCAAAGTAAACATTTTCAGTAGGTTCAGTAGGTTGAGGAGCAATTCTTTGCTCTACTGGTCGGGGTGAAGATACCCCGAACAAGCCCCTCAAAGGATTATTTTCCATAGTAACAATTGACAATAAATTTCAGCACACTATTTAAAATTTTCCTTACCAAATTCCACCTACCAAAGGCGCTTCACTCCCCGGCAATGGTGCCAGAAAAGAGTCTTGATGACCCACAAGTATAGGCGATCTATCGTAGTCCTTTTGATAAGTAAGAGTGTCGAACCCAACAAGGAGCAGAAGGAAATGGCAAGAAGTTTTCAGTAAGGTATTCTCTCCAAGCACTGAAATTATCTGTAACAGATAGTTTTGTCCTAAGGTAATTCAGAACGGGTAACAAGTAACAAAAGTAAACAAGGTGCAGCAAGGTGGCCGAATCCTTTTTGTATTAAAGGACAAGCCTGGACAAACTCTTATATAAAGGAAAGCGCTACCGAGGACACATGGGAATTATCGTCAAGCCAGTTTCATCATGCTCATATGATTCGCGTTCGTTACTTTGATAATTTGATATGTGGGTGGACCGGTGCTTGGGTACTGCCCTTCCTTGGACAAGCATCCAACTTATGATTAACCCCCCTCACAAGCATCCACAACTATGAAAGAAGAATTAAGGTAAACCTACCTATAGCATGAAACATGTGGATCCAAATCGGCCCCTTACGAAGCAACGCATAAACTAGGGTTTAAGCTTCTGTCACTCTAGCAACCCATCATCTACTTATTACTTCCCAATGCCTTCCCCTAGGCCCAAACAATGGTGAAGTGTCATGTAGTCGATGTTCACATAACACCACTAGAGGAAAGACAACATACATCTCATCAAAATATCGAACGAGTACCAAATTCACATGACTACTTATAACAAGACTTCTCCCATGTCCTAAGGAACAAACGTAACTACTCACAAATCATATTCATGTTCATAATCAGAGGGGTATTAATGTGCATAAAGGATTTGAACATATAATCTTCCACCGAATAAACCAACTAGCATCAACTACAAGGAGTAATCAACACTACTAGCAACCCACAGGTACCAATCTGAGGTTTTGAGACAAAGATCTGATACAAGAGACGAACTAGGGTTTGAGAGGAGATGGTGCTGGTGAAGGAGATTGACCCCCTCCCAATGAGAGGATCGATGGTGATGATGATGGTGATGATTTCCCCCTCCTGAAGGGATGTTCCCCCGACAGAACAGCTCCGCCAGAGCCCTGGATTGGTTCCTCCAAGGTTCCGCCTCGAGATGGCGGCGCTTCGTCTCGAAAGCTTCCTTATGATTTTTCTATGGCAAAAGACACCTTATACCAGAAGATGGGCATCGGGGGGCTTCCAACTGGCCCACGAGGCAGAGGGTGCGCCCAGGGGGGGTTGTCAAACCCTTCAAGGTCACTCGCAAAAGTGAGATCTAATAAAGATAGTAAGATAAATATTTTTGGTATTTTTTTATAGATTGGAAAGTAAAGACTGCAAAATAGTAAAACGAGATGCGATGTAAATAAAAGAGATGCAATATAATAAGAAAGAGACCCGGGGGCCATAGGTTTCACTAGTGGCTTCTCTCAAGATAGCATGTATTAGGGTGGGTGAACAAATTGCTGCCGAGCAATTGACAGAAAAGCGCATAGTTATTAGAATCTAGGCAATGATCATGAATGTAGGCATCACGTCCGTGTCAAGTAGACCGAAACTATTCTGCATCTACTACTATTACTCCACACATCGACCGCTATCCAGCATGCATCTAGAGTATTAAGTTCATAAGAACAAAGTAACGCATTAAGCAAGATGACATGATGTAGAGGTATAAACTCAAGCAATATGATATAAACCACATCTTTTTATCCTCGATGGCAACAATACAATATGTCCCTTGCTTCCCCTAATGTCACTGGGAAAGGACACCGCAAGATTGAACCCAAAGCTAAGCACTTCTCCCATTGCAAGAAAGATCAATCTAGTAGGCCAAACTAAACCGATAATTCGAATAGACTTGCAAAGATATCAAATCATGCATATAAGAATTTAGAGAAGAACCAAATATTATTCATAGATAATCTTGATCATAAATCCACAATTCATCGGATCTCGGCAAACACACCGCAAAGGAGTATTACATCAAATAGATCTCCAAGAACATCGAGGAGAACTTTGTATTGAGAACCAAAGAGAGATAAGAAGCCATATAGCTAATAACTATGGACCCGAAGGTCTGTTGTAAACTACTCACCCTTCATCGGAGAGGCTATGGTGTTGATGTAGAAGCCCTCCGTGATTGATTCCCCCTCCGGCAGATCGCCGAAAAAGGCCCCAAGATGGGATCTCATGGGTACAGAAGGTTGCGGCGGTGGAAAAATGGTTTCGTGGCTCCCCCTGATGTTTTTAGGGTATAAGAGTATATATAGGTGAAAGAAGTACGTCGGTGGAGCTCCGTGGGGCCCATGAGGGTGGGGGCGCGCACTCCTGCCTCGTGGCCGCCTCGCGGAGTTCCAGACTTCAACTCCAAGTCTTCTTGATTGCGTTTGTTCCAAGAAAGATCATCGTGAAGGTTTCATTCCGTTTGGATTCTGTTTGGTATTCCTTTTCTGCAAAACACTGAAATAGGCAAAAAATACAGAAACTGGCACTGGGCCTTCAGTTAATAGGTTAGTCCCAAAATAATATAAAAGAGCATATTAAAGCCCATTAAACATCCAAAACAGATAATATAATAGCATGGAACAATAAAAAATTATAGATACGTTGGAGACGTATCATGCATCTCAAGCTTAATTCCTGCTCGTCCTCGAGTAGGTAAATGATAAAGAAAGAATTTTTGATGTGGAATGCTACCCAGCATAATTTTCAATGTAATTCTCTTTATTGTGGCATGAATGTTCAGATCCATAAGATTCAAAAAAGTTTAATATTGACATATAAACAATAATACTTCAAGCATACTAATAAAGCAATCATGTCTTCTCAAAATAAGATGGCCAAAGAAAGTTATCCCTACAAAATCATATAGTATGGCTATGCTCTATCTTCATCACACAAAATATTTAAATCATGCACAACCCCGATGACAAGCCAAGCAATTGTTTCATACTTTTGATGTTCTCAAACTTTTTCATACTTCACGCAATACATGAGCATGAGCCATGGACATAGAACTATAGGTGGAATAGAATGGTGGTTGTGGAGAAGAAAAAAAGGAGAAGATAGTCTCACATCAACTAGGCGTATCAACGGGCTATGGAGATGCCCATCAATAGATATCAATGTGAGTGAGTAGGGATTGCCATGCAATGGATGCACTAGAGCTATAAGTGTATGAAAGCTCAAAAGGAAACTAAGTGGGTGTGCATCCAACTTGCTTGCTCATGCAGACCTAGTGCAATTTGAGGAAGCCCATCATTGGAATATACAAGCCAACTTCTATAATGTAAAATTCCCACTAGTATATGAAAGTGACAACATAGGAGACTCTCTATCATGAAGATCATGGTGCTACTTTGAAGCACAAGTGTGGTAAAAGGATAGTAGCATTGTCCCTTCTCTCTTTTTCTCTCATCATTTTTTGGGCCTTTCTCCTTTTGTATGGCCTCTTTATTTTTTTTCGTCCGGAGTCTCATCCCGACTTATGGGGGAATCATAGTCTCCATCATCCTTTCCTCACTGGGACAATGCTCTAATAATGATGATCATCACACTTTTATTTACTTACAACTCAATACTTAGAACAAAATATGACTATGTGAATGCCTCCTGCGGTGTACCGGGATGTGCAATGAATCAAGAGTGACATGTATGAAAATCATGAATGGTGGATTTGCCACAAATACGATTTCAACTACATGATCATGCAAAGCAATATGACAATGATGGAGCGTGTCATAATAAACGGAACGGTGGAAAGTTGCATGGCAACATATCTCGGAATGGCTATGGAAATTCCATAATAGGTAGGTATGGTGGCTGTTTTGAGGAAGTTATATGGTTGGTGTATGATACTGGTGAAAGGTGTGCCGTATTAGAGAGGCTAGCAATGGTGGAAGGGTGAGAGTGCATATAGTCAATGGACTCAGCATTAGTCATAAAGAACTCACATACTTATTGCAAAAATCTATTAGTTATCGAAACGAAGTACTACGTGCATGCTCCTAGGGGGATAGATTGGTAGGAAAAGACCATCACTCGTCCCAAACCGCCACTCATAAGGAAGACAATCAATAAATAATCATGCTCCGACTTCATCACATAACGGTTCAACATACGTGCATGCTACGGGAATCACAAACTTTAACACAAGTATCTCTCAAATTCACAACTACTCAACTAGCATGACTCTAATATCACCATCTTCATATCTCAAAACAATCATAAGGAATCAAACTTCTCATAGTATTCAATGCACTTTATATGATAGTTTTTTATTATACCCATCTTGGATGCCCATCATATTAGGACTAATTTTATAGCCAAAGAAAATTACTATGCTGTTCTAAAAGACTCTCAAAATAATATAAGTGAAGCATGAGAGATCAATAATTTCTGTAAAATAAAACCACCACCGTGCTCTAAAAAGATAAAAGTGAAGCACTAGAGCAAAATTATCTAGCTCAAAAGATATAAGTGAAGCACATAGAGTATTCTAATAAATTCCGATTCGTGCGCGTCTCTCCAAAAGGTGTGTACAACGAGGATGATTGTGGTAAACTAAAAAGAAAAGACTCACATCATACAAGACGCTCCAAGCAAAACACATATCATATGGTGAATAAAAATATAACCTCAAGTAAAGTTACCGATAGATGAAGACGAAAGACGGGATGCCTTCCAGGGCATCCCCAAGCTTAAGCTTTTGGTTGTCCTTGAATTTTACCTTGGGTTGCCTTGGGAATCCCCAAGCTTAGGCTCTTGCCACTCCTTATTCCATAATCCATCAAATCTTTACCCAAAAACTTGAAAACTTCACAACACAAAACTTAAACAGAAAATCTCATGAGCTCGTTAGTATAAGAAAATAAACCACCACTTTAAGGTACTGTAATGAAATAATTATTTATTTATATTGGTGTTAAACCTACTGTATTCCAACTTCTATATGGTTCATACCCCCCAATACTACTAATAGATTCATCAAAATAAGCAAACAACACAAAAAAAACAGAATCTGTCAAAAACAGAATAGCCTGTAGCAATGTATATCAAACGCATACTTCTTGAACTCCAAAAATTCTTAAATAAATTGGTGGACTTGAGGAATTTGTATATTAATAATTTTCAAAAAGAATAAATCTAAAATCACTCTCCAGTAAAAAATGGCATCTAATCTCGTGAGCGCAAAAGTTTCTGTTTTTTACAGCAAGATTGCAAAGACTTCTCCCAAGTCTTCCCAAAGGTTCTACTTGGCACAAACACTAACTAAAACATAAAACCACATCTAAACAGAGGCTATATGAATTATTTATTACTAAAAAGTAGCAAAAAGCAAAGAACAAAAATAAAATTGGGTTGCCTCCCAACAAGGGCTATCGTTTAACGCCCTAAGCTAGGCATTGAGATTTCGATGATGCTCACATGAAAGACAAGAATTGAAGCACAAAGAGAGCATCATAAAGCATATGAAAAACACATCTAGGTATAACATACTTCATATGCATAGGCATCTTATAGGCAAATAAATTATCAAGACAAGCAAAAACTAGCATATGCAAGAAACAAGTGAGAAACAATAACAATCTCAACATAACGAGAGATAATTTAGTAACATGAAAATTTCTACAACCATATTTTCCTCTCTCATAATAATTACATGTGGGATCATATTAAAATTCAAAAATATAGCTCTCACATAAAATTTTCTCTACATGATCCACATGTATGCAAATTTGACACCTCTTCTAAAATAGTGGGATTAACATTAACTAATGTCATGACCTCTCCAAACCCACTTTTATCAAAAACTTCATAAGATTGAATATTCTCCAAATATGTGGGATCTAAAGTTGACACTCTTCCAAACCCACTTTCAGTATTATTGAAAACATTATTATCAATCTCATATTCATCATGAGGCTTAAATAAATTTTCAAGATCATAAGAAGAATCACCCCAATCATGGTCATTGCAGCGAGTAGAGGATATAGCAAAAATAGCATCCCCAAGCTTAGGGTTTTGCATATTATTAGCACAACTGACATTAATAGAATTTATAATACCATCATTGCAATCATGCTTTTCATTCAAAGATCTACCATGAATCCCTTCATAAAGTACTTCATCACAATTTCCAGATTCACGGATTTCAAGCAAAACCTCATAAAGATAATCTAGTGCACACAACTCACTAGCAATTGGTTCATCATAATTGGATCTCTTAAAAAGATTAGCCAGAGGATGAGGATCCATATCAATAGATTTTTAGCAAACGAAGATGCAAGCACATATAAGGCACATGGCAACACAAGCAAACGAAAAAAGATGAACGGAAGAGGGGGAAGAAAAGGCAAAGGTTTTTGAAAAATGCTTTAGAAGTGGGGGAGAGGAAAACGAGAGGCGAATGGCAAATAATGTAATGCGAGGGAGAAGAGTTTATGATGGGTACTTGGTATGTCTTGACTTGAGCGTAGATCTCCCCGGCAATGGTGCCAGAAATCCTTCTTGCTACCTCTTGAGCATGCGTTGGTTTTCCCTTGAAGAGGAAAGGGTGATGCAACAAAGTAGCGTAAGTATTTCCCTCAGTTTTTGAGAACCAAGGTATCAATCCAGTAGGAGATAACATGCAAGTCACCTAGTACCTGCACAAACAATCAAGAACCTTGCAACTAACGCGGTAAAGGGATTGTCAATCCCTTCACGGTCACTCGCAAAAGTGAGATCTAATAAAGATAGTAAGATAAATATTTTTGGTATTTTTGTTGTATAGATTGGAAAGTAAAGATTGCAAAATAGTAAAACGAGATGCGATGTAAATAAAAGAGATGCAATATAATAAGAAAGAGACCTGGGGGGCATAGGTTTCACTAGTGGCTTCTCTCAAGATAGCATGTATTATGGTGGGTGAACAAATTACTGCTGAGCAATTGATAGAAAAGTGCATAGTTATGAGAATATCTAGGCAATGATCATGAATATAGGCATCACGTCTGTGTCAAGTAGGTCGAAACGATTATGCATCTACTACTATTACTCCACACATCGACCGCTATCCAACATGCATCTAGAGTATTAAGTTCATAAGAACAAAGTAACGCATTAAGCAAGATGACATGATGTAGAGGGATAAACTCAAGCAATATGATATAAACCCCATCTTTTTATCCTCGATGGCAATAATACAATACGTGCCTTGCTGCCCCTCATCCTTTGGGAAAGGACACGCAAGATTGAACCCAAAGCTAAGCACTTCTCCCATTGCAAGAAAGATCAATCTAGTAGGCCAAACTAAACCGATAATTCAAAGAGACTTGCAAAGATATCAAATCATGCATATAAGAATTCAGACAAGAACCAAATATTATTCATAGATAATCTTGATCATAAATCAACATTTCATCGGATCTTGGCAAACACACCGCAAAGGAGTGTTACATCGAATAGATCACCAAGAACATCTAGGAGAACTTTGTATTGAGAACCAAAGAGAGAGAAGAAGCCATCTAGCTAATAACTATGGACCCGAAGGTCTGTGGCAAACTACTCACGCTTCATCGGAGAGGCTGTGGTGTTGATGTAGAAGCTATCCGTGATCGATTCCCCCTCCGGCAGATTGCCGGAAAAGGCCCCAAGATGGGATCTCACGGGTACAGAAGGTTGCGGCGGTGGAAAAGTGGTTTCGTGGCTCCCTTTGATGTTTTCAGGGTATAAGAGTATATATAGGCGAAAGAAGTACGTCGGTGGAGCTCCGTGGGGCCCATGAGGGTGGGGTGCGCGCCTACACCCTGGGCGCGCCCTCCTGCCGCGTGGCCGCCTCGCGGAGTTCCAGACTTCAACTTCAAGTCTTCTGGATTGCGTTTGTTCCAAGAAGGATCAACACGAAGGTTTCATTCCGTTTGGTATTCCTTTTCTGCATAACACTGAAATAGGCAAAAAAAACATATACTGGCACTAGGCCTTTGGTTAATAGGTTAGTCCCAAAAATAATATAAAAGAGCGTATTAAAGCCCATTAAACATCCAAAACAGATAATATAATAGCATGGAACAACAAAAAATTATAGATACGTTGGAGATGTATCAGTAGGGCGTGCCCTCCACCCTCGTGGACAGTGGGTGGCCCCCCTCTGGAGTTTCAGGACTTTTGGAGTTGTGCAGAATAGGTCTCTAATATTTTGTCCTTTTCCAGCTCAGAATTCCAGCTGCCGACATTCTCCCTCTTCATGTAAACCTTGTAAAATAGGAGAGAAAAGGCATAAGTATTGTGACATAATGTGTAATAACAACCCATAATGCAATAAATATCGATATAAAAGCATGATGCAAAACGGACGTATCATCATCATACTGAGCTTGCCAAACGTTCATAACGTCTGCATCTGCTCCTGCTATAGGTCCGTTACCTAGCGGTGCATCAAGGACATAATTCTTCTGTGCAGCAATGAGGATAGTCCTCAGACCATGGACCCAGCCCGCATCATTGCTACTATCATCTTTCAACTTATTTTTCTCTAGGAATATATCAAAAAATAAACAGGGAGCTACATCGCAAGCTATTGATCTATAACATAGATATGCAAATACTATCATGACTAAGTTCATGATAAATTAAAGTTAAATTAATCATATTGATTAAGAACTCAGACTTATATAGACATCCCTCTAGTCATCTAAATGGTCACGTGATCCATATCAACTAGACCATGTCCGATCATCACGTGAGATGGAGTAGTTTTCAATGGTGAACATTACTATGTTGATCATATCTACTATATGATTCACGTTCGACCTTTCGGCCTCAGTGTTCCGAGGCCATATCTGCATATGCTAGGCTCGTCAAGTTTAACCCGAGTATTCTGCATGTGCAAAACTGGCTTGCACCCTTTGTATGTGAACGTAGAGCTTATCACACCCGATCATCACATGGTGTCTCGGCACGATGAACTGTAGCAACAGTGCATACTCAGGGAGAACACTTTTACCTTGAAATTTAGTGAGGGATCATCTTATAATGCTACCACTGTACTAGGCAAAATAAGATGCATAAAGGATAAACATCACATGTAATCAAAATAAGTGATATGATATGGCCATCATCATCTTGTGCCTTTGATCTCCATCTCCAAAGCACCGTCATGATCACCATCGTCACTGGCTTGACACCTTGATCTCCGTTGTAGCATCGTTGTCGTCTCGCCAACTATTGCTTCTACGACTATCGCTACCGCTTAGTGATAAAGTAAAGCAATTACATGGCGATTGCATTTCATACAATAAAGCGACAACCATAAGGCTCCTGCCAGTTGCCGATAACTTTTACAAAACATGATCATCTCATACAACAAATTATATATCATCACGTCTTGACAATATCACATCACAACATGCCCTGCAAAAACAAGTTAGACGGCCTCTACTTTGTTGTTGCAAGTTTTACGTGGCTGCTAAGGGCTACTAGCAAGAACCGTTCTTACCTACGCATCAAAACCACAACGATTTTTCGTCAAGTGTGCTGTTTTAACCTTCAACAAGGACCGGGCATAGTCAAACTCGATTCAACTAAAGTTGGATAAACAGACACCCGCTAGCCACCTGTGTGCGAAGCACGTCGGTAGAACCACAATGTCATGAACGCGGTCATGTAATGTCGGTCCGGGCCGCTTCATCCAACAATACCGCCGAATCAAAGTAGTATGTTGCTGGTAAGCAGTATGACTATTATCGCCCACAACTCATTGTGTTCTACTCGTGCATATAACATCTACGCATAGACCTGGCTCAGATGCCCCTGTTGGGGAACGTAGCATGCAATTTCTAAAATATTCCTACGATCACATAAGATCTATCTAGGAGATGCATAGCAACGAGACGGGAAGAGTGTGTCCATGTACCCTCGTAGTCCGAAAGCGGAAGCGTTATGTTAACGCAGTTGATGTAGTCGAACGTCTTCGCGATCCAACCGATCAAGTACCGAACGTACGACACCTCCGAGTTGAGCACACGTTCAGCTCGATGATGTCCCTCGAGCTATTGATCCAGTTGAGGCTGAGGGAGAGTCCTGTCAGCACGACGATGTGGCGACAGTGATGATGAAGTTACCGGCGTAGGGCTTTGCCTAAGCACTACAACGCTGTGACCGAGGTGTGTAACTATGGAGGGGGGCACCGCACATGGCTAAGAGAAGACTTGGTTTGTCTTTTGGGTGCCCCCCTCCCATGTATATAAAGGAGGGGGGAAGAGGAGGCTGGCCTTAGAGGGGGCGCGCCAAGGGGGGAGTCCTACTTGGACTCCCGGTCCAAGTAGGATTCGCCCCCCCCTTTTCTATTCCAACTAGGAGAAGGAGGGAAGGAGGAAGAGGAGAGAAGGAAGGAGGGGGCGCCGCCCCCACCCCTTATCCAATTCATATTGGCAAGGGGGGGCATTCCACCTCCTGGCCTATCGTCTCTATTCTCCACTAAGGCCCATGGTGGCACATTAACCTCCCGGGGGTCACTACAAAAAAATACACTTTCATGATGATACGTGTTTGTCACAGTAAGCCGCGTTTTTTGTCATGCATGTATCCATGACGATTTTATGACAGAATCAAGATAGTCATACCTGTGCTGTCGTAGAAGTGTTCCATGACATTACCAAAATTATCATCACGGAGTGTGCACTTCCATGACAATAAATCGCGTCACGAAGTGCTTTTCGTCAAGGGTGACCGACACGTGGCATCCACCGTAACGGAACACCGTTAAGCTACCGGGTCGGGTTTTGGATCCGATAACCCGTTAACAGCCCCGAACTATGGGGATTTTCCACGTGTAAAATCATCATTGGCTGGAGGAAACACGTGTCGGCTCATCGTTGGGACAGATGTCATCCACTCATTGGATGAAGGCGCCTATGATACGTCGACCGTGTACGACCCAACAGAGGCCCATTCCTGTGAAAAGGCCGACCCATTTGACTTGGTCAAAAGGTGGCGGGCCGGCCCATGGAAAGCCTGTTAACGGCCTGTTCGCATATAGCCCATTTACAGCCCGCTAACCCAAGGCCCGTTCGCCTGTCCGAATTAGGCCCGATGGCGTCATCTGGGCCATCAATATGATTCGACCTGTTTTCGCCGGCCCATGTATGGCCCATGATGTCTTCGGCCCATATGAGGCCCTATGTAACCCTTAGCCTATTAATGGCCCGTGGTGAAATCGACCCGTAATGAACGGTGTATCACTTTACACCCATTAACGGCCCGTGGTGGCGGCCCGTAATGAGCGATGTATCACTTTATACCCGTTAACGGCCCGTTATTCCGTTGGGCGTTTCAGCATATGTTATCTTCGGCCTTCTCAGAGCTCATTTATTCTTGGGCTCATTTCCAGCATTCGTTTACTTGCAGGCCGTTACTGTCATTTTCTGCTTGTGGGCCAAATTCAGCCCGTGGTTACAGTCGGTCCGTTTGTGGTCCGTTAATCGTTGGGCGTTTTCATAGGTCATCAAATACGGCCTATTAATGATGGCCCGTTATGGTCGGCCCATGAGCAGACGATTCAACTCTAGCCCATTTACGACCATAATGCGGCTGTTATTGGCCCATGTTTGCCAATCGATCATCTGGCCCGTATAAGGCCCATTGATGATCTGACCCGTAGAAGGCCCATTGTTTCTCTGACCCGTAGAAGGCCCATTGTTTCTATGGCCTGTAGAAGGCCTCTTGTTTCTATGGCCCGTAGAAGGCCCATTGTTTCTCTGACCGTAGGAGGCCCAGTGTCACTCGATAAATATTAGCCCATGGTTATTGTGGCCTAGTTTTAAAAATAGGTTATTGCAGCCACTAGCAAACCGTGGAAAAAAGAACTGACCGACTACAAGCAAACAAATAGACAAGACAACAAGGAAATAAATAAGCAAGCAACTTATGCTAGGCTATCACGGCTATTACACATATTACATCCTTTGGGCATCAAAGTTCGCCACCGGTGCAAATATAGGGAACAAATCAGCATATAAGCGCGCAGCAAAACAAGTCCGAGGCGAGACCACTTGAAGAGTTCAAGAAACAATATCCAGGTACCCATAATCTTTGGCAAGATGCTTAGCAAGCTTATTAACTTTCTCTTGTTTGGAGCTTAAATCCTCCAGTAGCTTTGTTGCACAAGAAAATACGCATCTGAATTCTCGAGGACTTCCTCGGTCCTTGACTTCTTGCCCACAGCCACGGTGGTGATGCCTTTCATCTTGTAGCTATCTTGAAGAAGCTGAAGTGATTCAGGCAGCGAGTTGAAGAGCTTGTGCAGTGATCTTGACGATAACTCAAACACTACATCAATGCAGGACTGTGGGGTTTTCTCACTGTCTACAAGATCATTTTTAACACCTTTCTTGGAGACCAACAGGGTTGTCTCACTATCTTGAACCTTATTTGCATTACTTTCTCTACCATTGCATAGTGGGGTGCCCTTCTCCAATATTCTGTTTGCATACTACAAGAGAAACAAGCAGACACATCACAGGTTTAGCTTGTAGTATACGAAACTCATTTTGGTAAACCGGTTCGATAGTAAGGTGGGCGGGATAACACATGAAACAAACATATATCTATGTACTATGGTCACTTTGTATTGTCCATATCATTCTAGTTTATGTTCCTAATCAAGATAGAGACAGTTCAACTCATATATTTTTAAGACACAATGACATAGACAGAATATAAGTGTGAGAAACTACACAGCATTGGCAGCACTTGTAATATGCATCACATGAGAACATAACTGTTTATACAACTTAAACTGAAATCAACATAGAGCAAGAAGTTAGAACAACAATATAGTTAAAGAAATAGGTTTAAAACATACCTGTTGCACCATTGGAGTTTCAATTGGATCCTTCAAATTTGAAAGTAGTTGGTATGAGTAAATACAGTGATGCATCAGCAAAGGAATATGGACCATAGCTACGGAATCTGACCTGAGAACAGTTGCTCTTCTGCTTTAAACGTGGAGTTTGGGTTAGCTATGGTGGTCTTCGTGCTTTGGGCACTACAGTAGCTTTACAAACTACTCGTGTGGGGGTACTCTGTGGTGGACATGGTGCTTTGCCAACTATAAGTGGGTTACTATCCGCTGGGGTTGCGGTTAGATGGGTTGTAGCTGGTTCTCTGCCCAACGGTGTAAGTGTGCAATCTGGAAGAGTCTCGATTATGTGTGGTGGGGCTAGTTTGTGGGCGAGTACAACCATGGTTCTATCTGCATCGATGGGTATACTTGTCTTTTGTGAAGAACGGGTTTTGCTCCCTTAGATCTGCCGTCACCCCTCCAATTCAAATGGCTGATAAACAAGAAAAGAAATTGAGCGTCTGAGACATTGTATGATGAGCAGATGTGGTAATTCACATATATGTTGTCTAACCAAACAGACTGACATGACACAATTTCACATATATGATGCCTAACTAAACAACATAGCGACGACACAGTTTCAGATATATGATGGATAACTTAACATGATATAATGGCATAATTCAACATATGATGAGTACCTAAGCAGGATGACATGACAAAACTATATGATGTCTTTCTAAAATAGGTTGGGATGAAATAATTCACATACATGTTGTCTAAGTATACAGGATGGCATGATATAATTGACATAATTGATTCATATACTAAGCGGTGGCACTGCATGTATGATCTCTAAACTAAGCAGATAGAATTCAATATTGTGCATATGATGTCTAAACTAAGCAATGCAAGACACCATATGCATCATATGAGAAATATAAACATTGCAACTTAGAGCATACACCTCAGGTGGGATATAGGACTGGTCATCTATCTCTGAATCCTCCTCTGAGGAGCTCCCTGTAACCATCGAGATATATGCTTCAACAGGTACCATTGCCTGCTCTGAAGACCTTGTTTTCACTCCAGATTTTTCCATAACCGGCTCAAATGGCTGATACACATGAAGAGTAGTTCAATATACACAGATTGTCGACAAATGGAATACGTAATAAAAAAAGATGGCATGAGATAATTCATAATATGATGCTGGCTCCATGGCGGTGCATAATTCACATATATGATAACGGCTGAAAAACATGGCATTGCATAATTCACATATCTGATATAGAAAGCAAACAGGAGGCATTCACACAAAGCATGTCTAATCTAAGCAGATGGCATGGCAATGCAAGACACCATATGCATGATATGAGCAATATAACCCAGCCAAGTTAGAGCATGCACCTCGGGGGAATCGTGGTTATCTCTCTGAATCCTCCTCGAGGAGCTATCGTAACCAACAAGAAATCTGCATCGACGGAAGCCTTGGCGCTTTCGAAGACCTTGTTTTCCTCAGATTTTCCCATGACCGACTCAAATGGTTGATGCACAGGAAGAGTAGATGAATGTATAAACATTGTTGACAAATGGAATACATTATGGAAAAAATATGATGCGATACAATTCACATATCGATGGTGGCTAAGCAGGATGGCATTGCATGATTCACGTATATGATGCACGGCTAAAGAAGATGGAATTGCATCATTCCTATATACTCCCTCCGTTCCTAAATATTTGTCTTTTTAGAGATTTCAAATGGACTACCACATACGTATGTATATAGACATATTTTAGAGTGTAGATTCACTCATTTTGTTCCGTATGTAGTCACTTGTTGAAATCTCTAAAAGACAAATATTAAGGAATGGTGGGAATATGATATAGAAACAAGCAGGTGGCATTCACACAAAGCAAATCTAAACTAAGCTGATGACATATAAGATGTATAATGTAAGCAATGCAAGGCGCCATATGCATGATATGACCAACATCGGCATGCGAGTTAAACAAACACCTCGGTGGTAAGCAGGCGTGGTCGAGATCCTACGAATCTCATGAGCAGTTATCTTCCTCTGGAATACAATCTGGAAATGCAGGAGGGGGGGCACTTCGCCCACCATGGAGTAGCGTCTGCATGACATTATATTACGCATAGCGGTCTTCTCTTTTCTCTACATGTTCGATGCGATTGTGTACAATATCGACATGCATAATAAAAAATAGTTAGATTTTGTAAGGCCTAAGGGTGCATGCAAAAATCAAGACTGATGGTAAGCAGTGGATGGATCCAAAACTAATGATAGCGGTAGATTATAGCTTGGTTTAAAAAGATAGACAATGGATCATCTATTGTTTGTTGCCCACCAACATGAACCACATAGAAGACCCGGATGAACAACATAGTAGACAGATACTATTAGTTCTTTGGCTCGATATGAGACCCATGGGCAATTCAAAACTCAAGATTGAGCGATAAAGTAGCAGGTAATAATAACCGATGTATAACATAAGCAAACACGAAAGACTGCGACCTCTCTTAGGAGCTGTGTACTCCTCGGGTTCATCTGCTCAGTCGATGATGGTAATGCAGTTGGCATGGCTGCCGGCAACAGGGAAGATGATCTGAGGCGGTGAAAGGAAGTCTGCGGGGGATCTCTGCTGCGGTGAGCGCTTATGCCGATGGTGCACCTCGGTGGGGTGGATGGCGGCCTGGCGAGAACAGGACATAACACCGAGTTTTCTTTGGCGCCTATCTGAAAATGAAGTAAATCTGTAAGGGCTCCTTAGAATTGGAGGATTCTATAAGCGGGGATAGGAAAAACACAGGAATAGGATAGGAATGCACGTGCAAAACAGAGCATTTGGAAACATAGGATTTCAGTCAACCTGGGTGTTTGGCTCACATGAATTGGAAGAACAGAGGAATGGAGAAACAAAGTGATGCGACGAGTGTACAACCTCTTTGGCATAGCCTTGTGGACCTCAGCATCATTGGGTTAGACGTGGAGGATGGTGATGATGCTGGTGTGACTGTCGGAGGCGGGGAAGAAGATCCGAGGCCTCTGGTGTCACGAACGGTTTTCCAATAAAAATATTTATTGAGAAACCGATCTATTAATTCTAGTGTGAGGAAAATCCTCCTTACTGGTTGACAAAACCTTGATACAATAAGCCAGTAGCATTTAATATATTACAGGGTCGAGCTGAGGTTGCTCAACAAATTATTACAAGCACGCCAATAATTATACATAGTGGCGGATATGACATAGTGGAGTGGTGGCATACTACTGACTCGAGGTAAAGTAGTGGAATAACACAGTGGAGTGGATAATATGACTCCTACACTGGCGGTTCATCGAGCGTCGAGGTGAGGCTCGGTGAATTTATTTGGGTAGCGGAAGCGGATATAACACAATGACTAATCTAGGGTGCACGAGAGGTAGTGGGATTCCTCCGAGCGTCGGACTCGCTATCAAACTCTTCATCCATGAGATCGCCTTAAACGACATCGGCCAAATCAACAAGCGGTGAGTACTTTGAAAGTACTCGCAAGACAGTTCGGACAAAAGATATAACAAATGTATGCGTGAATCGTCATGAATAATTTAACAATGCGCAATCAAATCAGTATAACAAGGTAAGTGAAAAGGGAATCGGCGGTAGTCCGCTCGAAGACCCAAAGAAAATAAACTGAAAACCAATCGCGTGTCTGAAGCGACACCTCGAAGGCGAACAAATAAGTAAAGCATGCCACGATCCAGGCGTCTAGCGACACCTCATAAAGGGCTTATTTGAAAGAAAAGACATGCGGGCCGCGATCGGCGTCGGGCGACATCACGTAAAGGGCTTATATCAAAAATAGGTAAATAACAATGCCATAGTCGGACGTCGGCGACATCGCAGAAAGGGCTTATATCAGAAATAAGTAAATAACAATGCCACGATCGGACGTCGAGCGACATCGCGAAAGGGCTTATATCAAAATTAGTAAATAACAATACCACGATCGGACGTCGGCGACATCGCGAAGGGCTTATATCAAAAAAGTAAATAACAATGCCACGATCGGACGTCGGCGACATCGCGAAAGGGCTTATATCAAAATAAGTAAATAACAATGCCACGATCGGACGTCGGCGACATCGCGAAAGGGCTTTTATCAAAAATAAGTAAATAACAATGCCACAGTCGAACGTCTGATGCGACATCGTAGAAAGGGCTTTTATCAAAAATAAGTAAATAACAATGCCACAGTCGGACGTCTGAGCGCCATCGCAGAAAGGGCTTATACTTCATTATTCATAACTTACAAGAAATGGTGCTCACGGAAAATATTCATCACAAGGCGATGCGGGTTGGTCCATCCACGAAATAAACATTGAACACTCGGTAGTTCTCGGGAGTTTACATCACGGGACTGTCATTTGACAAGATAAGATGAACACAGCACTTGGACCTGGATAAAATGATTTCAAGGATTATTGACTCTGCAGAGTTTGTACTAAATTATCCACAGCCAACGGATTTCCGTAGTCTCGAAGGACTAGTTCCGTTTACGGTATTTTGGAGGAAACACACCTAACCAGTACACACCCATCCCACCTTACGTTGCCAGGAATCACCCTAGACAGCGTTCAAGAAAGAAAACTTGAGACGGGGAGATCACAATCTCGAATAGCATGGGATCAAATTTATATACGCGCGCTCTAAGGGGTGCCCTCCTCTCGGTCCCAATCGGAAACACCCATGCCCCCTGACCGGATGATAGGCTTTAATCCAGGGCCATGGAACCCTCATCCCGGCCTCTCAATTTGGTGTGTACCAGAAAGTGGTTTGCAACTTACTAAGCCGTATCCCTTGCGGAAAACATGTGGTAATCGGAAGGGGAGGCGGACGAGGCTGGATTGATTTATGTTGACCTTTGGGTCAGCGGTATGGCATAAGGCGGCATGCTACAACACTGCCATCTTACCCATTCTCATGCCAACTCATGGCCATGCAACTCATTTCCAACAACTCATGGATTTCCGAAACTCACTTGCCTCAACTTTTTACGTGATATAACTTTCATCGAGATCCTCATGAACATGCCATGAGACTAATTAATGCAAACATGCCCAAACACTCATCATATCAAAAGTTCAAACATGCTTGCCTGGTTCGGAGTAGTCGGGGTCTAGCTCGGTGAAGTTCGCGGTTCCGTCACCTCCTTCGGTATCTACGGTATACAAAAATACACGCACTAACGTAAATACCATGGGTGCACAAAAATATTCCAAATATTTTTCAAATAAACCTGATAAAAAACTAGACAAAATTTTGAAGAGGACAGAAAAAGAATCACTCAAAAATCCTTTTCTGTTTAAAAGTTATAAGAGTTTTGGTCCAAGGACCTTTCTATAATGAAACAGAAAACTCTTAGGGGTCTAAGCAGAAAAGTCCAGAAAACGATTCGCATTAGAAAGCGCATTTGCCAGAATACGCTTTCAGAAATGGTTCGGAAAAAAGAATAGAGAGGTGTGGCGGGTCCCACCGTCAGGTTTGAATATTCAAAGGAGGTGCACTGACTCGTCGGCGCCCAGGCTGCGGTGGTCGCCGGTGGCGATCCACCATGAGCGAGGATCGGGGTACCTCTGTGATCAGCGCACCCTTCAGCGTTGGTGGGTGGTGGTGGTGGTCGTGGCGAGCACCACGTCGACGGCGACCCTTGCTCCGTGGACGGTGGTTCGGGAAGTCGTGGGTCTCGTCGGAGAGAGCTGCTGAGGTCAAATTGGAGTGGGGTTAGTCTCCTAGAGGTGCCATGAGGCTCTGGGCAAGCCTAGGGCGGTGGAGGAGCTCTCACGGAGAGAATGCTGCGGAGCCAGAAGCTGGCGGAGGTGGCGGAGTTGAGGAAGAAGGGCCCCTCGAGGCTCTTCCGGTGGCTGGGCGAGTCTGGTGAGGTGGTGGAGGTGTGCGGGGTCGAGCGAGCTCGGGCGCTATATATAGCCGGCCCGGCGGTTGCCAGAAGCAGGATAAGTCCGACAGCGATTCTGGCGGTCTTTGTGGCTGGACGGTAGGTTTAGGAGCTTGAGCATCGACTAGGCGAACCTTGAGTCCATCCGGTGCCTAACTCAGCGAGGTAAAGGCGGTTCTGGCCTGTCCCCAGCGGAGCGGCCGTGCGGCACGTCGGCGGCAGAGGCGCGCCCGTGTGTGCCGAACCCACGGCGGCGTGCTGCATCGTCGCGCTGGCAAGGGAGGCGGCCCTTGAGCTCCCAGTGGCATGGGCAGTGCGAGCGGCGTTGTGCCGCGAGGTGCCCCTGTTGGCCGCCACAGGAGGTCCCGACGCGCGGAAGACGCGCCGGCGCGGACGGACCATGGTGCCACCTGCGCCGAGGAACCAGCCAAGTGCTCGTGCGGCGCTCTGGGCGGGGAGGAGGAGCCATGCGCAATCGCCAAGTGCACAGATTGACAAGTGACCAGCCTCAGCGAAACTGAATTTACGAATGTCGAATTTCTCGAAAGTGCAAAGTGGCGATTGCATGCTAGGTGTTCGATAGAATGATTTTGGCATGTGGGGATTTTTTTCCTTGAGCTGATTTTTGGTGGAGTGGCTTCTCATTGCAACTGGAGGTTGCCTGAATTTTGGTGGAATTTTTGGAGAAGATGAGATATGAATTTCACCAAATTTGACAAATCTGGTCCAAACTTGCAGAAGCTGAAACTTGAAAATTATGAAAAGAAGAAGAGTAGATCTTGATG
Source organism: Aegilops longissima (assembly GCA_021605205.1). NCBI lineage: Eukaryota > Viridiplantae > Streptophyta > Magnoliopsida > Poales > Poaceae > Aegilops > Aegilops longissima. The sequence continues at coordinate 181,171,475 of CM038677.1, forward strand.
GTTCTAGGTTGTGGGTGCTAGGGACTATCCAGAGGAATTGATTTGAGATCAAAGTTCAAAGGCATCAAGGTACTTGCTTTGCAATTCACCTAGGCTCAAAAATATGGACAGAATTGTTTTGGGCAAAGAAATAAATGAAATAAAAATCCAAAAGTGAGTTGGACTGGTTGGGTCAGAATATTTGGATTGTCCCAAAGTGGAGGGAGGGGTTTTGGGAAGATTTACCACAAGAGGCAAGATAAAACCATGGGTGGATTTAAAATAATAGAAGAACCAAAACTCCTAGGGTTTTCTTCTAAAAGAAAAATAAATCCCAAAAAATAAATTTGAGAAGGAGAGAATCAGAAGAAAGGTTTTTAAATAACCAACACCATAGTTGAAGAAGATGCCAAAGTAAAATCCTTTGCCAAAGGGGAAATTCTTGAGAGAAAGAGATTTTTGGAAGGGTTTAAATGACCCCCTTCAAAACCAACCAAGTTTTTGTTGAAAACCAAAACAAAAATTTTGGAGTGTCACATATGGAAATGGCACCGAGGGTACTGCTCCGCTGTGATGGACGGTTCCGTCGTTGGAGCAGCTCCGCTAAGGTGTACGGCGATGAGGCTGAAGCATGACAAGACAGACAACGTTAATCTGAAGTGGGATCCTAATATCATCGCAATAGATGATGTAAAATACATCAACAAAAGTGCTAGATGTAAGCGCTTCAGCCGCACCACGGCCGCTCAACAGATCTTTGTAAGTACTGTTCACTCTGAACTTAAGCGAAGAAAATGAACTTCACAATCGAAACTGAATTTCTTGTCGAAACTGATTGAACTAATGTGAGCATTGCAATAGATGTTTAGGGCATTCGAGCACTAGTAGCGGAGAAGCAGTGATCTAAATTAGCAGGCGCTTGAGCAGGGAACACACTAGCGAGAGAGCAAGTCGATGCGGTAGCACCATGACGAGTGCTAAGCAGCAACTCTGTAGCTGCGAAGGTCGTGCAGCAACAACAGCGCAAAAGAGAGCAAGGGCAGAGCAGCAGCACGAATGAAAGCAGGAGCCGTGCAGCAGCGCGACCGGCAATAAAACGAGCAGCGGCGAAAGTGAGAGCGGAGCAGCTGCAGCTAGTGCCGTTAATGGAAATCGCCGCCGAGGAAGCAACGACATGGGGAGAGGCGCCGTGGATGATGTGGCGGTGACAATGGCGTCGATGGAGACACGCCATGTCTGCTTTCGATGTCGAGCACCGGCAGCCCCGTGAGATCGAATAAAAGATAAAATGCAGCGGTGATTGTAGAACCTCCTTGGTGGCGCCGAGTTGGCCTCGGCTTCATTGGAGGAATTGGTGAGGGTGCTGCGGTTCCGGTGGGGCAGGTCAAGACGACGCTGTGGGGATTGAGGTGGCGTGATAGATGAGGCGAACGTCGGGGCAGCTCCTTGGAGGTGGAGGACGGGGCGGCTGATCCGGCCGGACGACGAAACCGACAACGGATCGTCATCCAGTGTGGTGGATGAGGGACGACGAGCTGTTGCGGTGGGCGGCGTGGTCGGGGAAGAGTCTTGACTGGCGGCGGTCGGGAGGCCGACGGAGGAGCGTGGGGTTTCGCGGGTTTTGGTGGCCTCGGTGTACGAATGGGGGTGAAGGGGAGGGAGCCAAGCTTAGGGGCGCTTGTGCGAAATGTAGGGTAAGTTACCAGCATACCCCACGGTTTTGACACATGACGTGGAGCTTCATTTCCGGCTGAGGGGTAGAAGGGGGATTTCACGTGTCTGGGCTGCGGGAGCGATTTTGGATGAGGAGGGAGTTCTCGCGCGCGTTCAAATTTTGGGATAACAAGGCGCGACGCGGGTTGAAGAAGTGGGAGTTTCAAAGCAGGTGAGACAAAAGATACTCGAGCTTGAAAATTTCGGGATAACAAGGTGCAGATTCCTTGTTCGGCAGAACAAACTTAACGTGTAAAAAAACAATTCATACAAGGCACAAGAAAGTCATGTCCCCTTTTACTATATTCCTATAGATGCCATTGAAAAAACTACAAGAAAAATGTAAAAAAATTCGGGAGAACAAGATTACCCTGCACAGTACCAAATCAATTCGCACTTCCCTCAACAACAACAAAAAACAAATCAATTCCCACCAAAAGAAAGAGTAATTTCCCTTTTTATATGATTACAGATGCCATGATCTAGAATTTCAATTTTTGAATCCACGTTATGTTGAATTCAAATATATCGTTAGGTGACCTTGCGGTTTATAATTGATGTAGTCGTACATTTTGATCTTGCATCATATATGAACATTTTACTCCACCATGTGAACATATATATTGTCGTCTACCATATGGACTAAATTTGAATCAATTTTCCTTATTTGAATACGATTGGTGTCAAGTTATACAATAATTTAAATATTATCTTGATAACAAAAACATACATATAGCAATAGTCATATTTCACTATGAACTACATGTACCATCGCTCTCAATTCAAATATTTGTATCCATTTTATTTTGAATTCAAATAATAGTACATTATTGGTCTAGGTAGCGAGATGTTTGGGATAATCTAAACCCTGTTTTCATACATTATAATTTTTGGCTGAATTGGGACAAGTTTTGGTATAAGCCTCTTGCAAAACCGAGATTCTCTCAACAAGTCTCGTGGTTCGAGAGGAACGTGTCACCTTTTGTGTGCTTGAAACAATATCGCTGCCTCCCCTGATTTTATTTACAAAGGCAACATAGAACTATATGAATGCCTGTTAAATTTTGGAATTATTTAGGGTTCATTTGGCCTTTTTATACATTAATTGAGTTTCTGGACTTTTAATGTGCATAATCTAAATATGAATTGGATGCACATGCTCCGGTGCACCAAAGTGGGTTGAAAAATCACATGTGTGTCCTTGGTTGAATTTCTAGGTCCCATGGAAGAAATGAGAATGAAATTCAAACATCTGGGCATCATGACTCGGCCGAGAACATCGAGAAACTTTGATTTTAAATTCATGTAAATCCAAAACTCGTCTGGAAATCATGAAACTTGGCATGGTGTCATGTCATGGCACTAACATGTTGTGGTAAAAAATTGGGTCGGTTTGGAAGCTCGTGGTTCTAAGAGGAACATGCCACTTTTGAGTGTGAAGCGATATCGCTGCCCCCCTTGAGTTTCTTAACAAAGGCAACATAGAACTACATTAGTGCCCTGTTAAATTTTGGAATTATTCGGGTTCGTTTGTCATTTTTATACATTAATTGAGTTTCTGGTCATTTAATGTGCATAAGTCAAATTTGAACTACAAGCACATGCTCTCGTGCACCAAAGTTGGTTGAAAAATCACATATGTGTCCTCGGGTGAATTTCTAGGTCCCATGCAAGAAATGAGAATAAAATTAAAACATCTGGGCATCGTGGCTCGACCGAGAAAATTGAGAAACTTGGTTTTAAAATTCTTGTAAATCAAAACAAATCTGAAAATCATGAAACTTGGCATGTATGTCATGTCATGGTACTACCATGTTGTGGTAAAAATTGGCGAATAGGAACAGATTTTGGTATAAGCTTCTTGCAAACGAAGCTTCTCTCAAGAAGGCTCGTGGTTACGAGAGGGCGTGCCACCATTGAGTCTGAAACGATATACATTGTCCCCTTAAGTTTATTTACAAAGGCAACATAGAACTACATGAGTACCTGTTAAATTTTGGAATTATTCCGGCCGTTTGGCCTTATTTACACATTAATTGAGTTTTGGTCATTTAATGTGCATAATTCAAATTTGAACTACAAGCACATGCTCCGTGCACCAAAGTTGGTTGAAAAATCACATTTGTGTCCTCGGTGAATTTTTCTCCTCCTTCCATCTATATAGGTCCTAATGTATTTTCAAGGCTAACTTTGACCAAACGTTAGAGCAATAATATATGACATGCAACTTACACAAAGCATACCTTCAAATTTGTATGTCAAAGGATCTTACAATAACATAATTTTCATAGTATACATCTCATGTGCTATTAATCTTGTCAATAGTCAAAGGTTGTCTTGAAAAACACATTAGGCCCTATATAGATGGAAGGAGGGAGTAGGTCCCATGCAAAAAATGAGAATAAAATTCAAACATCTGGGCATCATGGCTCAGTCGAGAACATTGAGAAACTTGGTTTTAAAATCATGAAACTTGGCATGGTGTCATGTCATGGTAGTACCATGCCGTGGTAAAAAAATTGGCGAATAGGAACAAATTTTGGTATAAGCTTCTTGCAAATCAGACTTCTCTCAAGAAGGCTCGTGGTTACGGGAGGAGCGTGTCACCTTTTGTGCATAATTCAAATTTGAAATACAAGCACATGTTCCAGCGCACCAAAGTTGGTTGAAAAATCACATGTGTGTCCTCGGGTAAATTTCTAGGTTCCATGCAAGAATGGGAGTGAAATTCAAAATTCTGGGCGTCGTGGCTGGGTTGGAAACATTGAGAAACTTAGTTTTTTAGTTCCTGTAAATCGAAAAGACGCATGAAAATAATGAAACTTGGCTTGGTGCCATGACATGGCACCAACATGCTGTGGTAAATTTGCAGTCCGATTTGTGAAGGTGCACACATTAACAATCAACAAAGTCATTTTGGAACAAGTGCTGTCACGTTACAATCGGAAAGACAAGTATTATTGAAACCGTGGGTGTTCTACTTACTAGTACCATTTCGTGCATACAGCGTCCCATTTTATTAGCTAGGAGGCGCCATGCAGGGTAGCTATTTGAGTACGAGAGGCATGCGATCATACCCCTGCGTGTGCTTATCGGGAGGAGAGCCCTTTGACCTCCATCTCCCATCCACCTCTCTCCCAAGGTCTCCATTAATGGAGCCTGAGCCTCTGTTTAATGCCGTGGCTATGTCTCACTCGACTGAGATTTAAGAGAGAAAAAAGAAAATCTGAAAGCCTGAGCCTCTGTTTAATGCCGTGGCTATGTCTCACTCCGACGGACCTATATAGCATCTACTGCGACTTATAGCAAGAGTGATGAATATATAAGGACGATTAAATTTTTTTTTATCAAAGAAGGGCTTGCCCCTTCTGATTTTCATTACTAAAAACCACCACAATTCACAAGAAGTTCAGCACAACTCCAGTCTAACACGAAGGACTAAAAGCTACCAGATTGAAATCGCAACATCCTAAGAGGCCAACAAAGGCCAAAGATCCGCGCTAGAACCCAACATTTCACAACCGACGACACAATCCACATCCTAAACCGATTATTACATCAAAAGAAACCAGGAAACTGAAGGAAGCCCAACAACAACTAGAAGAACAACAATGCGAGGGTCGCCACAGCAAGAGTTTTCTTCATTCCAGCCTCGCAACATTGATCTTCCACAGAAAGATAAGGACGATTAATTGTCTTACATAATTAGAAAGATAATTAAAAAATCCATATGCGTCTATGCCCAAAATACACAAGGGCAAAAGAAGAAGGAAGACAAGGATCTGGCTCGCTGATCTCTACTTTCTTGATGCGTTGCTGCAGGCCGCGGGAACTAGTCTCGGCGGCGAGCGGCGATAAGCTCTTTCGTGTCCTCAAGACGCTGCTTGAGAACATCCATGGATTCCTCCACCAGCCTTTGGCACTCATTGCGGAGCATGTCATTCTCGTCCATAAGTTTCTTCACGATGACGCAGGTCCTCTTCAACAAGGCACTGGTCTCCTCCTGCTGGTCTGCACTTCAGACGATCTTCTCCCTTAGCAGGCCGCGCTCGGCCCGGAGCCTCTCATTGCCCTCCCTTAGTTGCCGGATGACGCCGGTAGCCTGTTCAAACGAGGCTTTCATGTCTTCCTGCAACCTCGCCCAGCCGGAGATCTGATCCATCTGGCTATGGACGATCGCATGCATGCGTCTGTAACAGTCGTCGTCTGCCCGCGAGAAATTTTCTCAGGCCGCCGCGGCGTAGCGGGACATCTCTGTTGCTTCCGCGGTGCGGCCGAACCAGTCTGCTGCATCGACGGCACGGCGGGACCTCCGTGCTGCTTCAGCGGCATGGCGGGACCTCTGTGTTGCTACTTCCGCGTGGCGGGACATGTCGGCTGCTCTCGCAGCGAGGTGAGACATCTCTCGTGCTTCCGCTTCCATGCTCGCCTCTCCCTAGTGGCAATCTCTTGACCCAGAACTCACCTAGCCATGGCAGACGCAAGGGAAGGATGTTGAATGACTTGTTTGTTTTTGTGGATGAGGAGTTGAGGAGGAATGTGCAGTCATCTTGGCATACTAGAATTTATAACCGAGTACTAATACACTCCTAAGTGGGAAACCGTTTAGGTTGTGATTGGTGTGAATAGGTTTGCAATTCAATATAGCGTGGTACTAATACGCTCCTAAGTGGGAAACTGTTTAGGTTGTGATCGGTGTAAACATGTTTGCAATTCAATATAGCATGGAGTAATTTGGAATGTGACGAGACGCAAGCTCAAAATTTATTGACGGTTCTAGTTTCGAAGTGCGGCACTATTCCCGGATGGAGTACTTCTTTTTCTACTCCCTCCTTTCCGGTTTTATAGGGCTTATCTCAAAATTTTATTTTTCCATTTTATAAGGCTCAATTTGGTTGTTCCCCAACACATGTTCAGATTCAAGGTGCATTAAATCATTGAATGCAAGTATTAAGAGAAAATTGACCAATGCATGTACTTTATGCATGCATGCATTACAATTAATGCATTGATAAACATAATTTTTGAGAAAAACAAGATCATTAATTAGGTGCTTTTGCAAACTACAAAAATATTCCACCACTCACCATATTGGTTGGTGAGATTTTTGAATTAAGCCCTATAAACCGGAAAGGAGAATCTTGCTGTGTGCGTGCAATAAGCGGCACCGTCGTATACATATCTTACGGTTAATGGGGCGTTAAGCGAGAATAGCAGCGTGGCGAGCTCTAGGCTAGTCTTTTTTGAGGCGCATTAAACCTATCTCTCGGGACTTCTCATACGACAAATGGAAGGCATGTATTGTGGAGCGGAGGAATGCTTGTCATCAAAATGGATAAAAAGGGCGTATCTAGAACTAAAATCGTCTACATACATCTCCTTTTATCCATTTTGATGACAAGTAGTACTCTTACCCAAAGGAACTTTATATCCACAGACACAAAATATCCATTATTTGTTGGATATTACTGATCTGATGTCGAAGTAATTGCTGCATCGCCACCAAAACCCACCATTTCTTAAGCTAAAGTAGACCAAGGTAATCCCTATATTAGCATATTACTAAGATAAACAGAAGGCACTATAGAAACATTTAGGACATGAGCTTGTCAATCTGAACGTGGAGGGACACAAGCTTAGCCCCGGCCGGCAGCTTGGGCGGAACTGTCAAGAAGGTCAGCTCCTGCACGTCTACGTCGCCGGGATCCTTATTGCTTGTCACCTCCATTTCCACCTTGACGGTGTCGGCCGTGCCTTTGGGCTCCCCCGGTGGGCCGTTCGCCCACAGCTTGGCCACGTAGTGCGGCAGTGGGGACGCCCCTGCTCTGATGTAGACGACCGACACGGTGATAGGCGCACCGATGTTGAGCACGCCGCCGACCAAGAAAAACACGTGGCGGTCCTCCTCCATGAACAGCAAGGGTCGTGGCTCCAACAGTGGCACTTGCAGCTGGAGCACCTTGCCTTAGTGGATCCTGTGCACGGGGCATGGGATGCGCGGTGCTGATGTGGTGGTAGAAACCGGCGGCGGGCCTTCGTAGCCCTTGAGGCAGACGCAGGGCATTTGCGGAGCGGCGGACACACGCTTCTGGTGATCGGCGAGCTTGTGGTAAGTGATGTAGAGCCCACAGCCTTCGTGCGGGCACTCCACCCTCAGCGACAAAGGGCGGAGTCCACCGCCGTGTTCGCCGCGTCGAAGCCACCGGCGCTTCGCACTTTAGCCTTGCCGCTGGTTCCTGAGGCGCTCGACCACGACAGTCCGCGCAGGCAGGTGCCCTCCCTTGCACTACAGAAATCAATCGAACATCACATCAATCAAGAAACCTGCACCTTGCTCAATCAGCGAGCAGACGAGGTGTATTGAATCTTATACCTCTGGGCGTCAAGGCGGAGGCACAAGGCGATGGAGCACGGTGAGGTCCGCCGAGACCTTAGAGAGCTCCATCGTCGGGTCTGTTCGATCTGCATGATCTCGCCCTCCTCGTGCACAACCATATCTCGACTTGGGCGGGGTATTACAAAGCTTTACCGTCACATATGTTATACTACTTCAAGGTGCATTAAATCAACACATGCAAGTATCAAAAGGAGAGTCACGACATGCATGCATGCGTTGTAATTAATGCATCGATGCATAAATTATTGAAATATGTTGAGTGCGGTGCTTTGATGTGTCGCGTCAACTCGTACATCAACGAAGTTTGATTATCCTCTCCCTCGTGGACTTAACTGCACCTGCCTTTGGCTGTATGACAGGTTGGCCACACACTGTCGGGCCCACCTGTCATACACGCAAGGCAGGGCGTCCCTCCTCGCCCATGGCGTGGTGGCTGGCAAGACTAGGAGAAGCTTTAGCTACACGCTCTCCCTCCACGCCTTGTGTGGACATGCGATAGTTCAATCGGTGTCGGATGGCGAAGCATCTTGTAGTACTCCTCCGGTGTAGTAGTACTCCATCATTGTTCGACTTCAAGAGGCGAAGAGCCAAGCGCCAGCCAGGCGCTCGTGTGGTAGTTTCATGTGTAGAGTAGTCTAGGAAGCGTGTACCGTGCCTGTAAGCTTTAAAATCGTTGGGGTCGGCTCCATCCTATGTGGCCGTCTCAAAGTTTTTTAAAAAAAGTTAAAATAGTCTTCTGGCCCTACCTGACACCCTGGTGATTGTAGTTTACACGCTCATCTGGTCAAGATAGGAATATATATTTTAATTTGTTTTTTTTTAAAGGGGACTCCCGGCCTCTGCATCGAGCGATGCATACGGTCATATATATTTTAATTTGTGGTGGGTAAATGTTAGAGGTTGCAGCAAATATATTGTACACTGCGGGTCTTTCAGCCAAGTTTAGAGGCAAACATGTGGGCCAGTGCTATGATGTGTCGTGTCAACTCATTACAACGAGGAGAAGCTTGATTTTACTACGCCTTCTCCCTCACCCATGCTGTGATTGCTGCATAAGCGAGGACATGATTTTGCTTAGTAGTGTTGGAGATATGCCCTAGAGGCAATCATGTATGATGATATTTCCTATGTGTTTATGAATAAAGATAGTCCTTGGACATTATCAATGATGTGTATCGGCAAAGTCGTGACTTGTTTGTGGGACTATGCATTGTATGATGACTGTCCTAAAGGTCCCTAGTCGAAAGGGCTGTGTGGGCGCAACCAACTAGACTAGCATATGACACGGTCGATGGATCGGTCTCACTAGCCATGAAGCATTGGATGCTAACGGATAATATGGACTTGGAAAGGTCTGGTCGGATTCGGCGTAGTTGGATCTGAGTCGAGATAAGGTCGAGTCGGACAGACCCAACTATGAGGCGCAATGATATGTCATTTGTGAGTCTCTAGTACAACATCGTTCTATGTCCTAAGACCTGAGTGGCGCATGTACTCGGGATGGTGACAGACTTGCTTTGGGCCGACCAAGCGCTACTCCGTGGTAGGTAGTTACAAAGGTAGGTTTGGGTTTGTCCGGTCCATGCTGCGAGACATGGTCGAGCAAGATGGGATTGCCCCTCCGATCGGAGAGATATACTCTGGGCCCCTCGTGTGATCCGACTAGGATAAGCATGGCCATGCGACAAGGATTATGAGATAATCCGGTTTGTGGTGGTATCTTTGGAGCGAGAAAGAGGTCGGGCTAGCAAAAGGATGGCAGTCTCGCCTTGAGCCCGACAACATATATCGTGTGGCAAAGGGAGCAGAAGTGTGACACGTTATGCGAGGTTAGCCTAACCAGCTTCATAATCTGCTTGGTGGTGGCACACCTTGCTAGAGGCCGCTACCAAGCTGTGCAGGTCGGAGGTGATCGAACTGTGACCAAGCCGACTTGAACCTAAGGGGTCGCGTGCTTAAGGAAGGAACCTCACGAGGTCGGTTCATAGGACCTTTGGTCGGATGTGATCCGAACTGGACTAGGAAACGTGACCGAGTAGACTTTAAACTTTAGAGTCCGTGCAAGGCCCAAGTGTTGAGTCTGCGACGGACGCCTATATAAAGTGGAGTGCGGCACACTCATGTGGTTGATAAACCCGACGCTGCGACTAGGGTTTGCATGTGTTGCGAATAGTCACATCCACTCGCCGCCGATTGTGTGATCGGACCTAGCAGTCCGCCGCGGTGTTCCTCCTGCGCATACGGATACCATTAGGCGGTGCACTTGCGCGCTCCGCGAACTTATGCGTGGGATCGGACGACCGGCTATTCGAGGGAGATCGAGCGAGGAGAGGCGATTCGCAGACGCTGCCCCAACTCTTCTTCCGCTACATGGCACTGCGCATCTAGTGGTAAGGAACTGTGATCCATCTCCCGTAGCATGTTCCTGGATGTTCTGTGCGTAGGAAAATTTTAATTTGCAGTCGACGCACCCTACCGTAGAACCTAACAAGTAGTACTTCTACAACAAGCTATCCGTCCCGCTCGCGGTGGACAGACATGCAGCAGTGGATTCGACACTGTAGAAGTAGTAGTAGTAACATCATTGTTCGTCTTCTCGAAGAGGCGAAGAGCCAAGCGCAAACCAAACATTGCGATTCGCGAACATTGAACACGCATATAGCCGAGCTCTTGCATGAGACAAAATTGCTATGTGAGCCCACTATTGTACTAATCGTACAACTACTTGCTAGTATAGCCACTGTAAACGAGAAAGGAGTATTTGCCCTTCTAGAGATTTCAACAAGTGACTAGACTACACCGAGGCAGTACATATGGAGCAAAATGAGTGAATCTGCACGTAAATAAATACATACTAGTTCTATCATTTTCCTCTCCGAGGTGCACAATATTTAGTATCTTGACTAGTCTATTTTTGACACGCATTTCGTTATTTTACAGTCTGGATGCAAGCGCTCATATACGTGCATATACTCACCCTATGAGCGCACACACATACGACACTATCATATTGAAATTTCTGAAGTCACCATAGGCACCTCATCGTTGATGGGTCCATAGGTGCTTGAATGCCAAGGAGGAGAGGGTAGCGGTTCGAGGGCGTTGAGCGGTCAATGATGCATCCTCAATTACATGAGAGAAATTAATTGGAGAAGCGAGAATAGAGCCAGACGATGTGAATGCAGCGAGTTTGGACTCTCATATAATAAAGCGCCCACCACTCCAATCCATCTACTCCAAGTCTCTGCATAACCTTGCTCACTCCAATCCAAGACCAAGTGACGAAGCCACAAGCACCTATGGAGGCGATAGGCAGCGGCGGCGGTCGGTGTGCCAAATCATCAAAGCGCCGGCCTGCGGCCCGCACCATGCAGTGTTTCCAGACGGTGTTGGCGACCGTAGGCATCGTAGCCCTCGCCGACGCTGGCTTCGCCTCTCGCATGGACGACATGATGGTCAACTCCATCTGCAAGTTCACCGCCGTCAAGAAGCGTGCGGATGACCTTGCCGTACTGCTCCAGACCAGCGCCCGGGCTCCTCATTGCCTGCCACCCTCATCGGCCTCCATGGTGGCGGACTCTTTCAAGCCCTGGTGGCCTGCGGTCGGAGGTCGCGACGAAGAATGTGCACCTCGAGGCGGCGCTGCGCCAGCAGCTCTTGCCATGCAAGAAACCGTCGACCTGCACATCCCGTCTCACGAGAAATCATCTACATAGGCCACTACAAGGCAAGCAAGGACAGAAAAGCGTTGGCCTTTTCCAGTGGCTGGAATCTTCGGCGCCATTGTTGAAAGCACGTCGACCTGGCCACGAAAGCCGCTGCTACTTAGGCGCCGTTCGGTCGGCGGCATACTGAGTCGAGAGGTGGACATCGTCGATGGATGCATCTCTTCTTGCCTCCTGTAACCAACCTTTGCATCGCCTCGTGGCCTTAATGTTTTATTAGTATAGTACTCCCTCCGTTCCCAAATAGAAGTCTTTCTAAATATTCCAGCAAGTGACTACTACATATGGAGCAAAATGGTGAATCTACTTTGTAAACTATGTCTACATACATCGGTATGATGTATTCCATTTGAAATAGTATCTAAAAACTTATATTTATGAGCGGAGGAGTATATGGCATTTTATTCAGTTGTAACATTTTCCTTTGTGAGGTGGGGCATGATTGAGCAAACCCACCCGCCCACCCGGCGTCGGCGAGTTAGAATTATAAGAGAAAGCGAGGTAGGAGAGCTAGCTGTAGCCGCAGACGCTGTTGTCGAGATGGGACTCGTGTTTATAGAATAGAATCTTGAGCACTTTCGTGCCTCTTTTTTGAGGAAAAATTAGTCGTATGTCTAGTACCACTAGTTGGGTGCGTCGACCTATAGCTATCATCACTTTCGTCTCCTTTTGAACTGCGGCTCGCTTCACAGTACATATTATTTCACGCATTTATCCTCCTATATGTACTCTAGGCTATTTCCACGTGCTCCCATTAGCCGACATGTGGGACATAGAGCATCTGGGTCGTAGTGCATGCGACTAGGAGCATATGCGGGGTACTTTACATTTCAGACCTCACAAATTACATACAAACCCCTGCAGAAGAATAAATAAATGAATGAATTACTACATGAAACCGAATTATTTTTGTGGAAGCCGAACACGTTCATTAAATTTTGGACATAACACATTTATAAAAATGACCGGACGAAACCAGTCTAAGGGCCTCTTTGATTTTCCATAAAAAAGGGCCTCTTTGATTCGAGGATCTGAAAACACGGGAATGGGGAAAGTATGATGGCGATGAACGAGAAGAGAGAACTCTAACTCAGTTAGAGGTTAGAGTTAGATTCTAACCTGAACTAACTCTAAACCAAAGAGGTGTATGGATGGCAGGGTTAGATTGACAATAAATGCTCTATCTCAATCATTTGACTACTTTGGACTCTATTTCTGCGGATTTGGAGGGTGCTTGGATACGTTTTAGTTCCATGACTAAAAGTAGTGGGACTAAAACTTGCTAGCCTCACCCATGCTTGGATCCAAATACTAAAGAGACTAAAATCAAGTTAATGAGCATTTATTATCCTCCAAACCCTCCAATCTAGAACTTGCCTGTGTTAAAGGAGAGGAGTTAAATGAGGAGAGAGCGGACTAATCCACATTTTAGTAGGGGTACCCCTGACTAAAAAAATTTAGTCTCAAGACTAGTTTTAGCCCCACTTTAGTCAGGGGTTCTTGGAACTTTAGCCTCTTAAAGAGACTATTTTTAGCCAGACTAAAATAACCCTTGGATCCAAGCACCCTCTTGGTGTGGCTGGCTCTTCTGTGGCCTCCTCCCGCTCACAATTGACATAAACGAACCATCTATAAAAATCAAGCATGCAAAACATGATAATTTTTACTTTGTCCATACAAATGAGATATCCCACTTAAACATACAAGTCATCAATCAAGCTTCACAAAATAAAAAAAACACTTCATGAAACAAAGAATGAGCTAACTCATCACTGAAGTCATTCACGATAGGGAGGGAGCCCGGAGCCCCTCACGCACCGAGGAGGCTTCGCCATCATTGCTCTAGAGGAAGGCTCTGTAGAGCCCAAGCCCAGGAACCCCTCGGCCTTGACCCTTGCGAGTTGAGGTCGACACGGCATGGGTAGCAGGGCAGCTTTCCATGGCTGGGAACTTAATCTTTGGGCCTCTAGAAATAATGCAAGCACTGTAACTAAAATACCTAGAAAGGTGAACTGAATCTTTGGGCCTCTAGAAATAATGCAAGCTGTAACTAAAATACCTAGAAAGGTGAACTGAATCTTTGGGCCTCTAGAAATAATGCAAGCCTGAAACTGAAATACCCAGAAAGGTGAACTGAATCTTTGGGCCTCTAGAAATAATGCAAGCCTGAAAGTGAAATACCTAGAAAGTCCAACTGAATCTTTGGGCCTCTAGAAATAATGCAAGCCTGAAACTGAAATACCTAGAAAGGTGAACTGAATCTTTGGGCCTCTAAAATAATTCAAGCCTGAAATTGAAATACCTAGAAAGGTGAACTGAATCTTTGGGCCTCTAGAAATAATGCAAGCCTGAAATTGAAATACCTAGAAAGGTGACCTGAATCTTTGGGCCTCTAGAAAGATTTATTACCTCCTCAAGCAGCATCAAACGATTCCATGCGTGCACCACAAATCTATACCAAGTTTGATCAGGATCTACTTTTCCAAATCAAAATTAGCGCTAGAGCAAGCAAGATCAATGATATGGCCGTGAGGCGAGAGAAGAGCGAACAAACTCACCCCTCTTGCGACCTCCTGGTGAATCGCCGCCGCTGTGCACGATAGAGGGAGAAAAAGCAGTGGTGAAGGGGAGTGGGGCGACCTTGAAGGCAGTGGGAGAGGGCGGCGGAGGAGAGAGAGGCGGCCGGCCCTATGGGGGAGAGAGGAGTCGTCGAGAGAGGGGAGGCGATCAGTGCGAGGCGGGGAGATTTTTAGTTCTCTTTTAGTGGGCCGAGGATAACTAACCCAATTAGAGCCTCTCCATCGGGCTAGTTTTTTAGCTGGGTTAGAAAACTAGCTCAAACTAACCCTCTTGTTTCGATAATTTGAGGCTATTTCAACCCAAACTAGCTCTAACTCGGGATCCAAACAAAGAGGAGTATTCTTGTACATGCTATAGTGTGGACCGTAGCACATTGTTTTATGGCCATATGACCACATTGTTTTCTCTCTGCTGGTTCCTTTGGGCTACCGTGGTTCGCTTGCTGGTTCCTTTGGGCTGCCGTGGTTCACACTCCTCCGACTGAGTAGTACTCCCTCCGTTCCTAAATATAAGTCTTCATAGATATTTCTTTGTGGACCACATACGGATGTATATAGATGCATTTTATGTGTAGATTCACTCATTTTCTCCGTATGTGGTCCATAGTGAAATCTCTCCAAAGACTTATATTTAGGAACAGAAGGAAATAATATAATACTAGTATATACCGCATCATTCTTTGCTCCTTCTTACTACTCCGACATGTGGGAGAGCCGACATCCGGTCGGCGTGTCATGCACCAGTTATAGCCTTGAGCGGAAGGGGGCATCACCCGGTCGGGCGCTTGATAATTCATGACTATAGTGAGTGGTCATATCACAAGTCTTTCCAGCGATAGCAGCAGCGTCAAATCGCTTGCCCCACTCGCTCACCCTCCTCGCCTCTCTGTCAAACCGCCTACCCGAAAACTACCGTGCGTACTGCCCGGGAAAAGCCCCGCCCTCAACTTTTAACTACGCGAAAATAGTTCGAGCTTGTTAGTTCTATATAAATACAGTACTTATTGTATGTTTATTCACCCGTGGGGTTGTTCAATGAATGGAGGGGCGGGGAGCACAAGTGAACAATACTGTAGTACTACTAGTAGTAAGTAGGTCATACAATAGTCACCTTAAATAGAGAGTTTCTTTTCTTTAATGCCACGTACACAAATTGAAACGCTTGTTGTGGAGACAAAAAAGATAATCACTCCACTATATATGGGCCTTGAGGGCCTGGCGCTTGCTTTACTAGGGTTGCTCTCTTCATTCTCTCATCCTCTCGAGATATAAACAAGACAGCGGTAGCGACATTTTCTCTCTGCTCACCGCTGGTCATAGATCCGGCGGATCCCTTGGCCGGTGTGTGTAGAGAGGACTAAAAGGTGCATCGTTCACGGTCATCGCCCCAGGAGAAACCCACAGCTGCGGAGGGGCCGATCCTCTGCCGTGTCGTTCTCTCCGACACTGGCAGCGGCTCGGGAGGTCCTCCGACTCTTCTTCCTCCTGCCGTATTGTCCATGAGATCCGACCTGCCGTCGCCGACATCCGGCGACCCTCGGTATAAGTTCTTCAAAGCGGCCTTGCTCTCTGCCCCAGCTACCCACGTGTCTTCATGTGCATCTTTTCTACTCCACCAGCTCTTCCAAAGCCACCTAAATTTTAGTATTATTAGAGGTAAAGCTACTTCATGCATTCAAATCTAGGGCTTTGTTCAAACAACAAAGAAAGGGGAAGTTGTAGCATGAATCTAGGACTTGATTCAAGAGGAAATAATATGGTGAAAGTAGTAGAGACCGGATACCCAACGGTCTCTTGGTTGAAAAGGGAAATAATGGAAAAACGTGGTACAAAGCTGGATAAGGAACAGATCTATTATTGGTTGAAAAAAGGATAGAAAGTGGCGGCTGGTGGACAAGTCAGCGAGTATGTCGAGGATTAGATTTGCTGCCATCACATAGTAAAAGGTCTGTAGGATTAGATTTGCTGCCCTCACATAGTAAAAGGTCTCAGGATTAGATTTGCTTCCCTCACATAGTAAAAGGTCTCAGGATTAGATTTGCTGCCCTCACATAGTAAAAGGTCTCCAGGATTAGATTTGCCGCCCTCACATAGTAAAAGGTCTCTAGGATTAGATTTGCTGTCCTCACATAGTAAAAGGTCTCCAGGATTAGATTTGTTGCCCTCACATAGTATAAGGTCTCCAGGATTAGGTTTGCTGCCCTCACATAGCATGAACAAACTCGGCATCACCACTTTATGCCTCCTTGTAGGTACATTGTCTTGATCGTCCTTTGTCGCATGTCCTTATACCAACCTTTTGCTGTTGTTAATGTAAGGCGCATGTAAAATTAAGCGATCACTGCTTTGTTACCTTAGGGACATGTCTAACCAGTGTTATTGTTAATCTAATGCCTCGATGATAAGATGCAATTAAAGCTGTGTTACAAATGGCACTCTGCTGTTTTCCCAGTATGATAAGTAAGTTGCTCCTTTACGCTCTTTGAGTGTCCTGGTGTCCCCACGGTCCCATGCCCTTAAACCAACTCGTTAGCTGCTCTTGATTTCACGTGTGCAGTAAACAAGCAATGCCACCATTGAAGTAATCTCATATTTGAGGAATCTCATTGTTGATCGTAATGCTTACGGTAACATGAAGCATTCTTGACGTTTAAAATTTCTCTTTGTCCTTGCGTGATTGCCATGAACATAATTAAGATGCTTCTTTTCATTTTGTATATGTTTCATATATTCTTATTGACCAACAACTGTTTACTTTCTATCTTTTTGTGCGAGATAGGGATATCCATTTCACCTTGTTGCTATTGTGACCTTTTGGTGAACTGCACAAAACACTTTTTTGGAATGAGTGTCTTGTGCAGTTCAACTAAAATGTCACGTGGGCAACATCTCTCAATTTTGGTGGAACGCAAAAATGGTGATTGGAGTTTCCAAAATCTCCGTCAAGTTCTCTTTGGTAATCTCGTGCAACATTTTATTAGCCTTTGCAAGGTGGAGCCCTCCTTGTCACCACGATGGCACTTTATTTTAGTGGAACTGCACAAAAGGATAAGAAAATTATAGTTGCACCTTACATGAGCCGCCAGCCAACCTTAATGTTCCTCAATTTTAGTGCAACTACTAAAGAAGAACATGCCAGACTCACAAGAGCAAGTACTTCTTGCTAGCTGAATGATGCAATCTTTGCTTCATTTCAGGTGAACTGAGAAAAAGGTGCATGAATTGAATCATGGAACTCGAGGCGAGACCTCATCCAAGTAGAGATGGAGGTTGAGTTCAAGGAGGCCGCTATTAAAGCGAAATCATGCTCTCTGTCTCCTTGTTTGTCTTGTGCAAACATCTTGTGCAAACAGGAATACTCAACTACAAATGTTGTGACGGTCAAGAGCATTCGCCAAGTTCTTGATTGTATGACATGGCTAGCCAAGATGGACTTAATCCGATATTCACTTTATCAAAAGGCTCTAATGGGTTGGTTCTGAATCTTGCAAGTTGGGAATCGAGTGAGATGTGTAGGCATCTTTGTTGTACTTATTATTTGAATCTTATTTGTTGGTTACGAATCTTGCAAGCTGGGAATCAATGAGATGTGTAGGCATCTTTGTTGTACTTATTATTTGGATCTTATTTGTTGGTTCGAATCTTGCAAGTTGGGAATCAATGAGATGTGTAGGCATGTTTGTTGTACTTATTATTTGGATCTTATTTGTTGGTTACGAATCTTGCAAGTGGGAAACACGGCATGATGATCAGAGGACAACAACCATAACAAACAGTTCAAACTTGGTAGTATTAACTTTGTGAAAGTCGACAAATGTCTGATCATTAATGCGTCCCGAGAATAATAATTCTAATTGTTGTGCATGTTGATCCTGTGACACTGATAGAACGAGCGAGTGCATTGCTTGTTTTAAGTATAAATTTCTATTAAAGCTAATTAAATTTAAGTAAAGTGACCACTAACTCCTGTTATTACAGTACCAATCTGAGACCCGCTCGTGAACCGGCGTGTGGCGAGGTGCATCTTACGTCGAGGCGTGCAGCGGAAGGGGAGGGTAATGCTGTTGTTGCTGTACACACAGCTTACTATTGAATCCGGTTCCCAAGAGCTGAAAAACGAATTGCTGCCGCCGCCTACACTCGTTCACTCGAAGAGACTCAATGGCGATCCGAGGGTGAGCTGCTGGATATGGACTTGACAAGTAGTTCCCCTTTGAGTTAAATCGTTCAGTCCTATGGCTGCACCAAGTGGAATGTGATGTACACCAACGATACGGACTCGGTGAAGCTCTGCCTCGTCTCGATCCTATGGCTGCACCGGGTTCGGAGCATTACGCCCGTTTCATCGGTAGCACCGACCGCACCTTCGCTACGGTGGAGAGAAGGAAAACGCGACGATTCGCCATCTGGTGCAACAAGCTTGTCAACATCCGGAAGCAATACAAGATCATCGACAGCAGGCGGAGAAGGACTCCGTGGTTGACCTCGCTGAGACCATCATCGACCCTAATACGCCAACATGAAAGAAGATGGCTGAACACGTGGGAGGTACCTCTGAATATAGCCTACATGACCTCGCGGTCCAGGGCGCATCGCATGCTATGACATGTACAGGCGGATCTTGGACATGAGGCGTGTCTGCTTCCGTAACCGATGAGTACCACGAACAGCCGCAGCGTCATGATCAAGCATGCGGGAAGGTCTAGATGTTGTACTTTATCTGTTTATAAGCACCTTTATCATCTGAGTGTTTCATGCATTAGCCTATGTGTCGTAATTATCTGTTTTGTCCAAAATATTTCTTTTAGAACCCATTAACCTGATTGCTTTTTTAGTGGCTATTTGCTTATGTATGTAAACTAGTTCACTTGTCCGTAAAA